>SJYV01048526.1:628639-686381 GCA_006410875.1 Neotragus pygmaeus | reverse complement strand
CCGCTGCAGGACGAAGAGTGGGCCGGCGGCGAGGACAGCAGCGCGGCCAAGCCCGGCAGCAGCTGCGGCGCGAGGACTCGGTTCAGCCTGCTGGTCGCCGCCGAGCGGGGCGGCTGCGGCGCGCTTTCCGCGGCGGGCGCGGCGGCGGCGGCGGCAGCGGCGGCTGGATCGGGCCCCTGCCTCCCGCCGCCTTCGCCGCTGCCGCCGCTCCTCCCCGGCGGCCACGCGACCGTGCTCGGCCCCGGGGCGGCCCGGGGGTTCGCGAGCCCCCTGGGCGCCGGCCGGGCATCGGGGGAGCTGTGGCAGCCGCTCCGGCCCGGGCCTTTCGCCGCCGGCGTTCAGCCGCAGCCGCCAGACGGGCCCGGGGACCTGGGGCCGGAGGAGCTGGAGGAGGACGATGCCTTTACCGGAGTGCACGTGCCGGCGGCCGCCTTCCTGAGCTCCGGGACCCCCGGGGGCGGGAGCGGCAGTCGGGGCCGTCTCAACTCGTTCACTCAGGGAATCCTGCCCATCGCCTTCTCCAGGCAGACCTCGCAGAACTACTGTTCGCTGGAGCAGGCGGGCCCGGGGAGCGGCTCCAGCGCCTTCGAGCAGCTGCAGAGGTCCCGGTGAGTAGCCAGGACGCGGCGCGCGCCTCTCCTGACTCTGCCCGGCCGGCGCTCTGCTGCGGGACCCCGGGCGCTCCCACTTCCCGCGCCCTGCTGGATCCCTGGGCTTCTGGCGCGAATTCCAAACCGCGAGGGCACTCGGAAGAAGGAAGGTCTCTGGGGAGCGCGTGTATGTGTTCACACGTGTGTGCACGAGCCCAGCACTCACCGAGAAGCACCGTGCTCATGCAGATGGGGTTGGAGGTAGAGGTTGCGGGAGCCCACCAAAAAAAGTGGCATCAAAACCTCTCATTGCAAGGAAAAGAGCACGAGCTTTCAGAAACCCGGGCCGGACCCGGAGAAGCACTCTCCTCGCGCCCGGCAAGACTAGGCGGGACGCAGAGTCCAACAGTGGGTCCGGCAGCCGGCCGAGCGGCGCGTGTGAGCCTTAACTTGTCGCAGACACGCCGCGCGAATGCCTTCTGATAAGTTCTGCTTGCGCTCCAAGTATTCCAGTGTCCCAGGAGCACTTGGTATTTTCCTTTGCTTTCCTAACAAAAGGAAAGCCCTTCTTATGTGCCCTTGAAGGCCTTGAGGGTGGGGGACAGAGAGGAAATAGGGCTTGAGGATTCTATTTTGCATCCCAACGTGAATTCGCTGAAATGAGTGAAACGTTTTTCACCTTTCAAAAGGTTGTGTTTGGTAGCTTAAGTCATCTCCAAGTCTCAAGCATCTTAGCAAAACCGTGAAATGCTGGACACTTGCCCATTCAGGAAATGGCTAGAGCTTGTTCCAGGCACCTGGGCAGTTCTGCATCAGGCAGGTGGGATGGGGAGCGAACAGGAGTGAGCAATCGGGAGGAAGTGCAGGCCTGGTTCCTGGGAGGGAACGTCCAGGCTAGTTAGTTAGGAAGGCCTCCTATGGCTCAGTTATGTCAGCTTCCTGGGGCCTCAGTTTCCCTTTCGGGGATGGGAACTTGCCAACCCGTTGCAGGCCTGGAGATGAAAAAGGAAAACCTTTTCTGTTACAGCCTCTCTCCTGTGATGCTCCTCTGAACACTTAGGCTTTTTCTGATCTATTAAGAAGGTGGTCTGTTGGAAAACTTAACTTCCTCTCCTAATGGACAGACGGTGATGAATGGATCAGGCCCCTTCAGAATTTTGTCCGGAGTCTCTTTCCTCCCAAGTGTTGAAATCAGGACTCTGTTTGGTGTGCAGCATCGTAGCCGAGTGCACATGTTGCAAACAGGGGTATGGACCTGTCAGCCAGCCTTGCGATGTCCCCAGATGATTAGCGATGGTGAGCACAGGTGACCATCTGGGCCTGAGTTTCTTGTCAGGGCTCACATCTCCCCCATAGCATAGCAGGCCAGTGGGCTGGAGGGGAGGAGGATCCCTTCCTTTCTGGGCGAGTGGCTCAGACTCAGCAGTTTCCCAGTGGCTTGACATCACACACTGGCTCCTGATGACTCTGTAGTTTGAGCCTGAGACCAGTTTGTCCAGTGGGTCAGGGCAGGAGTGGTAATAAACATAGGTGTTATTCTAAGCCATGTGCCAGACTGGCCTGTGTTTCATGCTTGACAGATGTGTTCCCCTGCTTGCAACAGCTGGAGATCAAATGACCTCACACTTTGTCTCTGAGAATCTCCTTTAGACGATCTTGTGTGTTAATATTTCTGATCCCCCAAATAGCCAGATTTAACTGCTGATCCTGTAAAGATGAACCCCGTGGATGTTTTATTGATCCCCTCCCCAAACACACACATTAAGATGAGTGAGTCAGTGTGATGCTTCCTTCCTTCCTTAAGTCGCATTCATCTTATGACTTTGGAATTATCCGTATCTGGCAACTTGACAGGCTTTTTAAAAAATTACAGCTGTCAACAGGAACCGTGTCAAATTTAATATGCAGAGAAGAAATAAATCGGTGAGACTGAGACTGAAGAAAGGCCTTGAAGTGCGAGCATGGCCATTTCTCATGTCCAGAAACTTGGAATCTCCTAGGACACTTTGCTTCCTACACTGCACTGCTTACAGGAGTTTTGTCAGAAGTATGTTGTTTTACTGATCCCTAGAGAGAACTTTCACATGCTTAGATGAATTGTGATGTGGCATATAGACTCATTTGAATCAGGCCCAGGGCCAACTTAAAGAACTCGGGGTAGTTTAAAGAATGTCATTTACTTTCCTGGTGTGCCTCGCTTTAAGAAATAATGCTTGCCTGGGTGGTTCCATATACTATTTCATGCATGTTCTCCTGGGGTGTCATTTTTAAATCATATATTTTCCTTGGATTTGTTTCTTGCAATTTAAAGAATTCCAAACAACATTGCTGCTCAAAAGTAAGTTCTTGGACCTTCACAAACCCTCAGGTCCCATTCTGGATTACTTGAGTACAAATTTGCATTTCAACAAGATCCCCAGATGATTCAATACAAGTGAAAGTTTGGAAGAAGCTGCCATAGTTCATCCGAAATCTGCCTCTTTTTTCCCCATGAACTTGGAATTTCACATATTCACTTTGTTATGGGTATATAAAAGTCAGAATCTCCTGATCCAAAATCTTATTTATTTTGTTACTTTCATCTGGACACTTATAATCACTTTTATGACTTGTACTTCCAAATCTTGAAATATGGCAGGAAAATGTGTGTGCCCAGACCTCGGCACAGATGTGTTGATGGATTGATGACACCATCTCTGTGCTCTGGGCTGGAGAGTTGATGTTTATCACAGTGAATTCTCACAGCCTCCCTACGTTAGATTCTTTCTCATACCCAGTGTTGGCCAAGACAGGACTCCATATCTTTGAGATCCAAACCTGACATCCTTCTTTCTTTCTTCTTGTTGTTTTTAAATTATATATATTTATTTATTTGCCTGCACTGGGTCCCAGCTATGCCATGCAGGACCCTCAATCTTTGTTGCGGCATGCAGAATCCTTTTAATGCCGGCATGTGGAATCTGTAGTTATGGCATGTGAACTCTTAGCTGCGGCAGGTGGGATCTAGTTCCCTGACCAGCGATCAAATCAGGCCCCCTGCAAAGTCTCAGCCACTGGACACCAGGGAAGTCCGGAACTTGATGCCTTTCCTCTGCCCCTGCATGGATCACTGTGCCGGGCATGCATAGGCCCAAGGAGAATTTGGGAGCTATGGACCCTACTAGATGTTTGTCCAGGACACATAGCAGGCCAGTGGTGCTTGTGTGATTCTGTACACCCTCTCCCCACATTTAGCTTTGCTGTTTGGGGTCCCCGGCTTTGCTGCTACTTGCCAGTCTCTACTGAAGTGCATAGAGAACCCAGGACCACAGGCCTCATGGATGGGGCTCCAGGGATGGGAAGCCAGTGTGCTGGGGTTTATGCTGGATTTGCTCTGTGGCTAGGTGTCAGAAGGGGAAGCCAGAAAGATGCTTTCTAGCTTGACACCCTGTTCTCTGCCCAAGGAAGGCGTTAATAGGTGAAAGGGAGTGTGTTTCAAGGGTTTCTTTCACTTGAAAAGTTTCCCCTTAGGTAGCAGCTGGCAGCAGTCCTGGGTTCCTCCACTTCCTGGTGCTGCTGAATTGCAGAATGGGGCCCAGGTGAACACGTGTGCACCATGGGGCCTGATGAAGGGGTGCGTGGGGACCAGGGTATTCATTTCAAACAAGGTGAGGGTTTTGCTTCTTAGAACTTTTCTGCTAACGGTGTGCCTTGTGGAGACTCCGGTCTTAAATGGAAAGAGCCCGTGGTGCAGAATAGCCCCAAGCCTTGGATTCCAGTCCCCCCACTTTGTCACCTGTCTGCATTGTGACTTTGTGACACTGTGTTTTAGCTAAAGCCACCTGACCTTTCTGGATTTTAGCAATAAGCGAACCCAAGTTATTTCCAGCAATGTGCATTGTGGATCCCAGGGATACAGCCGGGGCTGGTCTAAGCCTTGGTCAGGATGCTGCCCTGTGCCTCCTCCCAGGGCCTGAGACAAGAGCCCAAGGTTCACCTGCTGCCCTCTTTCTTACATTCACCAGGTTGTCAGGTTGTGGGTGAACTCGGAAGGGGAAGTGCATTGGAAGCCTGCCCACTGCTGACAAGTGCCCAGGGAGGCAGCAAGTTCAAGTGTGATCCTTTGTCCTCCGGAGAGGGTGAGGAAGCCACAACCTGGCTCTGCACTGTGTCGCCATAGCCACCCCGGGGAGCCCCACCTGCCTGGACTTTTTTCCCCCGGGAAGGCGAGTTGTTAGGTAGGGAGAGGGCAAGGGGCAGGCAGCCTTTGAACGCACTGGGAAGGAGCAGTAGGTGAGGCTGGATGAGGTGACAGCATGTCGATCAGGAATGCCAAGCTGGTACCCTGCCCCTCTGGGCTCAGAGCCAATCCCTGCCCTGGCTGGCAACCAAGGGCAGGTGGCTTCACCTCCTCACCTCCGTTTTCTTCTGGGATGAAAGCGCTGGGACAGTGCAGTGGTTAGTGCCCTGTGACCTGCCTCGGAGGCCGGGCATAAAGCCTGGGGACGAGTGGTGGCTCCCGTAGGCAGGACGTGTGCTAATGGATGAAGGAATGGGTTTCCCGGGGTGGCAGGGAGGGTCAGCTTGCTCCTCTGGCTGTGGAGGTGTCACAGTTGGCCTGCCTGCTCCATCCAGGCTGGAAGCCACAGCCACTGAGGCAGTCCAGCCCTGCCTCTACGAGCCCCGGCACAGAAGTGATCCGTGGTCTCCTCCTCTGGGGAGGATGGGCCGAAAGGCCATCAGGTTTNGAGGGTTTTGCTTCTTAGAACTTTTCTGCTAACGGTGTGCCTTGTGGAGACTCCGGTCTTAAATGGAAAGAGCCCGTGGTGCAGAATAGCCCCAAGCCTTGGATTCCAGTCCCCCCACTTTGTCACCTGTCTGCATTGTGACTTTGTGACACTGTGTTTTAGCTAAAGCCACCTGACCTTTCTGGATTTTAGCAATAAGCGAACCCAAGTTATTTCCAGCAATGTGCATTGTGGATCCCAGGGTACAGCCGGGGCTGGTCTAAGCCTTGGTCAGGATGCTGCCCTGTGCCTCCTCCCAGGGCCTGAGACAAGAGCCCAAGGTTCACCTGCTGCCCTCTTTCTTACATTCACCAGGTTGTCAGGTTGTGGGTGAACTCGGAAGGGGAAGTGCATTGGAAGCCTGCCCACTGCTGACAAGTGCCCAGGGAGGCAGCAAGTTCAAGTGTGATCCTTTGTCCTCCGGAGAGGGTGAGGAAGCCACAACCTGGCTCTGCACTGTGTCGCCATAGCCACCCCGGGGAGCCCCACCTGCCTGGACTTTTTTCCCCCGGGAAGGCGAGTTGTTAGGTAGGGAGAGGGCAAGGGGCAGGCAGCCTTTGAACGCACTGGGAAGGAGCAGTAGGTGAGGCTGGATGAGGTGACAGCATGTCGATCAGGAATGCCAAGCTGGTACCCTGCCCCTCTGGGCTCAGAGCCAATCCCTGCCCTGGCTGGCAACCAAGGGCAGGTGGCTTCACCTCCTCACCTCCGTTTTCTTCTGGGATGAAAGCGCTGGGACAGTGCAGTGGTTAGTGCCCTGTGACCTGCCTCGGAGGCCGGGCATAAAGCCTGGGGACGAGTGGTGGCTCCCGTAGGCAGGACGTGCGCTAATGGATGAAGGAATGGGTTTCCCGGGGTGGCAGGGAGGGTCAGCTTGCTCCTCTGGCTGCGGAGGTGTCACAGTTGGCCTGCCTGCTCCATCCAGGCTGGAAGCCACAGCCACTGAGGCAGTCCAGCCCTGCCTCTACGAGCCCCGGCACAGAAGTGATCCGTGGTCTCCTCCTCTGGGGAGGATGGGCCGAAAGGCCATCAGGTTTACACGGTGCTTTAGTAGATGTCAATTTCAGGTCCCGACAGTGTGGAGAAGCAGGAATCCAGGGTCACAGAGTGAGCAGAGGATGACCCTCTGTTTTAGGGTTTTATGTCATGGAGGAAATTCTAGTTTGGGGACCTAAAGCCTTGTATGATTTATTCAACAACATAATGAATATCCTTGTTCCAGGAAACAAGGACAGGAGACCAGCCCACATCTCTGGGGACAGAGCCCTGGGCGGGGGCATAGGTCTCACCCATTTCTATAAGAGTCAGAGAACAAACAGTTTATCAACGACGTGATTTATTCATGAACGTGATGAATATCAAGTAAGACGTACCAGTTATGGGAGGTACAGGCATGAACGTAAGTCCTTGTCTGTTGGGAGGCACACGTCGACAGGACGGTTTTTCTGGTGATGAGAGCTTGATTAGAGCTGAGCCTGTTTTCTGAGCCCTACCATGGCAGAGACGCTCATGTGCCCACTGTGGGACCTGCCTCCGTGCCTTGATGCAGTATTTGTATTTTACTACCATGTCCCAAGTGTGGTTCTAAGGGAACAACGCATGAGCCGGTTCACGTTTATAACAGCCCTTACACAGCATCGCCCTTATTCTGAAGCACAGAGAGGTTAAGTTACTGGCCGAGGGCCGCTCAGCCTGCTGGTGGGCAGTCTGGCTCCAGGATATGTGTCTGAACATGCTTGTCTCTGCTCTGCTGTGGTTTGAGTCAGGCTCCTAAATGCTTGTTCGACTGGCTACAGCTGGACGGGGGGTAACGTGGCCTCCGTGACCTCTAAGAGCAGTGCTGGCCCTGCGGTTTCCTTATTTAGGTGTCTCTTCTCTGTCCATGTCTACAGGGATCCAGTCCTGCCCAGTGCCTGCCTGTTCCCCGCCACGCCCCCGTTTCTCGGCCACACCCGAATTCCCGTCACCTTTGTTACCTGTTGAGTCCACCTGGGCTCTGTGCCTCCGTGGGAGACAGGAGAATCAGGAGCCTGGCACCCCCAGGAATTGGGTGTATGGCGGTAGTTCTCCCACTTCCTTAGTGCTGAGGGTCTCATCTGTGAAATGGGAATGATAATAATACTACCTCCCTCCTGGATGTGTTTCCTTTTTTTGGACCCTTGGTGTCTTTTCAGCATCGCCCCTTTTCCCTAGCCCAGGGGTCAGCACGCTCAGGCCCAGGAGCTGCTTATAAATTATTTTCTGGGAAACAGCCCCTCCTGTTCATCTCTGTACTGTCTTGGGCAGCCCTTGTGCTACAACCAGAGTAGAGTAGCTGCAGCAGAGACCACATGGCCTGCAGAGCCTAAACTGTTTGTCCTCTGACTCTTACAGAAATGGGCGAGACCTATGCCCCCCCCCAGGGCTCTGTCCCCAGAGATGTGGGCTGGTCCCCTGTCCTTGTCTCCTGGAAGCTCCTGGCTTCTGTTTGGACCTGCCATCCTTTCTTCCCAGCTGGCAGAGGGACCTTTCTGAGGCCCACATCGGATCCTGGCAGTCTTAAACTCCTTTTCTTTCATGTGTGGCCAGCACGCTCCCTGCTCCCCTGCACTCCTGTCTTCTGCACTGGCTTCACAAAGGGCACCTGGGTTCTGGCACCCACCGGCCTCTCCAGGGGATGCTTCCCCACCAGACGCCCCTTCTTCCATTGCAGACCCATCACCCTGCAGAGGCCCCAGGTATGGCGCTGAGCACGCCCTCCTAGGGATGACTTTCTTCCTTCTCTATGGGTCTGAGTGCACCTGTCCCTGACTCCTTGGTGGTTGGGGGACTTGCTGGTGACAGGCCTGGGAGTGTTCTCCCCTACCCACTTTCTGGGTGTTTTATTTTTAACCAGAATCACTCTCAATATTTTATTTGGTAAATTAGCCACTCTACCACCTCCTCCCTCAGTCCTACAGCAACGAACCTCCTTCCTTGAGTGTTTCTCCTCTCCCCCTGCATCATCCACCCATCCATCAACCCCACCCCACCCACGCTGGCTTCTCCCTGCTCTGCATGGAGGGGAAGCAGCACCTTCCTGTGTGCTATGGGCTTCATATACATTCATTGTTTAGTCCCTAAGATGTGTCAGACTCTTTGCAACTACATGAATTGTAGCCCACCAGGCTCCTCTGTCCATGAGATTTCCCAGGCAAGAATACTGGAGTGGGTTGTCATTTCTTCCTTCAGGGGATCCTCCCAATCCAGGGATTGAACCTGAGTTCCCTGTATTGGCAGGTGAGTTCTTTACCACTGAGCCACCAGGGAAGCCCCTCATATGCATTCTTTTATTTCTGTGGCAATTCTAAGACAAAGGGCTTATACATATATTAGAGCTGTGGACCGTGAGGCTTGGAGGGCTTAAGGAAGCTTGCCAGAGGCCTCATAGCTGAAATCTAGAGTTAGAATTTGAGCCCTGGTCTCTCTGACTTCTGATTTGAGTTTCTGCCAGAGCCGAGAGTATACTGGACTGACTCCGTAGGGAGAGGACGACCAAGGAATCTGAGCTGATGGGTAACTGAAATCAGTCATAGTGGAAGCATTTACACCACAGAAATCAGCCAGTGGTTATTACAAGCCAGAGTTTGGCTTTTTCCCTTTCAGAGAGCTGATTTGTCAGCACGTGTGCCAGGGCCTCACCACACGTCTCTTGGTTCCATTCTCCCCTGGGAGGGCTGTGCAAAATGTGGTCATCAGAGGAAGAGTGAAGCACCAAACATTTTTATCAGAATCTGTTACTTGACATGATTCTGTGAATTTCTCAAAAGGTCACCACCATCACCACCCATTTTACACCTCAAAAAAAATATCTAACAACCCTCCACCTCAAGTTTCAGCCTGCGTGCAATTTAAAAACTAAACTTTCAGACACTAAGTCTCAAACAGATTGCTTAGTATTATCTGTAGGAATCATAAAATCATTACCTGTTACTCTCCTTTACAAACTATGTGATGCATTTTTATTTTTGTTTGGTTTTTAAAAGTCTCTGAGATAATACATTCAATCAGGGTTTCCTGTGTCCCCCCCCCCCTTTTTTTGTTTGGATAATTGCACACTAGCTTATGTTTAATGGGATTATTATTAATGTGGTTTGGAGTTTATTGCTGAACATTTGGTCACAAAGACAAAAGCTTATAAAACAGAGCTTGGGAATACTAGACATTTAGGACTTGGAATATTGTAATAATGTGTGTGTTCGTGAAAGGATACAATCTTATCCCCAGTTTAAAGGGTAGAAGTGTACTTAAATCTAAGTTTAACCCATGACAAATAGATGACAAGCCATTCAGGAAGAGACTAACAAAATAGTGGAGAATGCCAAAGATTTGTGTGTCCAGCACACTGGTTTTTATTTTAAAGCATTTTACTCATTGACCCAATGATTTATAGAGCAAAGTATCTACTTTGATCATCTTAGGAAGGGGATATGGGGTTGTGAGAGATGGGAGAGCAGCCAAAGTCTATAATGTTTTGCTTAAGGACTAAAATTGGCATGTTGGCCTGGGGGGTGTGGATGGGCAAAATAGGTGAAAGAAGTAAGAGGTGCACATTTCCATGTGTTTAAATGCCGAACCACTAGGTTATACCCCTGAAACGAATGAAATAGTGTATGTCAACTATATTTCAATCAAAAATAATTTTAAAAATTGGGATGTTAGGGGATGAATGGTAGATCTGATGTGGAAAAGTGTTTCTGGATGAATTTTTTTATGTTTTATTGAATCAAATAAAGGTTGCTATTAAAGAGGGAGATATGAGGAAAGATGATGAGATTACAAATTACAAAGGTGATTGTGTAAATCCTTGAGGATTCAATTTATCCACCACAAGACAAACTTCTGATTATTAAGTTCTACGTACTTATTTGGGGCTTTACAATTTACAAAGCGCTTTCGTATATACTAAATAGTTTTCAGAAAGGCAATGTGGTAGCTGTTTTATAGACTAGAAAGTTGAGACCACGAAGAACGAAGCGGTCATGTCCACGGTCACGTACCCCACACGTGGCAGAGCTGGAATTTTGAAACCTGGGTTTTCTGGTTCCAAGCCGAGAGTTTTAAAAATAAACCACAAACTCTAATGTAGTTGTTTCACTTAAAAAAAACAAAGAACTCTATTAAATGCTGTCGAATTTTATTCTCCTTCCTGCCCGCATCTTCCACTTGTATATTAGTTAACCTCCGGAGAACAAAAATGCTAGGGCCTCATGTATTTCAGACCTATGGGCTAGAGTCAACCAAAGTCAGGATGTTCAAGTACAAAGAAATATTGTGCTGTAGTTTTGGCCAGCAACACTTTCTCATCAAGCAAGGATTCTGACTTTCATATGATAACCTCGAGGGACAGGCCAACAGAGAACCCTGGTTTGGGGCCTGAGTTGTGGAAAATTTTCCCAATAACAACAGCTTTCTCCAAACAGTAGTTTGATGTTGGTTCCTCCTTTCCCACACCCCTGCTGCTCTGCCTCCTTCCCAGAAAATTGAGTGAATAGATTCAGAAGTGGATGCCCCAACCTTGGAGTCAGACAACTCCGCCACATAGCAACACCTTTTGAGGAAACTCTTGCAACCCCTCTGAGCGTAGGCATCCTCACCTGTAGGATGGGGATAATAATCCCTGCCTGTGGACTTCCAGTGGCTGAAACTCCCCTCTTCAAATGCCGGGGATCCGGGGTTTGATCCTTGGTCAGGGAACTAGATCCCACATGCCACATCTACAAGTTCACATGCTGAAACTAAGACCCAGTGCAGTCAAATAAATAAATTTTTAAAAACTTCCCGCCCGTTTCGGGGTGTTGTGAGCATGAACGTGAGAAGCACCTAGCAGAGGTTTGGTCCTTGGTGGTTGACCGGTAAGACCGTAGCTGTTTTGTGCACAGTTGTCCTGCTCTGCCCTACACCAACAGTCAAAAAGCAGTTGAGAAGCCTGACAGAGTCTGCTTAGATCATCCAGAGGGGAGCTTTTTGCTTCCAGATGATTCACCACATCGATTCAATTTCATAAATAGTAGTAAAATAAGACCAGAGCAGCTGAGGACACCGCCACCCCCTCCCTTAGCATTTTTGTCCTTTTGTATGCTGGAAAACAACAGTCTCGAGGACCAAGAAAGAGGGGAATCACACATTCGGTGTCATCTGCTTAGAGCAGCACAGCGGTGCAGTCAAGAGCAATAGCTGGTCCGGTCCACACCCAGGCGTGCAAGACACTGCCTTGCCCATCGGGACTGCAGGAGGGGAGTGTCACCTGCCAAGACAATTCTGGAAGAGGCCTCTCTGCTCCCTTCCCTTGCAGAAGCCGTGGCTCTCCTCCTGTGGTCTGCCTGCTGCCTGCTCAGCCGCCCTCTCTAGGCAGGACACCCCTGGAGTCTGAGGGCTCTTGGGGCACCCTCAAGGTCCCTGGGGCCACGACCGTGAAGTTGGTTGAATGCTATTTTGGTGATGGGCTTAGCATCCCCTCCCTGCTCACAGGTCTCTCTGCACCTGGCCCTTGCCTTTGCTCTTTGACTCCTTGGGAAGACAGAGGTGGGGCTTGTCCGAGTCCCCAGTGTAACCCATGTGGCATGGGGTCAGCAGCAACCTACACCCCTCCGCGTGCCAGGTTGTTCACATGCCTATGTGTGAACCATCAGGTCGCTTGGTGGTTCAGGGATCAGTGGACCAGCACCTACCTTCCAGAAGAGAGGAGAACTACAGGCCGAGGCAGCGGGGCTTCCTGGTCCCCCTCTGGAGCGGGTGGTTGTCCTAGAGGTGGCCTCGGAGCTGAGCTTGCAGGGACTGGTGGCCCAGTGCTCACTGCCTGGTGATGGAGGTGAACTTCATTTCAGAGGAAGGAGGGAGGCCTGTGAACAAGGACAGGTGTGAACAGACCGGGGGTTATGAAAACTGGAGGCAGGTTGGCTGGAGGAAGGAAAGCGGTGCCTTTTGTTTTTAACCCTTTTGGCATCTTAGTCGTCACTTAAGAAAGAGGAACTCGTGTCCATGAAAAATTTTTCTGTTCTGGGACTTCATCTATTTTTATACAGAGAGAACTTTAGAAAGAATTTCAGGAGGTTCATGGACACTTGGAAACTTCTCCTGGAGGGAGGGAGACCAGCGAGGAAGCTGGCGTTAGGAGCCCCAGAGAGAAGTGGAGACCGGAGGCCTCTGCCGTCACTAACCCCCAGCATTAACTTGTCACTGTGATACTCGGCGACCACGTGGCTTTGGGGCGCTGCCTGTGCTCCCTGAAGTCCTTCGGGTCACTCATTTCTGCAGCTCTTGTGGGTATGGGGTTCCCACCTGGAACCTCAGAAACATTCTGACCTTATTTGGAAATATGGGTGCACCTCAGAGATACTGCAGGTTCAATTCAGGACTAGGATGGAGACAGTGAGGGGATCACTGACTCAAAAAGAAGATAGAATTGACAGGCTCCAATTCTGGTAAAGAATCTGCCTGCTATCGCAGGAGACGTAAGAGATGTGAGTTCAATCCCTGGGTTGGGAAGATCCCCCAAAGGAGGGCATGGCAACCCACCCACTCCAATATTCTTGCCTGGAGAATCCGTGGACAGAGGAGCCTGAGGGGCTACAGTTTGTGGGGTCGCAAAGAGTCGGACATAACTGAGCGTGCACACACACGTGTGACTTGGGTGGTCGCTGCCATCTTGTGTCCAGTTAGAGACTCTTAATCACCCAGAGGGGAGGGCCTTGGTCCCATCGGGGCCTGCGACGAGCGCCCTGGTGGGTTTGACCTGCTTGTGGTGGGGAGGGCTGGCTTCTGGAGGTGTCTAAAGGGTGAACGCGGGCTGGGAGGAGTGTGTAGACCACAGGACCAGCCTGGGCAGGATCTCTGGTGGGAAGAAGCAGGAAAATGTGAAGGAAGTAGACGAAGGGCAGGCAGTGTGTTTGGACCACGGGGAGGATTTTGATGTTCATCAGCAGAGCAATGTGATGTCACCACCCAGGTGGAACCAGAATAAGACCTGTGTTTTGAAATGATTGGGCCGGTGGCAGCGTGGAAGAACAGTTAGATGAGAGAAGCCACAGATGGGAGGAAACCACAGTTTGTAGCTACTGTCCTGGCAGAGGATGGTGGCGACTGGGCTGGAGTGGCAGTGATGGGGGTGGGGAGAAGGGGGTAGATCCCACAGGGATTTAGGGTGCAGCGGAATGAACTTGGAGATGGACTGGTTGTGGAGGGCAGGGTATAGAGGCATCAAGGCACCCTGCCCACACACATACACGGGTTCCAGTGTGTGGACTGATGGGATAGCAGAGCCATCTCAGTGACAGAGAGGATGGATGTGAGCACAATCCAGTGCTTATGTATTTAAGAAATACTCTCTAGAAGAAAAAATTGCAGACCTGAAGATGACCCTGTTTCTTTCTTTCTTTAATATTTATTTATTTGGCTGTGCCGGGTTTTAATTGCAGCATGCAAGATCTTTACTTGCGGCATGCAAACTCTTTGTTGTGACATGCAGGATCTAGTTCCCCGACCAGGGATCAAACCCAGGCCACCTCCATTGGGAGTTCAGAGTCTTAGCCACCGGACCACCAAGAAAGTTCTGACCCTGTTTCTTCTCATTGTCTTGTTTCTCATAACATTGTGCCTTTACTCTCCAGATAGCTCGAGGTGAAGTATATAGGGTCATAAATAATGTATTGGTTGAGAATGTATACATTTTCAGCTTCAAGAGAAACCAAGTTTTATGCTCATTGGTCTTTTGTTCTAAAAATTCTATGTTACCTTTTAAGGTAAATGCTGAGCATGTCAATTGAAAAAAAAGTCAGATTTTGTGTGTTTCAGTTAAGACATATAATTTCTTCTTATTAAAGAAAAAAGTACCCTTGAGCAAGATCATGAGATTTTTTCTTTTCAAAAACAGTTCCTGGGTTCAGCTTGTGCATGTTTGCAGCTAATTACCAGGTGTTGAAGTCTGAGTGATCTCAAGTATGGAGGATAAAGATATGTTCTCAAGAGAAGGAAAACATGCCTTTGCAAAGCTGCATAATAGTCTGCTGCAGTAACTAAACAAGCACCAAGTGTCTAGTGATTTTGTACTTACTCTGTTATTCAAAGTAAGGCCAGGATGCGGTCTTTTTTTTTTTTTTTTTCCAAGTTATTTATTTATTTGGCTGTGCTGGATCTTAGTTGTGGCATGTGGGATCTGGTTCTCTGNACTAAACAAGCACCAAGTGTCTAGTGATTTTGTACTTACTCTGTTATTCAAAGTAAGGCCAGGATGCGGTCTTTTTTTTTTTTTTTTCCAAGTTATTTATTTATTTGGCTGTGCTGGATCTTAGTTGTGGCATGTGGGATCTGGTTCTCTGACCTGGGTCTGCTGCATTGAGAGCACAGAGTCAGAGCCACTGGACCACCAGGAAAGTCCCAGGACACAGTCTTAACATTCCAGCAGCAATCTCACCCTTTTCTTGTTTTACAGGTGGTTTCTTCATAATCATGGTTTGCTTATCGCACACTAACGTGATGAGCTACAGAGCCATGTGGAAATAGCCTCACATCTCAGATCTGCCATTTCCCGGGTATGCCCATAGGCGGATTCCAGAATCTCTGTAAGAGTGGGACATATTAATAATCACATACCCCATTCCAGTATTCTTGCCTGGAAAGTCCCATGGACAGAGGAGCCTGGCGGACTATAGTTCATGAGGTCACAAGGAGTTAGCTACATGGCACAGCTTCATGGCACAACAGCAGCTTCATGGCACAACAGCCAGGATTAAATCTGATTTCTCTGAAGTACTTTGCACAATGCTAGGTACATATATTGTTGTTGTTCAGTCTCTTAGTCATCTCTGGCTCTTTGCGGCCCCATGGACTGTAGCACTCCAGGCTTCCCTGTCCTTCACCATCTCCCAGAGTTTGCTCAAACTCATGTCTATTGAGTTGGTCATGCCATCCAACCATCTCATCCTTTGTCATCCCCTTCTCTTCCTGCCTTCAATCTTTCCCAGCATCAGGGTCTTTTCCAATGAGTCAGCTCTTTGCATCAGGTGACCAAAGTATTGGAGCTTCAGCTTCAGCATCAGTCCTTCCAGTGAATATTCAGGGTTTATTTCCTTTAGGGTTGACTGGTTTGATCTCCCTGCTGTCCAAGGGACTGTCAGGAGTCTTCTCCAGAACCACAGTTCAAAAGCATCAATTCTTCAGCACTCAGCCTTGTTTATGGTTCAATTCCCACATCTGTACATGACTACTGGAAAAACCATAGTTCTCAGTAAGTATTCAATGTAATTATTATATCCCAACTCCTCTGCTGATGCTCTTTCATAGAAGCTGACATTACTGTGTAAATGAGGGAATTGAACTCCGTGGAGCTCACTTTTCTTTCCAGTGCACAATGGAGTTTGCAGAGCTGGGATCCTGTCTAATCCTGAACCATACTCTCACCACTGAGCTTGATTGCCTTTGTCATGTGTTAAAAGTTCATCCAAACAAGTTTTGTGACCTTCCTGTGCAAAACAGGTTTTGCTTTAGGGTCCGGATGGTTTTCTGGATACTTGAACTGTCCAAGAATATGAGCAGGTCTTTGTCAGGTACATATCCAGCTCATGTTTGAAGAATGTGTTTGTGGGGAGCTGCCCTGGGTAGCTCAACCAGATTTTTTTATCTGACCCTGTTTGTTCCAAACACAAGCAGGCAGATTGGAGGAGATGATAAGGGAATATTTCAATCCAGTCACTCATCTAGATACACCCTCCCTCTAAGCTGTATTTCACAGAGCTAGAATGAATTTAGCCAGTAGATCTTTATTAAGAGGTGCAACATTTGTTATCTGTAACTTTAGTTCTTTGGAGCCAGGGGAAAAAAAAAGAAGTCAAGACTGAAATATCAGGAAATCGATAAGATACATGCTGGCTGGTGAAATATGGGATTAAAAAATTTTTTTTAATTAACTTATTTTAACTGGAGGAAAATAGCTTTACAATATTGTGTTGGTTTTAGTCATACTACAACGAGAAACAGCCATATATTATATTTAATGCATATATATGAAATCTGAAAAAATGATATTAATGAACCTATTTGCAGGGAAGGAGTGGAGACGCAGATGTAGAGAAGGGACTTGTGGAATTTTTTTTTTTAAGTGTATTTACATGGGAGTTAGGCTTTGATTTTATATTGTCGCAAATTGATACCAGATGCCTGCCTTCCAGACAGACTCCCAAGCTGATCTCAGAGTGTCAGTTGGAAAACAAATCACTTTGCCATTTGGAATGCCAATTGATATTTTAGAAATTTCCTTTTGTTTTCAAAGGGAAAATAATGCATATTCCAGACCCAGCAAACAGAACTTTTATAAATGGCAATTAACAGAGGATGCCCAAGGGAGGAAGTCTCCAGTTTCTTCTTATAATGCTGGCAGACGTAATCGAAGTGACATTTTATTAGTATTGGCAGCTCCTGCTTGCCCTGGGAGCTAGTTCAGCCTTGTGTAGCCATGGCCAGAGCCAGGAGCTTCATTCCCATCCTACTTCAACCTCAGGTCGGAGGAAGAACACAAGAGCACTGTGTCCAGGGCAGCTGGCATCGTGTCGTCTCCGCAGGACCCCAGGCTCATGGGGTGACTCGTTCATTCCCTCCACCCCTCCCCCCAGTGGCTTAAAAAAGTGGCTTTTTGTTTTGAGTCTTACTTGGGTCTCAACAGTGATCCCTTCTCCTCCAGGCAGTTTTTCTCTCTGGCGCTGGCGNTTAGACCCTGTCTCTTATACACATCTGATGTGTATAAGAGACAGCCTCCCCCCAGTGGCTTAAAAAAGTGGCTTTTTGTTTTGAGTCTTACTTGGGTCTCAACAGTGATCCCTTCTCCTCCAGGCAGTTTTTCTCTCTGGCGCTGGCGTGGGAATGACTCATAGAGTCTGGAGTAGCCTGACACCTCTGCTGCATTCCTTGAGTGCTTTCTTAAAGGTGCCTCTGTGTAAGGATGTTTGCTGACTTTCCCATTCGAGGTGTTGGAGAATCTCCCAGATGACCGAGTCTGATTCTGGGTCCTCAACCTGGATGCCGGCAGACTTGGGTGAGAATCCTTCTCGGCCTGAAAGAGAGGACTGTCAGAGCCCGGTGGCTTGGAGGTTCGCAGGAGTGGAGTGGAGGGGGGTTGCCTAGAGCAGAGGGGCTCCATACACCCCAGGCCTTGGAGTTTCCTACAGCAGCTGGGCTCTAGACTTTCAGATGGACGAGAAGGGAACTTGAAGAGACCCAGAGTGGTAAGGTTACTGTGGAATGAAAGGATGACAGCCCTCAACCCTGCTCACTGAGGCTAATATTGGCCAGAGGCTCCTGGTCTGTAGATGGATACTCAGGGGAGGGGCTGAGACTGAGCTCCAAGTACTCAAGTCTTAACTCTTTAGAACTCAACTTCGTCCTCCTGTGTCAGCTGCCTCTACTCCAAGGGAGTAAATTTGTATTATTTATATTATTAATATAACTTGTATTATTAATATAAAACTTTGAACTGATACGGTGGTACAAAATTATGTTCTGTCAAGTGGCCCTGAACACCGAATCAGCTGCAAACACTGACCACTGGACCATTGTTCCCAGGGAAATACAGGGTGTTGGGGGGGCGCCTGCCAGCCTCTTGGCATATTTTCATCATCCAGTCAATATATAACCTGGTTTTATGTGTGTCTCTGCTTGAAGATGCCTTGGGTGTGTACTGGATTGCGTGCTCAGTCTTGTCTAATTCTTTGCGACCTCATGGACTGTAGCCCACCAGGCACCTCTGTCTGTGGAATTTTTCAGGCAAGAATACTGGAGTGGGTTGCCATTTTCTTCTGCAGGGCATCTTCCCGACCTAGGATTAAACCCAAGTCTCTTGTGTCTCCTGCCTTAGCAGATGGATTCTTTTATCACTGCACCACCTGGGAAGCCCTGGGAAAGGAAGATACCATAGTTAATACATAGTGTTAATTCTTTAACATTGAACTCACAGCCAGCAGTGACTCATTCCTGGACAAAACTCGCTCACAAATTTGCCCCGTTGGCCACTTGGCCTGGACACAGTTTTAAATGGTGAAATCACCGACAGCGAGTGCAAAAGTACAATAAGTGTGGCACTCAAAGTACCTTGAGTTACTCGTGGCAGTCTGAAAGCTGAAAACAGGAAGGCCAGCCCTCCTTTTCACCTCAGCTGTTCAAAATTTTCCCTGCTTTGCACACGCACATGTCCATGAATGATTGTGAAAGTCCTGTGAGTATTGATATGGGGTTGCAAATAAATATTAACAGGTATGCAAATAAATGTATGCAAGGAGATGAATGCACAGCTGCAAAATCTGTGAATAATGAGATTTGCCTGTACTTAATTCAGGTATAGGACTTCTCTGGTGGCTCAGACAGTTAAGCATCTGTCTACAATGTGGGAGACCCAGGTTCGATTCCTGGGTTGGGAAGATCCCCTGGAGAAGGAAATGGCAATCCACTCTAGTACTATTGCCTGAAAAATCCTATGGACAGGTATAAGTAGATGCTGTGTGCTGGGGGTTTCCCACGCTGGTCTGAACTGGGAGATGTGGAGTTTTTCTGTTTGCTGTTTTACAGATGCCTGCCCCTTCCATCTCATATTTATTCCCATTAATACCATTGAGTCGGGGAGGGCTGGAATTACTGCGTTCCCTTTATTGATGAGGAAACCAAGAACCACAGAGCAGACAGGACTCGGGTGTCCCCCAGAAGTGAAGCCCGACTTTCTGGCCATTTTCTTCCCACTCTGCAGGGCAGGCACAGTACAAGAGTACTTTTTTTTTNGCTATTTACAATAGCCAAAATAAAGAAACAGCCTCAATGTCCACTGACAGATGATGGATAAAGAAGGTGTGATACACACACACACACACAGGAATACTATAGCCGTTAAAAATAATGAAATAATGCTATTTGCAGCTACATGGATGGACCTAGAGATTATCATTCTAAACACAGTATGTCAGAAAGAGAAAGACAAATATTGTATGGTATGACTTACACATGCAATCTAAAATATGACCGCAGTGAATGTATGCACGAAACTAACCGACTCACAGACGCGGAGAACAGGCTTGTGGTTGCCCAAGGAGAGGAAAGGATTGGAAGTTTGGGATTAGCAGATGCAAACTAGTAATATATAGGATGGATCAACAACAGGGTGCTTTTGTATAGCACAGGGAACTAGCTACATTCAGTATCCCGTGATAAACCACAATGGAAAAGAATATGAAAAAGAAAATGTAAAAACTGACTCACTTTGCTGTACAGCAAAAATTAACAACACTGTAAATCTACTGTACTTCAGTAAAAGTTTTTTAAAAAGAAAGAAAACTCCTGTTTCCTTAAGGGGAAAGGACACCTTTCCTATAAGCAAGTATTTTGTGACACATTTCAAGTAGACCTTTGCCCCTCAATGGTTTTTTTCCTACTGTGTACACTTTTATCAGTGAACAGTGATTCTTTCTTCCATGTCAGTGTTTATTCAGCCCAAGGCGTCAGTGCGAGATAGGCTGCTAAATAGATTCCAGTCAGATGATCCTGGCTGTGTGAGCTTATAAAAGACATCTGTTGAAGTTTAAAAATAAATAATTAAAACACAGGCACAGACAAAAAGTTGGTTGCTCCTAGCAAGATTAAAATTAGTCTGCTATTCCAAAGACTATATTTTTCTCAAGAGAATTTATGATTTTTTTCCTATTTTTATCTCATCCTAAAAAATCTAGGTAGAGAACATGATGAAGGTTTGACTGTTTTCTTAAAAACTCATTGTCAAGTTACACCATTAAGATAGCCTCACCTGGAGCTAGTTTCTTTCTTGTCTCCGGAGAATTAATCAAGTAATACTTGTCTGTGGCTGCTCTTCTCTTTCTTGTTCATTCGCCAAGTCGTGTCCAGTCCTTTGTGACCCCATGAACTGCAGCACGCCAGGCTCTCCTGTCTTTCATTATCTCCTGGAGTTTGCTCAAATTCATGTCTATTGAGTCGATGACGCCGTCCAACCATCTCATCCTCTGTCATCCCCTTCTCCTCCTGCCCTCAATCTTTCCCATCACCAGGGTCTTTTCAAATGAGTCAGCTTTTTGCATCAGGTGGCCAAAGTATTGGAACTTCAGCTTCAGCATCAGTCCTTCCAATGAACACTCAGGACTAATCTCTTTTAGGATGGACTGGTTGGAACTTCTGGCTGTCCAAGGGACTCAAAAGCATCTTCTTCAGCACCGCAGTTCAAAAGCATCAATTCTTCAGCACTTAGTTTTTTTTATGGTCCAACTCTCACATCCATACGTGACTACTGGAAAAACCATAGCTTTGACCAGACAGACCTTTGTCAGCAAAGTACTGTTCTGATTTTTTAATATGCTGTCTAGTCTATGGGGTCACACAGAGTCGGACACGACTGAAGCGACTTAGCAGCAGCAGCAGCAGCAGGTTGGTCAAAGATTTTTTTCTAAGGAACAAGTGTCTTTTATGGCTGCAATCACTATCTGCAGTGATTTTAGAGCCCAGAAAAATAAAGTCTGTCACTGTTTCCATTGTTTCCCCATCTATGTGCCATGAAGTGATGGGACCAGATGCCATGATCTTCGTTTTTTGAATGTTGAATTTTAAGCCAGCTTTTCCACTCTTCTCTTTCACTTTCATCAAGAGGCTCTTTAGTTCCTTTTCACCTTCTGCCATAAGGGTAGTGTCATCTGCATATCTGAGGTTATTGATATTTCTCCCAGCAATCTTGATTCCAGCTTCCTTCTTCATCCAGCCCAGCATTTCACATGATATACTCTGCATAGAAGTTAAATAAGCAGGGTGACAATATACAGCCTTGATGTACTCCTTTCCCAATTTGAAACCAGTCCATTGTTCCATGTCTGGTACTAACTGTTGGTTCTTGACCTGTATACAGATTTCTCAGGAAGCAGGTCAGATGGTCTGGTATTCCCATCTCTTTAAGAATTTTCTGCAGTTTGTTGTGATCCACACAAAGGCCTTGGCATAGTCAATAAAGCAGAAATAGATGTTTTTCTGGAACTCTCTTGCTTTTTCTATGATTCAAGTTTTACATTAGGACTTGCCAGGAGTCGCTAGTGGTAAAAAACCCACCTGCCAATGCAGGAAACATGAGATTCAGGTTCAATCCCTGGGTCAGGAAGATCCCCTGGAGGAGGGCACAGCAACCCACTGCACTATTCTTGCCTGGAGAATCCCCGTGGACAGAGAACCCTGGTAGACTACAGTCTGTGCGATCACAAAGAGTCAGACACGACTAAAGTGACTTAGCACACACGCACACAACCCTCTTAGCCATTTTTAAATGTACAATTCAGTAGTGTTCAACATTCACAGTGTTTTGCAGTTGATCTCCAGAACATTCTTCATTTTGCAAAACTGTAAGTCTGTACCCATTAAACAATAAGTTCCTATGCCCCCCTCTCCCAGCTCCTGAACACCAGCATTTTACTTCATGTCTTTATGAACTTGACTGCTCTAGGAGCCATATAAGTGGAATCGTGTCGTGTTTTGTGCTTTTATAACTGGCTTATTTCCTTTAGCAATTAAGGTTCATCCATGTGGTACCATGTGTCAGAATTTCCTTCCTTTTTAGGGCCGGATAATATTCTGTTTTGTATATATCACACTTTGTTTACCCGTTCATCCATTGATGGACACTTGGATTGTTTACATCTTTTGGCTATTGCGACTCATACTGCTGTGAACCTGGGTGGACACAACTAAAGATTTTGCTGTTTTTTCCCAAACTGTCTAGAAGCAAGCTCTCACTTAGAGGTGATTTACAGAAGGAAAAGGAAGGTTGGTTTGAATGCAGTGATTCCTCATCAGACTTGGTGCCTGAAAGTTCACAATTCAGGGGAAATGGGTGATTTCCTGTCTGCTGGAAAGAAGCAATTCTAGGGATTTTTTTTTGATATGTGTGTGTGAGCCACTGGCCAAGAAATCACTTAATCAAAAGGGTTGTCTTATCAACCTTTAATTTCTTGCCTTTCCACCTATTTTCTTCAATAATGGCACCAGTTGACTCTTCCCTATCACCCAGAATACAATCACAGTGTACGCGCGTGCGCGTGCACACACATACACACACACACAATATATATTTATGTCTCTGTGTAATTATACATCTTGTTAAAAACTGTATTTTTTTTCCCTGATAACAGAAAGGAATACCTGTGTGAAACATTTAGAAAAAAGCCAAAATTCAAATTACCCATATGTCTATTATTACCCAGAAATGACCAGTTACTGTTTTTGGTGTAGGGCATGGGGCTTCCCAGGTGGCTCAAGTGGTAAAGAATCCGCCTATAATGCAGGAGACACAAGAGATGCAGGTTTGATCCCTGAATCAGAAAGATCCCTTGCTGGAGGAACTGGCAACCCATTCCGGTATTCTTGCCTAGAAAAATCCCATGGACAGAGGAGCCTGGCGTTAGGTGCTAGAAGTCCACGGGGTTGCAGAGTCGGATGCGACTGAGCATGCTCGAATACGCAGAGCTGGGTGCTTTACACTCTGTCAATTGGTTATAGTGTGTGTATATATTCTCTGTCTTTTAATAGAGACCAAACTGCACATACGGTTTTGCAAGTTTCCTTTCTTCACTAAGTATCACATTATGAATACCTCCTCTTGTTATGAGGTCGCATCCTGCACGTGTCTGTTGATGGCTGTGTTTGTGGGTGCTCATGGAACTCTCTCTGTGCTGTCAGAAGTCAGGGCATCCTCCAGGTTCTGTGTCAGGCAAAATTTCTCTGGTGACAGTCTTAATGGAGGAGGAAGGGCAGCAGTTCTCTCATTGTAAAGTAGAAAAAGCAAGGAGTAGGAGTTATTTCTGAATGACTGAACCAGGGCGCGGGAAGCGGGGAACAGAAAGCCGATCCCTTGCTCTCTGCCTGGTGCCTGATTCACTCCATAAAACTGACCTCAAGATCACTATCAGCGGAAATTATTTTCCCTATTCTCCTGGGAGTGTGCTTTCATATTTTCATGTTTGCTTAATGTTAATTTCAATTCTGCGTCTATTTTTTTTTTTTTCCACTTAAAAAAATAAAAACTTTCCAGGCTTGTTTGGGAGACTTTCTGGATTTTTCCCCTTCTGTGTCAGGAAACAGAGCCTCAGAACAGACAGAGCCTGGGACCCTACCATCACCACCCCCACCGAGAATCTTCCAGCTCCGGATGGTCCAGCTGCAGACTAATTTTTTCAAAAAGTTATTTGGAAATTCAGGGTCCGTGTTACTTGCCAGATGCCCCTTTTTTGCAGTTGTGTTAGCTCATTCAAAATACACTTGAAAAGGCTAGCAAGGTGTCATCCTTAGGAAACACGTATTGGGTGATAATTTATGTGGTGTTCATTTGAGGTTGTTTGGGGAGTTTTGAGGAGCCAGTTTTTTTGCCTTGTTCCATCATTCAACACTGCCTGGAGAGTTCCGTGGACAGAGGAGCCTGGCGCACTGCAGTCCATGGGGTCCCAGAGTCCGTCACGACTGAGTGACTGACATTTCAACGTATATTTATTGTGGACCTAAAATGCCTTAGTGTTAGTCGCTCAGTCGTGTCAGACTCTTTGCCACCGCATGGACTGTAGCCACCAGGCTCCTCTGTCCATGGAATTCCGCAGGCAAGAGTACTGGAGTGGGTTGCCATTGCCTTCTCCAGGAGACTTTCCCGACCCAGGGATCGAACCTGGATCGCTTGCACTGCAGATAGATTTTTTACTGTCTGAGCCACTACCTTTGGTGATATGCGTTAGTCCTGGACTTCGGAAGCCCTGAGTCACCTAAGAGAGCCAGATGGGAAATCCACCAGGATGGTGCAGGGCTGCCGTGACAGAGCCGTGTCCAGGATGTCACGGGAGCTAGGAGGGGGCTCTGCCTGCAGAGGGGGCGAGGGGGAAGGAGGGAGGATGGAGAGGCTCCGCACTAGGGCTCCAGCCACCCACACATGCCCTAGGGGGCTCAGTGGGCGGCTTTCCTTTCTTGGGCGGAAGGGTATGTTTGGGGCAGGGAAGGAGATGGGCATGTAGGGGCTTGTGCTTTTTCGCTCATTCCCACACTTAAAAGCACCAGGCCGGCTCCCATGAATACTAGAGCTTCACTGGCAGCTCGCTGGGACACACCTGTGTCTGTGTGGGCAACCCCCTGGGGCCTGCCTCCCTTCCTTTCACCGCTCTGGGCCACCTAGGGGCAACCCCGGGGCATCTGATAGGACTGATGCCAGTTTGCCCATTCAGAGTTCAAACAACAAAAAAGCCAGGCAGGGAACTGGAACAGGTATTTGCCCACCCACGTGCACAGCAGCGTTATTCACGATAGCCAGAAGTCTCGGAAACGATTCAAGGATCTATCAATGGATGTGTGTTTGTGCGCCCAGTGGCTCAGTTGTGTCTGACTCTTTGCGACACTATGGACTATAGACCTCCAGTCTACTCTGTCCATGGGATACTCCAGGCACGAATACTGGAGTGGGTAGCCACTGCCTCCTCCAGGGGATCTTCCTGATGCCGGAACCCTTGACTCCTGCCTTGCCAGTGGATTCTTTACGTGTGCCATCGGGGAAGCGCTATAATGGATGAAAACTCAACAAAATATGATCTGTATTACTTATTCAGCTTTCAAAGGGAGGAGATTCTGGCACATGCAACTTGGATGAATTATGCCAAATGAAACAGGGCAAATACTGTATGATTCCACTTAGATGAAGGACCTGGAATAGTCAAATCCACAGAAACAGAAAGGAGAATGGTGGTTTCTGGGGTGGGGTTGTTGGGAGGGGAGAGTTAGTGTTTAATGAGTACAGAGTTTAGGCTGGAGGATAGTAATGGTTTTACAACAATGTGAATGTGTTTAATGCTACTAAACTGTATGCTTAAAAATGGTTAAAATGCTAAATTTTAGGTTGTGTATATACGACTGCATGGACTATACCCACCAGGCTCCTCTGTCCATGGGATTCTCTAGGCAAGAATACTGGAGTAGGTTGCCATTCTCTTCTCCAGGGGATCTTCCCGATCCAGGGATCCAACTCAGGTCTTCTGCATTGCTTCTTTACCATCTGAGCCAGCAGGGAAGTCCTGTATATTACCACAATAAAAAAAATTTTTTTAGTGGGGAAAAACCAGGACACAGAGCAAAGCTGAGCCCCAGGGTGGGAGTGACAGTTGAGCCTGGAAGAAGAGCCCCCTGCCTCCACACTTTGAGCCCTGCCCCCACCATGATGAGGTCCACAGTACAGGATCTCCATTAGACTCCAGCCTCTGAAGTCTAATGATTGATCTACTGATGTGTTGATCTAATGATTCAACACATTAAGCCTGGCCTGTGAGGGACTTCTCTGACGATCCAGTGGTTAGGACCCCACGCTTCCACTACAGGGGACCCAGGTTCCATCCCTCATCCGAAAATAATATCCCACAACCCAGGCGACCAAAAAAAAAAAAGCCTAATCTGTGAGGAAAACTCAGTTATTCCTAATGTGAATTGAGCCTTGGAGTTCCAAGAGTGAAGCTCTTCTATGCCCAATTAAGGTTCCAAAGTGAATTTTTTTTTTGAAACCACCATGCCTACCTCGTTTAGTAAAGCTGTCTTATTTCTTTGACAACATAGCTTTCATTTGAAATAAACTTTGAAGTAAAAGAGCTTTCTTTCAAACCTAGCAGAAACTGTTAGAACTTCACTTCTTTTGAAACAAGCATCTGGAGAATGCATCAGAATTTGAAAGGACCATGGGGGCAGATGTCCTAGTGTTCAAATAAGTACATGAGGGGGTTTAAAGCCACGTGTGACCTGCAGAGGCTCTCCCAGACTCCTTTGGAACCTGGGGGTTCCCCCAGATTGAAGCCAGCCCCATGGGATCCTGGGAGACCTCAGAGCGGTGGCTCCTCGTGGGGCTTGGCGGTGACGGTGATGAGCTGCCAGTCCCGTGGGAGGGGGGACCACTGAGCAGCCCTCCCTCCCTCCTGACTCCCCTCTGGAAGACAGCCCACTCCTTCCTCCATCAGGCCATGAGCTGCTCCTTCTGGAAGAGATCCAGGAATCAATCTCCTTTGCAAAGCACCACCTCAGAGTGTTTTCTATGAAAGTTGCTTATCTGTCAATACCACCTCCCAGCTCTGGGACCGTGGGCAAGTTACATACCATGTAGGAACCTCAGTTTCTCCATCTGTGAAATGGGAGTCAGAACAGTATCTACCTTATGGAGAAAGTGAGAATTACATGCAGAGATGTCNTATAATGGATGAAAACTCAACAAAATATGATCTGTATTACTTATTCAGCTTTCAAAGGGAGGAGATTCTGGCACATGCAACTTGGATGAATTATGCCAAATGAAACAGGGCAAATACTGTATGATTCCACTTAGATGAAGGACCTGGAATAGTCAAATCCACAGAAACAGAAAGGAGAATGGTGGTTTCTGGGGTGGGGTTGTTGGGAGGGGAGAGTTAGTGTTTAATGAGTACAGAGTTTAGGCTGGAGGATAGTAATGGTTTTACAACAATGTGAATGTGTTTAATGCTACTAAACTGTATGCTTAAAAATGGTTAAAATGCTAAATTTTAGGTTGTGTATATACGACTGCATGGACTATACCCACCAGGATCCTCTGTCCATGGGATTCTCTAGGCAAGAATACTGGAGTAGGTTGCCATTCTCTTCTCCAGGGGATCTTCCCTATCCAGGGATCCAACTCAGGTCTTCTGCATTGCTTCTTTACCATCTGAGCCAGCAGGGAAGTCCTCTATATTACCACAATAAAAAAAATTTTTTTAGTGGGGAAAAACCAGGACACAGAGCAAAGCTGAGCCCCAGGGTGGGAGTGACAGTTGAGCCTGGAAGAAGAGCCCCCTGCCTCCACACTTTGAGCCCTGCCCCCACCATGATGAGGTCCACAGTACAGGATCTCCATTAGACTCCAGCCTCTGAAGTCTAATGATTGATCTACTGATGTGCTGATCTAATGATTCAACACATTAAGCCTGGCCTGTGAGGGACTTCTCTGACGATCCAGTGGTTAGGACCCCACGCTTCCACTACAGGGGACCCAGGTTCCATCCCTCATCCGAAAATAATATCCCACAACCCAGGCGACCAAAAAAAAAAAAGCCTAATCTGTGAGGAAAACTCAGTTATTCCTAATGTGAATTGAGCCTTGGAGTTCCAAGAGTGAAGCTCTTCTATGCCCAATTAAGGTTCCAAAGTGAATTTTTTTTTTGAAACCACCATGCCTACCTCGTTTAGTAAAGCTGTCTTATTTCTTTGACAACATAGCTTTCATTTGAAATAAACTTTGAAGTAAAAGAGCTTTCTTTCAAACCTAGCAGAAACTGTTAGAACTTCACTTCTTTTGAAACAAGCATCTGGAGAATGCATCAGAATTTGAAAGGACCATGGGGGCAGATGTCCTAGTGTTCAAATAAGTACATGAGGGGGTTTAAAGCCACGTGTGACCTGCAGAGGCTCTCCCAGACTCCTTTGGAACCTGGGGGTTCCCCCAGATTGAAGCCAGCCCCATGGGATCCTGGGAGACCTCAGAGCGGTGGCTCCTCGTGGGGCTTGGCGGTGACGGTGATGAGCTGCCAGTCCCGTGGGAGGGGGGACCACTGAGCAGCCCTCCCTCCCTCCTGACTCCCCTCTGGAAGACAGCCCACTCCTTCCTCCATCAGGCCATGAGCTGCTCCTTCTGGAAGAGATCCAGGAATCAATCTCCTTTGCAAAGCACCACCTCAGAGTGTTTTCTATGAAAGTTGCTTATCTGTCAATACCACCTCCCAGCTCTGGGACCGTGGGCAAGTTACATACCATGTAGGAACCTCAGTTTCTCCATCTGTGAAATGGGAGTCAGAACAGTATCTACCTTATGGAGAAAGTGAGAATTACATGCAGAGATGTCTTTAAGGGCTTCCCTGGTTGCTCAGATGGTAAAGAATCCGCCTGCAATGAGGGAGACCCTGGTTTGATCACTGGGTTGGGAAGATCCCCTGGAGAAGGGAATGGCTACCCACTCCAGTATTTTTGCCTGGAGAATCCCATGGACAGAGGATGTCTTTAAGCCCTTGGAGCGCTTAGGATATGATATTCCTGTAACAAGGGCCTGCCAGCCTTTTGGTCTGGTCTGACGTCCTTGCTGAGATCCTGGTTGTTGTTGGAGGGACCATCCCAGCCATACAGGAGGAATGCTTTCTTCACACCTTCTCTCTGGCCTCTGGCAGGGTGGGCGGTGGGGATGTTTCTGGTTTCCAGGACCACACACCCCAAGCTTCTCGGGCTGCCTGTGGCTGGGCCCTGGGTCCCTTTATGCCTCGTGCTTTTTATTAATCTAAACTCAGAAGCCGGACTGCTGCTGGGTTTATGAACCTGGGAAAGTGGGCTCCTGATGATTATGAGGTATTAAACCTTGGCGCCAATTTAATAGGCACAGTCCAGCCTCAGGGTGAGCCTCGCGTGTCAGCTTCCGCTTTAAAGGACTCAGGTTGAAATCCAGACATAAAATCTCCCAGACTGAGTGGGGGGCAGTTTGAGGGGATGATTTGCGTTGCGGAGAAACAGTTAAGGTCGCCTTCTTAACCTTCGTACGTGCTGGCTGCAGAGAAGGGCAGAGTTGCTGTTCCCTCTGGAGATGACCGGGTGGTGTGGTACATCCTTGGGAGCTCCTCCTGGGGCTTTGCTAACATGTGACTCTTGCAGCCGGACAGCGTGTGGTCTCCTCACCTGGATGAGTGATCTGCAGGGTCTGTCCAAGCACTCACACCCAGGAAGCCTTCCCTGGACTCCTCCCTGGCCCTGCCGTGGGGTTCCCCCTTCCCCTTGCCCCCACAACACATCCTCTCCCTTTTTATAATCTCTCTCTCTCTTTTTTTTCTTTTTGTTCGGCACATGTCGTGTCATGTGAAATATCCCCAACCAGGGATGGAGCCTGAGCCCCCTGCAGTGGAATCTCAGAATCTTAACCACTGGGCCACCAGGGACGTCCCTAATCATTGTTAAGGTGTCTCCCCATCAGTTTGTCCTTGGAGGCGGGGACTGTGCTCCGTTCATTCTTGGTCCCCCAGTTCCTTGTCGTGGGTACTTAGTAAATGCTGGATGGACGTTTGAATGCGTGAATGAATAATAGTTTATAATTCAGGTGAGCTTTGTCCCAGTGATGGAGGAGTAGGTTCATGTGTGTGGAAACTCCCCATAGTATATATGCATACTTCTTGTCTGCTCTGGGTGTCTTGGTTCATACCTCCATTTCGGGTGGTTTTTTTTTTTTTTTTGGCTGCACCAGATGTTAGTTGCAACATGCGGGATCTTTAGTTGCGGCATGTGCGATCTAGGTCCCTGATGTCGACTTAAAAAGATGCACCCTGTGAGAGTTGGGAGTTAAGTTTTAGCTGAGGCCAAATGAGGACTGCAGCCCAGGAGGCAGCACTTCAGGTAGCTCTGAGAGGCTGCTCCGAATAGGCACTGGGGGAAGGTCAATACATAAGATTTTGGTGAAAGAGGAGTTCAGTGCAATTAAGTACTCATTTTATGAAAGGTTTTCTGCTTGTCATGAGGAGCTGACATCATCATGAATGGATTTAATGCTTTTGTAGATAAGAGGAGATGCAAGGATTGGGATTATGAAATCAGTTCCTGAAGCTATCTAGCTATCTAAAGACCTGTCCCACCAGATTGCCTGGAGCACAGGGTGCCTCACTCCACCCTGAACTCCGCAGTGAGTATTGAAGGTCAACAGCTATAGCAACATAGGGTTCAGTCTGCAGTGGCAGATGGCAGATGCCCTTGTTCAGTCACTGGCAGTGCTTTTGGCAAGGACCAGTTTGTAGTTGACATTGATCAGAGATCAAACCCAGACCCCTTCATTGGGAGTGTGGAGTCTTAGCCACTGGATCACCAGGGAAGTCCTGAGCATCCCTTTCTTGGTAACGTTTTGACAAAATCCTTCTGTTTTGCTACTCTCCTTTTGCTAGCTCAAAGTGTTATTATTTCTCCTGCGATCTTTAGCGTCTACCCAGCTTTCACACTCTACCCTCATCTCTGCTTTGACCATTATCCCTCAGCTTTTTCCAAGATTCCTGCCACCTAGTAAAACCCTTGCCACCTGGGCTCCACACCTCCCTCATCAAGCAGAGCCAAAGGCTCTGCGGGGAGTCACCCTCTACATGCATCCTCAGTGGAACTCTGGTTCCCCACAAGCCCGTCAGCCTTGCCTCCCCGCTAAGTGGGCATGGCTCAGAGCTCACCTGCATTTCATGCTCTGGCGTGTGAGTACTTGATCAAATTCTCCAAGCTTCAGAGCTGTGTTTGCCCTGTCTCCATAATAGTCATGAATCACCCAAAATAGGAACCGGGTCTTACATTTCCTTGCTTTCCTCTGTATCTCCACTACGTAGGACTGAATATTTGTGTGTTTGTACTGATGACGTTGATAATGGTAACAATGATATCTTGCTTCAAGTTACATAATAGGGACAGGACTGGATCTGGGGCTCTGCCCTGTCACCCTGCTGGCATCATTCTTTGCCTGGTAACAGTGGGTTCTAATCTTTTCTTGGGATCTCATAGATTCTCTTTTAGAAGAGAGAGAGTGTGGACACACATATATGCGTGCGTGCCTTATATCTGATTTTAAAGGTGTGTAGGCAGACCCCCTAAGAGATCCCAGAGATCCGGCATAAGGATCCAGCCCTAAACAACACCAGCGAACATCCTCAGGAAGATAAAATGGCAACTGGTTGCATTTATTTTAGCCCATTGCTTTTGGAAACATTAGTTGAAAATAATATATCCCTCACCTTGGAGGTTGCTAAGAATATATTATTTGTGATATATCACACACATGGACACAATGGACGACTACTCAGCCATAAAGAAGAATGAAATTTTGCAATTTGCAGCAACATGGATGGACCTGAAGGGTGTTGGGCTTAGTGAAAGAAGTCAGAGGAAGACAAAAACTATATGTGATCACTTGTATGCAAATCTAAAAAAATAAACAAATGGATTATAACAAAACAGAAACAGAGTCACAGGTATAGAGAGCAAACAAGAGGTCACCAGTGGGGAGAGGGAAGAGAGGAGAGGCATGATAAGGGTAGGAGAATTAAAAGACAAGGATACATTGTACATCACAGGGAATATAGCCAATATTTTAATAATAACTTTAAATGGAGTATAACGTGTAAAAGTGTTAAATTACTATGTTGTATACCTGAAACTAGTATAACTCAACTGTGTGTGTGTGTGTACACGTGCTTAGTCCTGTCGGACTCTGTGACTCCATGGACTGTAGCCCACCAGGCCCCTCTGTCCATGGAATTTCCCAGGTGAGAATACCGATGTGCTTTGCCGTTTCCTACTCCAGGGGATCCTCCCGACCCAGGGGTTGAGCCTGCATCTCTTGCATCTCCTACATTGGCAGGTGGGTTCTTCACCACTGCGCCACCTGAGAAGCCCTCAATACAAATGTTTAATAAAAATATATTACTTCCCATAATAACCATGGAGTATCACACCGAAGTGCTGGCATAAATTGCTGCCCAGACCTCTGGACTGGACTTTTGCCAGAGCATCCAATAAGCAGTTGGATCCACAGGACACTTAAGTGAATGTCCATGTGGTTTTCAGCATAGCTTTCCGACTGCACATTCACTTTGGAAACCTTTCCTGAACAGCCTGGTAATTAGAACTGCAGTTGCTAATTAGGTAGACAGTGAGATCAGTGTGCTAATAATGTATTTTCAAAGCATTCCGAATAAGCTGTTAAAAAATTAAACTACTTCCCCAGACGCTGACAGAAGCACCTCGGAGGGTGTTTTGTCTTTCTTCTTGCTTCTTGGAAGCTGCCCCCAGGCTCTGTCCTTTCTAGAAAACAGGATGAGCCAACTCATTGGAAAAGACCCTGTGCTGAGAAAGATGAAAGGCAAAAGAAGGGGGCGGCCGAGGAGGAGATGATTGGACGGCATCACTGACTCGATGGACATGAATTTGAGCAAACTCTAAGAGACAGTGAAGGAGCGGGAGCCTAGAGGATCATAGTCCACAGGGTCACAAAGAGTCGAACACAACTTAGTGAGCGAGCGACAAACCACAATTCTTGGGTTTTAGTATATTCACAGACTTGTGCAAGCGTGCTCTAATTTAGAGCATTTTCATCACCCTAAAAAGAAGCCCTGTGGTCATCAGCAGTCATTTCCCATTCCTTCTGCTTCCCACACCAGCCCTAGACAACCTCTAATCCACTTTCTGCCTCTATGGAGTTCGTTTAATTGAACTCACACACCATGTGGTCTTGTGCAGCGGTCTCCTTTCATTTTGCATAGTGTTTTCAAGGTCCATTTGTTTTGTAGCCTCTATCAGTACTTCGGAGAAGGCAACGGCAACCCCACTCCAGCACTCTTGCTTGGAAAATCCCATGGATGGAGGAGCCTGGTGGGCTGCAGTCCATGGGGTCGCTAAGAGCCGAACACGACTGAGCGACTTCACTTTCACTTTTCACTTTCATGCATTGGAGAGCAAAATGACAACCCACTCCAGTGTTCTTGCCTGGAGAATCCCAGGGATGGGGGAGCCTGGTGGGCTGCCATCTCTGGGGTCGCACAGAGTCGGACACGACTGAAGCAACTTAGCTTAGCATCAGTACTTCCTTCCTTTCTGTGGCTGAAGAATATTGCATTTTATTCATCAGTTGGATGGAATTTAGGTTGTTTTCACCTCTTGGCAGTTATAAATAATGCTGCTATGAACATTCACATACAACTTTTTGTGTGACTATAACTTTCATGTCTCTTGGATTATGTCTAGGAATGGAATTGCCACTTACATGGGGTAATTTGTGTTTAACATTCTGAGGTATAATGTTATACACTTATAATGTATACATATATGTAAAGTGTTTTAAAAAACTTCTGAAAAATACAAAATCAGTAGTTTTCTATAGCAAATCCTATCATTCTGGTGACCGCCTGTACATTAATTTTGCTTTAATTATGCTGCCAGAGTAAGTTGATTTTATGTAACTAAATTTAACTGGCTATATCTATTTAATTGAAGTGAGTCTTGAGATGTTTGAAAATGGTTACCATAGGTACCTACTTATGTATATCAACTGGGATTATCTCCATACTGTACAACCAAGATTAAAAAGACATAAACGAGACGCTGACATTGACCTCAGGTTAGAAATATCATCTGTAACTCCTTGCTTCAGATTTGCTTGTGCATCAAAATAGCTTCACTGCTCTAATAGTGATGGAGTTATACATTTGAATGTAAAAAATTAGTTGTAAAACTTATCATTACTCTAATTTGTTTTATATCTTGGGACTTGATTTAACATTTAGTTTGAAAAAAATTCTGCTGCTCAGAAGTTTGACCACTGATGATCTCTGCGGTCCCAGCTTTCATTTGGATCTCATTCATGATATGGTTTGGGCCTCTGCTGGTTTTTTGAGAGGACTCAGAAGAGTCCCCCTGAGCAGTGTTCATCTGACTCCTTGGAGCAGTTAAGATCTATCCTTGCTTCTTGTGAGCCTGCTGTAGCTGCAGACAGCTGTTATGACAAGGCTTTGTGCTAGTCATTAAGGAGGTTTCAAAGGAGAGAAGACGGGATCTTCCCTCATGGTCCAGTGGTCCTTCCAATGCAAAGAACACAGGTTCAGTCCCTACTTGGGGAACTAAGATTCCATATGCTACAGAACAACTAAGCCCACAGACTGCAACTAGGTAAAGTTTGCACACTGCAATGAACAGCCCATACGCCACAGCAAAGACCCAGAGCAGCCAGAAAAATAAAAAATAGAGAAGAAAAGACATAATTATTTTTTCCAGGTATTTGCAGTCAGATTGGAGATACGGGGACTTCCCTGATAGCTCAGCAGGTAAAGAATCCACCTGCAGTGGAGGAGACACAGGAAACGCAGGTTTGATCCCTGTGTTGGGAAGATCCTCTGGAGAAGGAAATGACAACCCACTCCAATATTCTTGCCTGGAAAATCCCAAAGACAGAGGAGCCTGGAGGGCTATAGTCCGTGAGGTCGCAAAGAATCAAACACGACTGAGCAACTAAGCTTGCATGCATCATGGAGATACAGGGCGTAATAAGAATAAAATCAATCATTCTACAAGTATCTAGATATCAATATTTCCATGTAGTATGGTTGTAAGAACTCAGAAATGTTGTAAGAGCTCAGAAAATGTCAGAGACAGCTTGGCAGAGCAAGTGACACTGCATGGTGCTTTAGGAGGATGGTAAGATTTGAATGAAGAGCAGGTGAAGCAGATTCTGAGTTTTCTTTTGAATTCAGATTTGGTCACCAGGGCACATTCCTTACCCCATAAGCCCCTTATGAGCCCAGCGATTCCGTTGTGCCCAGTCCCCATCAGCTTTCAATAAAGAGACTAAACCTCGGCAGCCAAGGAAAAACAAGGGATTTTTTTTTTTAAGGCTCCAGAGACAAATGAGGTCATTTGAGTCCCTCAGTGGGCAAGAGGAGGCTGATGCTTGAAGCTGGAAAGACAAGGGCGCATCTGTCTTCGTTTCTGTACGCTGTGACTGAGTGCAGGCCGTGGTTAATCGGGAAAACCAGAAAATAAAGATTGATGAAACCCCATCCATCCCAAATTTGCTATAAATAATTGCCTGCTGTTTCCGAGCTGTCAGAATCCATTTCTACTGAAGGCCCTTCGGAGCAGAGAAAGGTCAAGCTGGAAACCAAAGGAGAAACTCAGGGGAACGATTATGCTGGAAGGCGGCCTCGAAAGGTTCTGTGAAATACCAGCATGGAAGTCACCGGCCCCGCCTGTCTCTGCTGGTTCTAATTAAATCAGCTTCCGCTGACATCTCAGCTCTTCAGACGGAGAGTCAGGGAGCGGACTTCACCTCCCGGGGTCTTTGTGCTGCAGACCCCATGGCGCTGGGCATAGAGGGCCCCCATTCTGTCTTCTAATGGCTTAGAAGGTCTTCTTATTTGTTGTTTTGGCTGCACAGCATGCAGGATCCTAGTTCCCTAACCAGGGATAGAACCTCTGCCTCCTGTGTTGTAAGCTCAGAGTCTTAACCACTGGACCGTCAGGGAAGTCCCAGAAGGTTTTTAGCATGTAAAGGCATTCTTGCAAAGCAACAGTTAAGTCCGCCTAAGGGTTGGGAAAGAAAGGTGAGGTTGCTGATAAATACATACACAGGTACACGCATGCTTCTGGGTGCACATGTCTGTTTCACCACACTGCGGTGCAGCTCCCAGCCCACCCATCTGCATGTTCACTTGACTTTCGGGGTCTCACTGGCTCCTCCTCCTGGAACTGCCATCTGATTGGGGCCTGTCTGGCTCCTGGCTTCTGCTGGGCTTCTTCGCTGACGTTGCTTCAGGGAATGCCTCTATGTCTTGCAAAACCTGGCATTCTGTCCTCTCCAGTTCCCGTGAGGCATGTGTGTCCATCCTTCCTGAGTTTACCCTTGAACCTCCTGTGCTAGACCAGCTGCTCCTTCTCCAGGAGGTCTTCTCCCAGTTAAATCTCGGCTTTTGTCTGAGCTCACTAGCGCCCTCCCCTGCCTCCCACGCGCTCCGCAGCTGGCTCAGGGCACCTTTTTCACAGAAATACCTGGATTTGATTCTTTAGATTCTGGTTCCTACCCAGGACAAACGTGAGTTGGCCCCAGACTCCTTGAACTGGTTCTTTTCAATCGACAGGCCTCTTTCCTTTCTAGTATGAAGCTGATTTTTTTTTTTCCCCAGTGGTCTTTTTATTGCTCATGTCTCCTTTCCATCCTCACCCTGTCCTGGCTTGTGCCCCCCTGTTCACCCCTCATGGGTATCTGGCATGTTCTTTTGAAGGACACTGTTGTTTGTCTCATCAGTCACACAAAGCCCAAAATCTTTCTGGGTCCTGATTTTAAAATAAAAACACCTGTTCTTGGTTCCTGTTCTGTACATTTGGCCAACTTTCTCCCTCCAGCTGCAGTGCCAGGCCCTTCCCTCCAGGATGGGGTGGAGGGGGAATTAGAATGTGGCACTGTCAGCTCGTGGCCCTGGCCAAGCCCCCACCCCCATTCCCTGGGACCCCAGGAATGCCCCCCGGAGACCTGCTTTCAGGATGATCCCTTGTGCTGTGTCTGCTCTGTCCTCTGACCTCCAATCAGAGGTCTTAGCCCCTTTTTAAAAGGAGTTTGAACTTGTTCCCAGGGAGAATCATTGTGGATTTTCAAATTAGGGAATGACATGATGGAAAGGGGATTTTGTAAGATCAGCAGGGCCCAGTGGATAGGGTGGACTGGGAATCTGAGGTGTAAATACCTGGCCAGTTATTAAACCCTGCCCACAAGTCTGTCTGTGCATAGCTCTCCATGCCAAGATGACCTCACACCTTGGTTTTCCAGGTTTTGGTGAGTCTGATGAGAACCTTGAAACAAAAGCAGACTCAGACAAGCTGAGTGCCTCTGTATTCCCTGTAAACACTTGGAGTTGCTTTGTTGACAGGAGTATAAAAATGTGGCAACAAGAACTAAATAAGTTTACAGATGACTTAAATGTATCCTGAGAGTGTGCGTGCGCTCAGTTGCTCAGTCCCGTCTGACTCTTTGCAACCCCACGGCCTGTAGCCCACCAGGCTCGTCTGTCCATGGGATTCTCCAGGCAAGAATACTGGAGTGGGTTGCCATTTCCTACCCCAGGAAATCTTCCCCGCCCAGGGACTGAACCTGTGTCTGCTGCGGCTCCTTCTTTGGTGGGTGGATTCTTTACCACCGAGCCACCTGGGAAGTCCATCTTGCTAGTAGCCCCACAGTGCTATTAGGTCATTTGTTTTCTTTCCCCTTTGTGTTAATCTCTTTCACAACTAGAATTATTTTACTTGTTTCTTGTCTGTCCTCCTGATCATAAATGTAAACTCCATGACGGAGGGGACAGTATTTCTACACTGCTGTCTCAGCATCCAGCTTGCTGCTCGCTATTTGATATTCCATTAATAAATAAATGCTTGCAAAAACAGAAATAAATGGCTGAATTTTTAAAACATAGAAACAGATCTTAATTGAACAAGCTGATTGGCATCTCAGCATATTGATCTCAATGTGATTCTTTCCCCAGCTCATCAACTAGAGACTCTTAAAATGTAATCAGATTTAAAATCAGTTTCCTAGCCTTATTTATTTTTTTTTTTTTTGTCTGTTTCTGGATCCACACAGCTCTTCTTTTATTAAAGATGATCTATTTTCTTCCTTTGTAAGGAAACCTCCCATGATCCTCTGGAGGTGTGAACTGTGTCCATCAGTATTCTGAGGGTGGATCTGGCTATACACGCATTATGCTGCCACAGGGGAGAGGGTTTTTTTCCCTGCTCAAGCAAACCAGCCATGCGCTTTGCCTAATACCCCTGCAGGGCCTGACTGGTCCAGGCAGTCACCCCAGCCTAGTGACCTGGCCCAGCCAGACTGTGATGTCAGAGTCCCCAGCTCTCCTCTGAAGTTTATTCCACAGTCTGACAAGCAGCCGTTGCCACATGAGCAAGCTAGGGCTTCACTCAGTTCCACCAGCACCTTTGCTGTGAAACAGATCGCTTTAGATCCGTGGAAAGCAGAACTGAGCATGCGTCTAACGAACAAACACGTCTTCTGGCAGAAGCCAGGGCCGTTTTGCTGTAAGATTCTGTAGCTTCTGTTGAGAGGTGGCAGCTGACTTCTCTTCCTTCATCTGTGAACACATATGTACTGGTGCAAAACAGTTTGCTTCTTCAAGGAGCACAATCTGACAATTTCTGCTACAGAAGCATCTGGGATCTTGGCTTTAAAATTTGCCAAATCACGACCAAAATCATCCCAATTTAGATGCTGAGTCTGGAGCTCGAGCTTCCGGTGCTGTGACCCCAACAATCAGAAGCCATGTGAGAGAATGAAGGAAAGAGCAGTGGAACATTAGCACTTGACCTTGAGAGCCTGGTATTTGAAAGCCAGCATTTGCACAAAAGCTGTGTCAATGAAAGTATGATTCTTGGATTCATAGGAGTTCTTCTCTTTATGGCTTAATGAAGTAATAAGCCCTCTCTTGTAGGTGAGATATGTTGACCGAGGGATGGAATCTTATGACATTTTGCAAAGGGATTCTCTACCTGCTAAAAAGTCCATCTCTGGGACTTCTGTTGTGGTGCAGTGGTTAAGAATCCGCCTTCTAATGCAGAAGAAGGATCTAATGGATTCGATCCCTCATCAGGGAACTGAGATCCCTCATGCTTCAGGACAACTGATCTCACATGTTGAATCTACTGAGCCCGTGTGCCACAACGAGAGAGAAGCCCGAGCACCAAACCCAGAGAAGCCCGTGTGCTGCAGCGAAGATCCGGTGCAGCCAGAGAAATAAAAATTGTATGTCTGAAAGGGCTTCCCAGGCGGCTCTAGTGGTGAAGAACCCACCTGCCGATGCAGGCAGACGTAAGAGACGTGGGTTCCATCCGTGGGTCGGGAAGATCCCCTGGAGGAGAACATGGGAACCCACTCCAGTATTCTTGCCTGGAGAATCCCATGACAGAGGAGGCTGTGTGTGTGTGTGTGTATATATATATATGTTTACAAGTATACGTGAAACTAGGAGCAAGTCTGAAAGGACACACACCAGACTCTTAGAGGGTGTCCTCTGGACCCGGGGGTTTGTAGGTCATTTCCTCAGTTTCTACACATCTTCAAAAATTTTTTTAACAATGAAACCTATTACTCTTATAGTCAAAAAGCAAGTGGGAAATGAATGTTTAATAAACTCAGAAGAAATTCATTTTAAACAGATCAGGCCTTCTACCTGCACACTGCTGGGCTGTGCTAGGGGCAGTGACCCTTCTCCCCATCCCCCTTCCCCCTCCCCCACCTCCTGCAGGGGTGGGGTCTTCTGCCATCTACTGCTTCCCACTGTAGTGAGGCTATGAGATGCTTTCTGAGGATGATTTCTGGGCTCTGGTGATCAGACTGGGATCTGGTGATTGATCAGAGAAATCCCAGTAATAACTGTGTATAGAGAAGCCTTGAGTGGAAGGCCACGAAAACGCTGTCTGGGAAGATTGCCCAAACACCCACCTGCTGATGGTGAACTCTATGTGTTTGTTCAGCTGGCCTTGATTGAGTCCCTGCCGTTGGCTAAGTACATTCCACCCCTGAGCCTGCACAGGTGAGGTGCTTCCCTGAGCAGCTCAGTGGCGGGAGAGGCCATTTTGTTGTTGTTTTTTATAATTAAGTTTATTTATTTTTAACTGAAGAATAAATGCTTTACAATATTGCGTTGGTTTCCACCATACATCAACATGAATCAGCCATAGGTATACATATGTCCCCTCCCTCCTGAACCTCTCTCCCACCTCCCTCCTCCTCCCACCCCTCTGCGTTATCGCAGAGCCCCAGTTTGAGTTCCCTGAGTCATATAGCAGATTCCTATTGGCTATCTATTTTACATATGGTAATGTATATGTTTCCATGTTATTATCTCTGTACTTGTTTTGGTTTTTTAATTTTTCCTTTTTGGTCACACTGTAATGTATGCAGGATCACGATTCCCCAACCAGCAATCAAACCCAGGCCCCCCTGCAGTGGGACTGTGGAGTCCTAACCTGGAGTCGTCACTTTTTTTTTTCCAATGGGAAGGAGGTGGTCAGTGTGAGAAGGACACAAGTAACAAAGCAAATAAATTACAAGTGTATGGGTGTCTGGTGACTAGAGGAAAAAGTTATTTCTGTGGTTGGAGGTTTTGTGTGTTTGGGGTTTTTTGATCATGATAACTGTCTAGATGGATTTGAAGTAATTACGACCTCAGCTGGCACATCCCCTGTGTAGCTGAGCGATCCGTGGGGCCCTCACGCCCTGTCCAGCGGCCTGTCTTATAGCTGGGAAGGGGGTTCCTTACATGGGGAGAACCAGAGCCACACAGGATAGCGATGTGTTGGCCCAGGTGGTCAGGGTCCCTTCTTACTCTCAAAGCTTGAGTTTTTCTCCCAGAGATGGTGAGCATTCCCTGGGTGCAGCCAGGGTGGAGAGCATTGATCCAACCTGACTTACTTGCCGGACCAGGGATCACCTTCCTTACCCCCTGTTGGTCCTAAAGCAGGGGCCAGAGCTGTCCCCGCTGGTGCCCACTACCTGACACTGGATTTGGGGCCAAGCTGCTGCCCTGGGTCACCCCATAAGGGAATTACTCTGAGCCAAAGGGACCCAGGATGACCCTGCCCTGGCCTCACTGGTCAGCAGGGACATCAGTGAGTCCAGTGTCCACTATGATGAGGCTCCACTGCCAGGACTCCCACTGTGACCGGCCCTGGGTCCTAGCTGACTTGCACCGCCATCAACCATTAGCCCAAACAAGAAGTGAATTATTCGGTCCATGTAGGTATATCTAGATAGACAAACACATCATGTATTGGCATTTCCTTGCCCCGGCAGAGTCCAGGCTTCAAAGGATAATATTCTAAAATGAGCCTGGGGGCTTTGGGGAGGCTGACTCACCTATGAGTGTTGACTGTGAACCACATCAGCCTCAAAAGTGTTGGTGGTCAGTGTGGAAGGACCCAGATAATAGTTATCAGACAACACAGGGGACCCTGAATTCTGAGGACTCAGCCTTCCATGTAGTGATGTCAATGCAGAATGCTTGGGCTATTATTGAATGTCTGCTTGGTTAATAAGGGGGCATGCTGTTTTGGTCCAAGGCTGAGTATTCCTCATCAGTCATTAAAATATGCAAAGACCTCTGCTTGTTAACTGTGCCCAATGGTTAGGAGTCTGCACAGTCATGGACTTGGTTTATGAGGCAGACTGCAGTGTGAAAAGTGCCTGGTGAAGGCTGGCCACCTATTCTTAGCCGTCCCTTCCATTTGGGGCTTTCTGAGGATAGAAGGCAAGGGAAGAGGTTCTTACACAGCCTGGACGGATGTAGCCAGGTGGTGGGGGCAGAGATGAGCGATCACCACAGGGCAGGCCCTTTGTGACAGGAAGGGCAGGGATCACATCATTGTTTTCTTGTGCCATATAGCAATTACTTTTTATTTTATATTGGAGTATAGCTGATTAACACTGTGACATGCTGGTAGACAGCATATACGTATATACGTATGTATGGGTCTCAGCCAAACATATACACATATCCATTCTCCCCCAAACTCCCCTCCCATCCAGGCTGCCACGTAACACTGAGCCAAGTTCCCTGTGGTATTTCGCAGATCCTTGTTGGTTATCTGTTTTAAATATAGCAGTGTGTACATGCATATGATGGTTTCTTTATAAAGATCCATGGTAGTTCTTTCCAAGCTCTATAAGTGCATCTTAAAGAGTATATAGCTTGGTTCTTTTCATGAAGATAGGAGGCACGTTTACTGAATTTAAAGGAACAGTTGGGCATTTGACTTTTGGATTTTTTTCCCTTTAAGGAATCCAGACCTCAAGAGTGCCTCCGTGTGTGTGAGAGAGAGAAAGAGAGAATTTATAGCTGTTCAACTCATGAAGAGAATATCTGATTTAATAGCTTTTAGAAAACAAATCCTTATAAATACATAGAAAGATGTATCCTAATTTGATGATTTTTCAAAGAGCATGCTGGGTGTGGCTTTTAGATTAGGAAATTGTCAGACTGTGTGCTTGTGGGAATGGACCTAGTTTTCCAGGGTGAACCTCCAGGTCTGAATGCTGGACAGGAGCCTGTGAGCCTCAGGGTACCCCACAGGGCTTCATGTGTCCTCTGTGGGTTCACTTGGCATTTGCAACTGGAGGACTGGCCTCCCCATTTTTGAGCTGGGAGGAGCAGCAGCCCCAAATGCCAGAAGAGCTCGAGGGATTGTTAATGGAATTCCCTGCTGATGGTCCCACGGATTCCCCCTTGAATATGAGCCCTTGAAGAGACAGGAGTCAAGCTGGGGTCAGCTTTGTGGTCCCAACAGGCCAGGCTCGCTGCTGGTGTGGTTGGAAGGATGGGCAGAATGCACTTGCCAGGCCTTTCCTGCAACCTTGGTTGTATCTTTGCTGCCCAGGGCTGACCACAGGGCTTCCTGGTTGATCTCTGTCAGGATGATTGCAGGAACGGAGAGCTTGAAGCTGCACGGTCACTGCAGTCACCCCGGTTGCAGGTTGAGCCAAACATCAAGTATCTGTTTACCTGTCACCTGATGATGCTATTCTAGAAAGGAAGGCTTGAAGTTTGACGGAATTTGTTGGGATTTTCAGGGTCCGAAACCCATACACTTATTTCTGCCTGTGAATAGGTTGTCTAATGACAATCTAGAGGTGCATACCTAAAATAATATTTCACTTTTGATTTAAAAACTCAGAACACTATCCAAAAGTAGACAGAGTAAATTATCATTTTAATCACAGGCCCATTGGAGGAGATGTTGGTACTAAGTGAGAAGCAGCACAGAGAAGTGTGGGGGCGCTAATTTTATAGGTGGCCGTTGCATCAGCACATGTGACACCAAGCTAGTTCTGCTTAGAAGGGGGGGTAGGAGTGGAGGAGCACGTGTCACCGGTTGACTCAGGCACAGGGTGTTTGGAGTGACAACCTAGACACTGGCTGCCACAGCTAAGAGAGCCAAGCTGACCCCGTCAGCTGAGTGGGGAGGTTATGGGTCAGGGTGCAGCCCCAGTGGCAGGAACTGGAGTGATAATGAAAACCCAGGAGCTCCTAGTCATGAACTGTTCGGTACCATGGACTTTATGTCTCTCTTTTAGTTTTTCTCATCTCCCCATTTCATAGATGAGGAGACTGAGGCTCAAGGATTAAGAAGTTTTCTAAGGTCCCAAAGCTTCCAGACTCCAGGATTGCAATCTGTCTGCCCCAGGACACATGCTGCTTGTAGCATCACAGCGTCCCTTGGGTGGGGAGCGTGGTGACGCCTATCTCTGAGAGCTCTGGTGGGTGGGAGTGGGACTAACTAGGCCCCCATCCCAGCCTGCAGCTACATTCCAGCCAGACCTGGCACCCGGAGGAACTGCACCTCAGTAGATGAAGTGGACCCTTCCTTCAACCACAGGGTCACAGGGGTCCTGGTGAGCCGAGTCCCCAGACTCATGGGGCTGCATAGAGAGGTTCTGTTTGCTCAAGAATTGGGTTCCTTTCAAATCCGCACCTATAAAATCAGTTCCCCACCCCTCAGTTAAGACCAGTGTCTCCCCGAGGCCATTGCCTCCAGTCTGGCTGACTGTTGGAAATCTGGCAACATTAGAGAAATGGAAATTCAGTGTAAGTTAACTGTGGAATAAAACTGCCTATCTTACAAAAGGTCAGCATGCCATGAAGACACTGAAGGTGATGTCGGAGTGCTTCCGGTTCTCACACGTGGACAGACAAGGGTCACTGGAGAGAAAAGCAGGGAGAACATGCTGAGTGTTTTAGAAAGGACTTGGTGTCAAAATATGGAGACAGGACTTGCCTGGTGGTCCAGTGGCTAAGACGCCACACTCGCAATGCAGGGGGCCTGGGTTCAATCCCTGGTCAGGGAACTAGATCCTGAATGCCACCTTAAAGATCAGAGATCCCATATGCTGCAACTAAGACCCGACATAGCCAAGTAAATAAATAAATAAATACTTTTTAAAAAGATGAAGACAGGCTCTGAGAAAATCAATGAAGCCCTCAAATGGTTTTCAAAAATGACCTTTCTTATTAAAAAGAAAATGTGAAACAAAAAGGTAGCCACATGTTTGGTCAGAAACAATACACACAGAAGAAAACAAAAAACATTTCATTTTTTTTCTTTATGACAAATTGAGTGTCCATTCTAAAGGAGATCAGCCCTGGGTGTTCTTTCGAAGGAATGATGCTAAAGCTGAAACTCCAGTACTTTGGCCACCTCATGCGAAGAGCTGACTCATTGGAAAAGACTCTGATGCTGGGAGGGATTGGGGGCAGGAGGAGAAGGGGACGACCGAGGATGAGATGGCTGGATGGCATCACGGACTCGATGGATGTGAGTCTGAGTGAACTCCGGGAGTTGGTGATGGACAGGGAGGCCTGATGTGCTGCGATTCATGGGGTCGCAAAGAGTCGGACATGACTGAGCTACTGCACTGAACTGAACTGAACCTAAGTGTTGTCAAGTGACTATAAAATAGACTGATCCTTCTAATTTTAGTCCTTTCCAAGGTAAAGACTGAATCAGATTTTTTTCTGATCGCCACCACCCCCCACCATCAGCCAAATCACCTATTGTACTATGAAGTGATGGTCTTTGTTCAAATGGATTTACTGTGGAATTGCCAACCATCACCCAGCCTGGTCCCTGTGTCAGATATTCTGAGTTATCTAGGACCCATTCTTATTTCAGTTGGACAAAAGAAGATCAAGGAAGTTTGGGCAGGTGGTTTTCAGTTCTTTAGCATCTGGAACGCATTTGTGTTTTGCCTGGTTATGTCCTGATATATATTCTTAATGGTCGCTGAGAAAGTCTCCCGGGGGAATGATGTCATCTGTGTTTCTAGTTGCTTTTGAAATCATGGCCAACCGGAGACCATAAGTTTTTCTTGATTGTTTTTGTTTTTCATCTTTTGGCTGTGCCACAAGGCATGTGGGACCTTAGCTTTCCAAACAGGGATGGAACCTGAATCACCTTCATTGGCAGCGTGGAGTCTTACCTACTCAACCACAAGGGAAGTCCCTGAGACCATAAGTTTTATTTATTGCCTCCTAATGATTTTGGTATTTTATTTAGTGTGGTTTTAAAATTTATCAGCTAAAGCTGGTTCAGACCACTGATATTTCAATATTTAACAGTATTTTAATACTAAAAACATGTCTAATGCTTTAGGAAAGGTGCACACAGTACCAATGGGCTCCCAGGTGGCTCAGTGGTAAAGAATCTGCCTGCCAATGCAGGAGATGCGAGTTAGGTCCCTGGGTCAGGAAGACCCACTGGAGGAGGAAATGGCAACCCATTCCATAATTCTTGCCTAGAGAATCCCATGGACAGAAGAGCCTGGAGCGCTACAGTCCACGGGGTCTCAAAAGAGTGGGACACGACTTAGCCACTGAGCACACACATATACACACAGTACCAAAATTATGTGCAGTAGGAGGCACCTTGTCTGGTTTTGTTATTTGGCAGCATAAAACATCTCCATCACGTCTCGTTTCTTCCCAGGGAGAACGTCAGGATTCAGCAAGGCAAGATGGGCTTGGCATTCAGGGTACAGTCTGGGAGTATGACAGCCTCTTAAAGACACCTTTCATCTGATTTTTTTTTTAACGGACTTTATTTTTTAGAATAGTTTTAGCTTTATGGAAATTCCTGATCCATTTCATGACGCAGTTTTAACACCTAGATTTTTTTTTTTTTTCCCTCTCTCTGCAGACGTCGCCTCATCTCCCAGCGATCATCCTTGGAGACCCTGGAAGACATTGAGGAGAATGCCCCTCTACGGAGGTCAGTTTTCTGGTTGCATTTCTGTGTCTGTGAATGGCCTGCAATACAAGAAGGAGGCCAAAGTTTGCTTTTCTTTTCCAGGTCTTGATTTACAGAATTAAATTCTAAAAATGACAATCTGATCCCCAGACTCAGTTTGGAAACCCCAACCCTTTGAAATATTAGAAGGAGAATGCTGTGAAATCCCAACCATGTAACAGAATAGCCCAGTTTGCATGTGAATTCGGGTGCTATGACCCTTTCTTTTTGAAAATTGTTGCTTGATGGAGAAGAACGTGTCACTGCTCTGACTTTCCCAGAGGGGACACAGGCATTGCAGTCTCTGACTTGGTTCACGGGGGCCGCTAAGTTCCTCCACGGTCAGGTGCTGGGGACAAGGTTAAGACAGCTATGAGTGCTCCCTCAGGGCTGAAAGTGTTCCGTTTCTCCCTCCGAATTAGAAAAGTGCTTTCAAGGCATCTTTTATGGGGGGGCCGGTGGGTGACAGCAGTTGTGGAGCTGTGCCTGGCGTCCGACTGGCAGCTCTCCTTCCTGTCGTCTGTGCTCGGTTCCCGGCCCTCCTGTATTGCAGGGGACCCACACCACGTCCCCCTCAGTCCTCACTGAAGCCCCAACTGGGCTGGCCGGTGGAGGAGTGGCCGAGGGAAGACGGGGTCAGCGCAGGGGGCTGGGCCGGGGGGTGGGCAGTTAGGATGGTGTGCTGCGGGCTTACGGGGGATGCTGGCAGGCTGAGATGGAGGGAGAGTCTCCCCCTGGAGCCGGCCCCTTCCCTGCACGGAGCCTCACTCCCGGCCACAGGTCATGTCCACGGACCACCTGGTTATAAAGCGTGGAGCATAGACACGCCTGGGATCTGCTCCGAAGCATCTGTGACTGGGAGTCTCATCACCAACATCATTCTAAACAGAAAGTCAGGGCCAGACAGTCCGATTTCCACTTTTGAGGGCTTTTTGAAAACATACAAGGGACTTCCCTCCTGGTTCTGTGGCTAAGACTCCATGCTCCCAATGCAGGGGGGCCCAGGTGTGATACACAACTAAGCCCTGGCAGGGCCAAACAAATAGTAAAGAAAATGTTCATAACTTCTGGGACCACGTTAGGCTGATGGCGTGTGGCTGTGATCCATGTGGCCCAGGGACAAGTGTTCTCCTGTCAGTCTCTGTTAAGTGACCCAAGTTAATCAGCAAATGCGGGGGAGAAATGTCCTCAGGTGGCACCGAGTGGCTTTAGCATTGGAGCACAATTGATGCCCATCAGTGAACAGAACTGCAAAGGCCCTGGAGTTTGGAGAGGCTGCAGGGAGCACGGTCATTCGAGCAAGGTGGTAGCTGTGACCAAGGAAACCAGGTTTAAAAAAATCTCAGGCTCTGTCACCCTGTTAGGGATTCCTGTGGTAAAGAGGGGGCGGAGGAGGACCCGGGTGCCGTATTCCTGGTCAGATGCCACATCGCCCCTGTACCCTCTCTCAGCATCGCCCAGGCTCGTCCTTTGTCCTCTGGCTCTCAGGCATATGATGCCACAAACAGTCAGTCAAAATAGAATGGCTGATTTGCCTTAACTGTAAATTCATCCAGCTCCTACTTACAGAGTGCTGTACTTAATTTCCAACAAATCTTGTGTAAATACAAAGTTTAAAAAGTCAAAATCAAGGGAGTTGGGCAGTTTAAGAAGTTTAGATTTTCCCTAGTGGACTTTCTTTAATTAAAAAATTTCTGATGTTTACCATAGAAACTGACATAGAAATCAAACTCGTGGTTATTGAAGGAGGTTGTCTTGTTCATGTCCAACTCTTTTGACTATAGCTGCCAGGCTCCTCTGTCCATGGGATTTCCCAGGCAAGAATACTGGAGTGGGTTACCATTTCCAATTCCAGGGGATCTTCCTGACCCAAGGATTGAACCCATTGGCAGGCAGATTCTTTACCACCGAGCCAGCAAGGAAGCCCCAGAGTGGGTAGGGGAGGGATAAATTAGGAATTTGAGATTAGCAGATACAAACAACCATGTATAAAATCAACAACAAGATCCTATTGTAAAGCACAGGGAACTGTCATCAGTATTCTATAATAAGCCACAATTGAAAAGAATAAATACACACACACAGAAATACATATATGAATCACTTTGCCATATACCAGAAACCAACACAAAGTTGTAAATCAACTATACTTCGATAAAAAATTCTGACATGTACTTAGAAACTTGTTCCTAAGAGATAAAAGTCGCAGAAGGGGCAATAGTTTGGGAGTCAGGGGATTTGAATTTTTGGCTCCATTTTTATACTAACTGCTTGGAGAAGGAAATGGCAACCCACTCCAGTATTCTTGCCTGGAGAATCCCATGGATGGAGGGAGGAGCTTGGTGGACTACAGTCCACCGGTCGCAAAGAGTCGGACATGACTGAGCGACTTCACTTTCACTTTACAGGGCTTTGGAAACTCATTTACTTATGCTGAGGCCTCCGTTTTCCCACCTGTAAAGTGGAAGGGACAAATTGACTGATCTCTGAGGTTCTTACCAGCCTTTCCATTCTGTGAAATGAATGTACCGGTAATGACGCCAAAGTGTTTTGGGAACTGCGGGGGCGGAAGGCTAGTAGCCCAACTTGCTTTCAAAGTCAGCACTCCGAACAAACTGCTCCAAGGCATCTATTAAAAACGTTTTGCATAATTAGGTGTATCCTGTAATCAGTGCTAACAAGAAAGAGCTAATCTTTCATTAGATTAGTTTTTAATTTAATTCTATCCTAATTTAATTTTGCGTCACTTAAAATGTATGGTTTTAAATGGGTATTTACACATTAACATGGGCAGCTCTGAAATTAGTTTCTTCCTTGCTTAACCTGCTGTAGCCTGAGTGCTCAGTCTTCCGGTTTCCTTGGCAATTGTTGCCAATGCCACAGTTCTCTTAAAGTGTTTCTTAGGTTGGGGGTGGTGATAGCTGAATGCTTTAAACACACACGCACAAGACAACAAACAGCTTGCAATTCCAAGGGCTAGATCATTAGCATTGTTGTTGTGTAGTCACTCAGTCATGTCAAGGTCTTTTGTGATCCCATGGACCACAGTGGGTCAGGCTCCTTCAACATGTGCACGGAATTTCCCAGGCAAGAATACTGGAGCAGGTTGCCATTTTATTCTCCAGGGGGATTTTCCTGACCCAGGGTTCTAACCCGCATCTCCTGCATTGGCAGGCAGATTCTTTACCACTGAGCCACCAGGGAAGTCCCTTTGCAGTTAGAATTGTATGCTAGCACCTCTTCAGGTATCTTTTTAGGTCTTTCCCAGGTGGAGCTAATGGTAAAGAACCCACCTGCCAATACAGAGATGTAAGAGACACAGTTTCGATCCCTGTGTTGGGAAGATCCCCTGGAGTAGGAAATGGCAACCCACTCCAGTATTCTTGCCTGGAGAATCCCATGGACAGAGGAGCCTGGCGGGCTACAGTCCATAGGGTCACAAAGAGTTGGACACGACTGAAGCGACTTGGCATTCAATTATCTTTTTAAAAGTTTTGCTTTTCTCTTGCACATCACAAGTTGGTTTCTTGTATCCACCTTGAACTCCAAGACTTGAACATTAACCATGAGAGCCTTTAGATTGGGATTTTCCACATTGTCTGGTGGTTACCTGGTCTCCCAGAAATAAGAACTTAGGCTGTCTGTTAGGTGTCCAGAAAAATCTCTATTTGGCTACTGCGGGTATGACAGCCATCACCACCAGCCCTGGTCTCCAGCCTGTCTTGGGTTGAGGGGTGCCGTCTGCTATACCATTCAGTAATTACCAGTGCCAACACACATCAGCGCCCTTTTGCCAACTTCTGGCTCCAGCTGAAGGCTGAAAGATTTTGTGTCTAAATCCGAGAGTAACCCCAGCTCTTTCTGCAGGCATGGAGACTGGGAGCAGCTCGAGGTCATAGGAGGGCGTCATCACAGTCCAGCTTTTAGCCCACTGCGCTCATCTAGACTCGGGGGCCTGGAAACTCTGCATCTGGTTAGAGACAGTGGGGGAGGGGGCGGGGCACAGGGTAAGCATTTAAGGATGCTCCTGAACGCCTGTCCAGAAACCCATGGAAGCAAGCATTGCTTCCAGTGACTACATATTTCCAGAACTTTCTGCCATGTGTGAGAGAGACAGTAGGGGCTCTTGAGTGGCCTGCAGACTCTAACAGTCATTCTGGGGGTAGAACTGAGACTCTTCAAGGTGCTGGGTTTGCTTCCGAGTGCAGCCTCGAGAAGGCAGAGTGAGGCTGTAGCTCCTTGGACCCCAGGAAGGCTGGATCTGGATTTGGACGCTCAGAGTGGGGAGTGGGACCAGTGAGTGTCTTTCCTGATTCAAACCCTTCCTGAGGTCCACAGGAAGCATCTATAGAATGCCCTCAGGTAGGGCATTGCCTGTCTTTAAAAGAATCTATTTAAAAACCAAGAAATCAGGACCTTTAATAAAGGCCGCAGGTTTTTGGGTTTTTTTAATACTTTTTTGGCCACATCCCACAGCAAGTGGGATCTTAGTTCCCTAACCGGGGATCAGATCCCCCACACCCCATCCACTGGAAGCTCAGAGCCTTAATCACTAGACCATCAGGGAAGTCCCAGGACTACAATTTTAAGAATATAGGAGGCAAATAGTAACAAAATATGCACCCTTTGTAGTTAAAAGTTTTAATAATAATCACAACACTTGAAATGTGTATATGAATATTTACCTGTGTGTACATATGGGCCTTCCCTGGTAGCTCAGACAGTAAAGAATCTACCTGCAATCCAGGAGACCTGGGTTCGATCCCTGGGTCGGGAAGATCCCTGGAGAAGGGAATGGTTACCCACTCCAGTATTGTTGGCTGGAGAAACAGAGGAGCCTGACAGCCCACGGGGTCCCAAAGAATGGGTTTCCCTGACTGCTCAGATGGTAAGGAGTTCACCTTCAAGGCCAGAGACCCAGGTTCGAGCCCTGGGTTGGGAAGATCCTCTAGAGAAGGGAATGGCTACCCACTCCAGTCTTCTTGCCTGGAGAATTCCGTGGACAGAGGAGCTTGGTGGGCTCCAGTTCATGGGGGGTTCCAAAGAGTCAGACACAACTGAGCGACTAACACACACACATATGTATGGACATGAACCTGTGTATTTGAGCCATTCCCTTCTCTAGAGGATCTTTCCAACCCAGGGATCAAACCCACGTCTCTTAATGTCTCCTGTATTAACAGGTGGGTTCTTTACCATTAGTACCACTTGAGAAGCCCCCTTAAGGCCTCTGGGGGAGAGTAAAGATCAGGGCTGAGGAGCAGGTGTGTGACTCTGAACATTCCTTAATCCTTTGCCCCCCAAAGGGCCCCCACACCCCACAGCCCTCAGCTTTACCTCCTGTTTGGATCACCTTGCTGTTCTCTTACCTGAAGCCTCCAAGTTCAGAACTGACTGAACTCAGGTGACGGCCCAGCTCAGACACTCAGTGTGGCTTTGGGAACCTGGGCATCACTTCTTGGGACCCACATCTGACATGATCGCAGAAACCAGCCCTCGGGGTCTATGGTCAGAAAGGTTTAAGTAAACAAAAAATTTTGGCAGCAAAAACCCAACTAGAGAGGACGTTGCTCCCTTTCTCAGGACAAGACCAAACTTCAGATTGTCATTTGTTGGGATTTTACTTTTTATCCTATCTGTTATTGCAGTTATGTGTCTAATTTTGCCAGGTAGCTTTGAAAAAAATATACATAAATAAAACCTTTCTGTTCTGTTATTCCTGCAGTGCACACACACATGTCATATATTNAGTGACTCTGGTGTTCTGACAGTAAACATCTCCGTGGCTCCTTCGGGTGCAGACAGAAGCATCTTTATCCTTGGCTTGTCCCTGCAGGGATTTAAAGCTGGACGGAGGGAAACAATCAGCAGGAGCCGTGAGCCTGAAAGAGATCATCGGCCTGGAAGGCGTGGAGCTGGGTGCTGACGGGAAGGTAAGGTCGCCTGGCTCCCAGACCTCCGGCTTGTGCGACAGATACCACAAGGGTCAGGAAGCAGAGGCTGTGATGAACCACAAACCACCCTTGGGCTGGAAAACCTGACGTGGGGCACAACCTGGGTGTGTGAGTGACACCGGTCCAGAAGGAAGGGTTAGTTGCTCAGTCGTGTCCTACTCTCTGCGACCCGCATGGACTGTGGCCCACCGGTCTCCTCTGTCCAGGCGATTCTCCAGGCCAGAATACTGGAGTGGATTGCCGTGCTCTTCTCCAGGGTATCTTCCCGACTCAGGAATCGAACCCAGGTCTCCCGCATTGCAGGCAGATTCTTTACCGTCTGAGCCACCAGGGAAGCCCCCTATCCAGGCGTGCAGATGGGTTAAATGGCAGCCCAACTGTTTCTCCATGAATGCCCATGCTGACTAGTCCAATCACCCACTCTTGTTCTAAGAACCCCCAGTGGATGCCTGAAACCGTGGGTAGGGCAGAACCCTACATATGCTATGTTTTGCCTTATATTTGGGCTTCCCTGGTGGCTCAGATGGTAAAGCATCTGCCTGCAATGTGGGAGACCCAGGTTCGATTTCTGGGTCAGGAAGATCCCCTGGACAAGGAAATGGCAACCCACTCCAGCACTCTTGCCTGGAAAATCCCATGGATAGAGGAGCCTGATAGTCTACGGTCCATGGGGTTGCAAAGAGTCGGACACGACTGAGCGACGTTTTGCCTTATACATACGTACCGCTAATAAAGTTTACTTTTTAAATTAGGCACAGTAAGAGACTATCTGAATTGTACTCTGTCACTGCTTTATGCTTTGGGGCCATTAGTAAGTAAAATAATGCTTGAGCATAAGCCCTGTGATACCGTGATAATTGATCTGATAACTGAGACGGCTGCTCCGTGACTAAAGGGTGGGATCGCCGGACAAAGGGATGGTTCATGTCCTGGGCGGGACGGCGCTAGATTTCATCATACTGCTCTGACTGACTCACAATTTTAAAGCTGAGGAATTACTTCTAGAATTTTCCATGTAGTTTTTTTGGGCCATGAGTAACAAACTGTGAGTGAGGGGAAACTGCTTTATCTTGCACACACACACATGCATGTGCCTGGATGAGGTGGCGGATGGTTTGAACAAGTATTAACTGTGGTGAGTAGCAATCCCACTACTAGACAGTGTTTAGCGGCTTTCCAGGCTTCCTCAGTGACTGAGTGGTAAAGAGTCCGCCTGTAGTGAAGGAAACGTGAGTTCGATCCCTGGGTCGGGAAGATCCCATAGAGGAGGACATGGCAACCCACTCCAGTCTTGTTGCCTGGAGAATCCCATGGACAGAGGAGCCTGAGGGGCTACAGTCTATTGGGTCGCAAAGCGTCAGACACCACTGAAAACGACTTAACACACGCGTGCGATGCACCCGACTGGCGTCATGAGCCACGTCTCTGCCAAGCAGGTGAAAAGAAAAACACGTGTTGCAGCTTCATTCCTGAAGACTGAGTGTTCACAGGGGAAGGAATGAGGATGGAGTGAGATGAGCACCTTAGATGCAGCATCTGCCAGGGGAACGGGGGAGGGCAGAGCCCTTATCAGAGATTCTTGAGGCCTGATCTTCTGGAATTCTACCTGTGGTGGGTTCAACAAAGCATTGCAGCATATGCCTTCTGAGTTAGAAAACCTCCCAGCAGCTTCGGAGATGGTCCCTTGCTATCAGACACATGACTATCTCTGCCCTGTAACATGAATATTCACACTGAGTGGGGTAAATTAAAACTAGGATGGCCTCAAGTCAGTCTAGTTTAGGTTTTGGNTGTATGGATGTGAGAGTTGGACTATAAAGAAAGCTGAGCGCCAAAGAATTGATGCTTTTGAACTGTGATGCTGGAGTAGACTCTTGAGAGTCCCTTGGACTGCAAGGAAATCCAAGCAGTCAATCCTAAAGGAAATCAATCCTGAATATTCATTGGAAGGACTGATGCTGAAGCTGACACTCCAATACCTTGACCACCTGATGTGAAGAACTGACTCAATGAGACCCTGATGCTGGGAAAGACTGAAGGCAGGTGGAGAAGGGGACAACAGAGGATGAGATGGTTGGATGGCATCCCCAACTCTATGGACATGAGTTTGAGTAAACTCTGGGAATTGGTGATGGACAGGGAAGTCTGGTGTGCTGTAGTCCATGGGGTTGCAAAGAGTCAGACTGGACTGAATAACTGAACTGAGCTAATTCCCAACAATAGCAAAGACATGTTTCTTAAATGCCCATGGGAAATTTTCCATGATAGAACATCAATCAGTTCAGTTCAGTTGCTCAGTCATGCTGACTCTTTGCAACCCTATGGACCACAGCACACCAGGCTTCCCTGTCCATCACCAACTACCAGAGATCGCTAAAATTCATGTCCACCCAGTCTGTGATGCCATCCAACCATCTCATTTGTCATCCTCTTCTCCTCCTGTCTTCAATCTTTCCCAGCATCAGAGTCTTTTCCAGTGAGTCAGATCTTCACATCAGGTGGCAAAAAATATTTCNGGTCAGGAAGATCCCCTGGAGAAGGGAATGGCAACCCACTCCAATATTCTTGCCTGGAGAATTCCATGGATGGAGGGCCCTGATGGTCTACAGTCCATGGAATCACAAGAAATCAGACATGACTGAGCATCTAACACTTTCAAACCATTCCTTTCCACAAGATTTTGTTCAATCCATTCTTTCCACCTAGAAAAGTCTGCCAATTCATTTGTTGAATCATTTGTTCAGCCAACATTTAATGAAAACCTACTGGGTGCTAGAGCCCAAGGATTCAGAGACAAATAAAATGTAGTCTTTCAAAAGTGAATGGATAAGTACACAGGTGTTAAAATATCTGGTGGCAAGTGCCATGATTGGCCTGGTCTTCAAGGCTATGTGGACACCCAACCTGTGAGGTCAGGAAGTCTTAGAAGAGAGGATAGCTTCTCAGTTAATGACTTAGGAGCTGTCCTTCCGAGTCCATCCACATTCAGCACTTCTCCCTTGATCCTGTGTCTTCTTCCTCTGAGCATTGCCACTTGTCCCTCATGTGTGGTTTTTTGTTTATTAAAANGTTTTTTTTAATATATATCAGTAAGTTTCTATTTAAAGATTCCCTGTGTGGTATTTGTTCACTTTGTTAAAAATCCATCAAGGTATATATTTCGGATTTGTGCACAGGACTGAAGCGACTTAGCCACACAGCAGCAGCAGCTATCTATGTGGTAGGTCAATAAAATGTTTAAAAGACATTCCCTGTGCAGAAGCCTACGGTTTCATCTTTTTTTTAACAGTGTCCATGGCCTAAACTAAAGGCCAACATCTATATCTATGAACAACTTGGAAAAACATGACACGTTTTCTTTTATGTCCTTATTAGCGATTATCAGGGATTAGCGAAGTGGCTCAGTCGAGTCTGACTCTGCGACCCCATGGACTGTAGCCTACCAGGCTCCTCGGTCAAAACCTTAAAAGTGCTGAACCTTTCCCTGTGCAAAACAGAGAGCATGAGAGTGTAATGGAATAAGAATCTGCTACTTAACACATGCAAATAATTGAAAATTAGGAGATATTACACAGTATACATAAATGATAAACCTCCCTGGACAGAGGGCATCTTTGAGAAAGCGAAAAGAAAACTCCCTGGTCTGGTTAGCTAATCAATGATGCACGAGTGATAGCAATGTGGAAACATGTAGCACCACCTGATTTCCTACTTTTTTCTGAGAAGCATCATGGCAGACTTCCCTGGTGGTCCAGTGGCTGAGGTCCTCCTGACAACGCAGGGGACCTGGGTTTGATCCCTGGTCTGGGAAGATTCCACATGCCATGGGGCAGCTATGNCTCCAACAAAAAGTCAGTAAGTAATACTTATCCTTTTGTTCCCTGTATATAATGTGTCAAACTTCCCTGGCTGCTCTTAACGTATTTTTGTTTTGTTTATTGAATTTCAGTAATTACATTGTCAAGTTTTCTGAGAATGGTTTCACTATCTTGTCTGGGGTTTGTTTAGCTTTTTGGATCAGTGGGTTTACAGTTTTCAGTAAATTTGGGAAATTTTTCATTTATCTTTTCTTAATATTTTTCTACACATCCCTTATCCTGAATCTCCAAATACACATACTTTATATATTTTTATATTATCCTACATGCCATTGAGTTTCCATTCACATTTTTCTGCCTGTTTACTCTCTTTGGTTCAGTTTAGATAGTCTCTATTGCTGTGTTTTACTTCCCAATCCTTTTATTCTGCAGTGTCTAGTCTCTTGTGTAATTAATCCAAATGTTCATTCCAATACTTTATTTTTCAGTTTCAGAAGTCTCATTTGTTTATTTTTCCTAGTTTTTCTCACTGTTTATTTTTATGCTTCATCAAACATATTGATATTAGGTGTTTAAGGAGCTCTTCAGTCAATTCAATCATTTCTGTAATTTGTGAGACTGCTTTAAATGATTGTTTTTAAAAAATGTGTTATGGGTTACATTTATTTCTTTTGGAAATTCTAATAATATTTTGGTTGGAATTTGGGCATCACTAAGCAGTCCTTTACCGGGAAGAATTTCAGAAGTAAATAATCAAAACACACCCAGAAATCAGGGAATTGTACTTGATGATTAAATAAAGTTTTTTTTCATTGGATTATCTTCATTCAGTTCAAAATGTGTTCCTTTGATGATCAAATGATGAACTTTTATTTTTGTTTTCCTCCTTTAGTTTCAAAACTTTCTTGATTTCACCTTGCCTGCNGGAATTGTACTTGATGATTAAATAAAGTTTTTTTTCATTGGATTATCTTCATTCAGTTCAAAATGTGTTCCTTTGATGATCAAATGATGAACTTTTATTTTTGTTTTCCTCCTTTAGTTTCAAAACTTTCTTGATTTCACCTTGCCTGCCATATGCTCCAGCTACATCCTACTTCTTCAGCAGTAGCTACCCTTTCTGATTTTCTTTTCCATCCATCTGTATCTTTTAAAATGGTGTTTGCTTGTCTGAAGTGGGAGAAATGAGAAAGAATAGCAGCTTAGGTAGTAGATGGGAGAAGAGGGTGATGTAGTATGCTAACAACCTATTCAACAAGTGTTTCCCACAAATATTTGCATATTGTATCCATATTGAGGCTTTTTCAACTTGGAACTCTGGAAATTATGGCTTGTTTGCTCACTTCTTCTTCCTCCTCCTCCTCCTTCTTCTTCCTCCTTCTTTTAGAATTGTAAAACATTCAACATGCCATCTTCTTTTAGAATTATAAAACATTCATGAAATACATTAAAGACAATATGATCAATAGAAAGTTATTCTGTGCTTCTGGCCTGGAAGAATTAATATTGTCAATATGCCTATACTTGTAAAGGTGATCTACAGATTTAATGCAAGTCCTGTCTAAATCCTAAAGACATTCTTTATAGAAATAGAGAAAACTATCTTAAAATATGAGCTGAGATTCTCTANCTCTATAATGATATTCCTCCTTTTGTTACTGGTTTTGTTAATGTCTCTTCCCTCTTTTTTTCTTAGTTGGTTTTGCTAAAAGATTATCAGTGTTAATGTTCTTTTAAAGAGAATCACTAATGGACTCCATTGATTTTCTTGATTGTGTATTTGCTTTCTACTTAATTGATTTCTATACTCAGTTTTCATTCCTCTTTTTCAGTTATGGTTTTCCCTGATAGCTCAGTTGGTAAAGAGTCTGCCTGTAATGCAGGAGACCCTGGTTTGATTCATGGGTTGGGAAGATCCCCTGGGTGGGAAGAAGGGATAGTTTACCCACTCCAGTATTCTTGGGCTTCCTTTGGGGTTCAGCTGGTAAAGAATCCACCCGCAATGTGGGAGATTTGTGTTCGATCCCTGAATTGGGAAGATCTCCTGGAGAAGGGAAAAGCTACCCACTCCAGTATTCTTGCCTGGAGAATCCAAGGCCTGTATAGACCATGGGGTCACAAAGAGTCAGACGTGACTGAGTGACTTTCACTTTCTCTTTTCAGTTATGACTGGTGTTGTTTTTGTAGATTCTTGAGGTGGAGTCTTGGATCATTTCCTTCTTCTTTTTTTTTTT
>SJYV01048526.1:550958-627053 GCA_006410875.1 Neotragus pygmaeus | reverse complement strand
AAAGGGGTTCTAGCCTCTGGGCAAGAGAGAAACTCCTCCGCTCTGTGAGAGGCGACCTTGGCTCAAACTGGCTTCAGAATCAGTTTGATTCCAGCAATTGCCTCCTGCTTCTTCTGCCCCCAAATCTTCGCGGGGGAACTTTAAGCTTCAGCCGTTAAAGGCAAAAAAAAAAAAAAAAAATCCACACGAAAAAGAACCTGTACACCCAGCCGCTGCGCCCACAAAAGGCTCCCAGGCGATCGCCTCATTGCTACAACTTGAACTTAAGGTTCAGGACTTCGCTTCATTTCCCAGTAAACCCACCCCCGCCCCGTCCCGCTCTCATCTCATCCTTCCTCTCCATCTTCCCCTTCTGCCCTCGCCAGTCCTAAAATACTAATTTGCTAGTCGGAAAAGCTGGGAGGGTCTGCTTTTCCCGGTGCCTAAGATGTCCCGGGGAGTCTCCGTCTGCTGGCGTGGGCTCCCAGAGTAACTCTCCCGAAAACAGCCCCCAGGCTTTGTTTTCTTGGATTCAAAACAAGTGGCTAGAGGTTGTCTGAGTGGACCAGTAAGTACAAGGCTGGGCCAGAGGGAGAGAGCGAGGGAGAGCGGAACGAACTTATCCTTGCCTGCCTTGATGTCAGCACTCACCAAAGAAACTGACATTCATTGGGAAGGGAGAGCGGACTTATTCGGACAGGCTGCCCGAGGGTCTGTACGGGCTGGCATCGCCGCTTAGCGACTGTGGGTGGCGCCCGCAGGCCACGTTGCGTGAGCCGGGCGGGGGCGCCGAGTGCCGAGGATCCGCGCNCCTCGTGATTGGCAGGGCGCCCCCTGCAGGCATACGTAAGTCCTGTGAGCTCAGCCCCTCTGACCCCTTGCCTGGCTCCTAGCTGTGGAGTTTGGGCAAGGGACTAGCAAGTCCCTCACAGGCTGACCATCCTCCCTATATATCAGCCTTCAAGGCCTCTGAGGTCCTGCCACCCTAGGCCTGTCCCTGCTAGGCTTCCAGCGCAGTTTAAGTTTAGTCAGCCCAGCAGAGGCCCAGGTTTAGGAACCAGGGACTGTTCCAGGTTTTGGAGTGGTCCTATACATGTGGAATTTCAGGGTCTGAGGTGTTGGTGTGGCCTCTACAGAATCAAGCCACCTTTACAGTGACGAGCTAGCCCTTTTACCCCATCAAATCTGGCAGCAGTCATTGTTTTTCTCTTTTCATATTAAGATATAATTTTAATCAAATGTATCCATTGAAAGTGTATAGTTCCATGAATTTTCCATCCTCTACTCTGACCACATCTGTCCATTTAGAAAGTTCCCTCAGGATTTCCCTGGTGGTCCAGTGGTTAAGACTCTGTGCTTCCAATGCAGGGGACATGGTTTCATCCCCCGGTCAGGGAACTAAGATCCAGCTATGAAGTCTGCCCAAAAAATGTTTTAAATTTTAATTAAATTAATTAAAAAGATAGTTTTCTCCTTTCCATTCTGTTCTGCATCATGCCTGCTCCCAGCAAAGACAACTGCCATTCTGACTTCTGTCACCAAAGTTGGCTTTGCCTCTACTGGAACTTCATAGGAACAGAATTGTGCCCTATCAGTATGTGCCTTTAAAAAAACCTGTCTTCATTCACACAACCTCATATCTGTAAGATTCACTCATGTTGCATGAATCGGCAGTTTGTTTTTCTTAGTTGCTGAGTAGGGTTCCATTGTATGGATAGACCATCACTTATTTGTCCATTCTGCTTTTAATGGACACTTGCATTATTTACGTTTAGGGATAGTATGAATCTTGCTGATATGAACATTCCCATACAAGCCTTTCTGTGGACATACATCTTCATTTCTCTTGGGTAAATACCTGGGAGTAGGCTTTCTGAGTCATGTCTACCAACCAGGGTGTAGTTGAAGGTTCACATTTGTTCTCCATAGACGATAAAAGGGCCACTCATCACCACCAGTGGGACATCCCTCAAAATGGGACGGTTCCAGAGTTGAACGTCCCCTGAGGCTGAGAAAGAAGGCTGTTATTTACAAAGTTTAAGAGGAACCCTTTGAAGCCAGCCTTGCATTCCTAGTTAGAGGTGTATTTTTTAACTTTGATCTAAGCAAGTCACTCCCAGTACTTGCCACTGTGAAAGGGCAAAAAAGTTTGAACCAAAAAAAAACAAAACTCCTGGGGCAGGTGTGGAAATCAGATTGCAGCTGGGTTTTGGCCTTAAAGTTTCTAGACGGTGATGCCAGAACATGAAAATCTGTTGAAGGAGAATAGATATGTGTATATGATGGCTGAGTCCATTTGTCCTCACCTGAAACCTACCACAATATTTTTATTTGGCTATACTCCAATATAAAATAAAAGTTTGTTTTTTAAAAAAGCAAGCAAGCCTGTTGAGTCTGCTGGCTACAGGCAGGTTCCTGTAGGGCTCGAGCTTCGTGGTGGTTTCTCAATGAGGAGAGGGAGGGCCAGAGCCCTCCACCCCAGCTCCCCAAACTGGTGCTTCCTGCCCCGTGCGCCTCCTGGCTTATAATTTACGTTTCACTTGACAGTGGTTATTTATCATTAGAACCTGGCAGCCAAGTTGGTAGTGGGCTTTTTTTTTTTTTTTTCCTCTTTATGGGTGTGGAGAGCAATTCAGAAAGAAAGTGAGTGAAAGAGCTAACTGAGATAAAGCCAAAAAACTAAGGTTCTGTGAATGGACTTCTGGATCCTTCTCTCTCAGGAAGGTAGCTCTCACGAACTGTTTTGAAATCAGAAAGAATGCCGACACAACCTTTAAGATATCTGCAGGTGTTTACATCTCAGGGGCTTCTCAGGTGGCAGTAGTGGTAAACAATCTGCCTGCCAATGCAGGAGATGCAAGAGATGCGGGTTTGATTCATGAATTGGGAAAATCTCCTGGAGGAGGAAATGGCAACCCAATCCAGTATTTCTGTCTGGAGAATCCCATGGACAGAGGGTCCTGGCAGGCTACAGTCATGGGATCGCAGAGTTGGACACGACTGAGTGACTTTGCATATTTGCATCTCAAGAGGACATCCCTTGGCTTGACCTATGTGGTAAAGTGCCTGTTCTTTGATTTACTTAATATTATATTCTAAAGACTCCCAGAGAAGCCCCTCCTCCCGTCTCAGCATCTCCCCAGGTTTATGGGAATATATCTTAGAACTTAATTTTTCAGGACAGTGTGAGATGCTGAGCAGGAGGGAATAGAAAGCAATAAAAGGCAGATTAACCCAGCCTTCCGTGAGATTGGATTCTGCTTTCCCTCCTTATTTCTTTTTCGTTGAAAGCTGGGTGATGTGGGCACTTACTTACCTGTCTGCAGGTGGATTTATTGAGAAGCTAAAGCAGTTTTGAGTCCAAGGGCCCCTCCCTTGCAAGGCTCTTTCCAGGCCCCCAGGTTTCAGAGTGCCTGGAGCTTATTTAATTTGGGAGACCCTTTCTAAGGAAAGTAATTCAGCGTCATCAGCACACCATTGCTAGGCCTCTCAAGATTGAAAGGGGCCTGGGAACTTCCCCGCCAGTCACTTGCATAGACATGGAGCAGTGGGTCTTTGAGGCCTGCTAGCTTTTGGTGTAAGTGTTAAAATGCCTTATTGTGTCATGGTGGGTTTTGTTTTCCGCTTTGGGTTTGGGTTTTTCTCTCTCTTTTTTTTTTTTTTTGGTAAGAGCTTTATTTGCTTTTTTTGCTCTTACTTTGCTCAGCTGCTCAATCATGTTCGACTCTTTGTGACCCCCGTGAACTATAGCACACCAGGCTCCTCTGTCCATGAGATTCTCCAGGCAAGAATTTTGGAGTGGATTATCATTTTCTCTTCCAGGAGATCTTCCCGACCCAGGGATCAAACTCGAGTCTCCTGTGTCTCCTGCATTGGCAGGCAGATTCATTACCACTGAGTCACCTGGGAAGCCCCGGAGTTTATTAGTTATATAGTAATTCACGTACTGTACAACTCACTTCTTTAAACTGTGCCATTCAGTGGTTTTTAGTATATTCACAAAATTGTGCAACTATCACCACAGTCAATTTCAGAACATTTTCATCATCCCCCCAAAGATCCCCCCGTAGCCTTAACCAACCGCCCCCATCCTCTAAGCCCCAGGCAGCTACTAACGTACTTTCTGTTTCCATAGACTTGCCTATGGTGGATATTTCATGAAAATGGAATCATGCACTATGTGATCGTTTGCCTCTGGCCTCTTTCACTTATGCTTTCAAGGGTTATCTATGTGGCAGCATGCATCAGTATTGTAGTCTGGGTTGTTTTTAATCTGTTTTTTTTCTCGTAAAACTAATGTGAAACATTGTTTTCGGTTTCGCCCAAGGTGTTGTAGCATCTGCTCCCTTTCTCTGTATTTGTGTCAAATTTTCAATGATCACACTATGAGTCTGACCATGACACTGCGCATGGGCATCAGCTCGTGCTCTGACCACCATCTTAAGAAGCGAGTGTTCAGAAGTACATCCAAATGCGAGCTGGCTGGGTGTGACCTCGGGGGCCACATCAACCAGTGTCAGTGTGTGATTCCATCTTCATGAAATATCCACCATAGGCAAGTCTATGGAGACAGAAAGTACATTAGTGGTTGCCTGGGGCTTAGAGGGTGGAGACAGGACTCTAGACGTTTCTGTGGTACCACGTGAATGCCTGTCACATATCTGAGACTGCGGACATGCTTTGCACACCTGCCCACCCCACGTAATGGTGTAATTCTGACAAAGGCAGCTTTCCCTGTGTGGCTCTCCTCGAAGCAACGCATTTCATTTCAATGAAAGAACCTGAAGAGCTGTTCACCTTCAGGGGACAGGACAGAGGGTAGATCCAGGATCCTGTGTTTGGAATCGGTGGGTAGAAATAGCAACAAATGCAGCCCGAGGCCGTGTTGTCCGTGCACTCATTCCTGAAGTTTCTTTGTGACTTGCTTTCCTCTCCCTTCGTGGCACTGGAGAACCTGCCTCCCGATGCAGGAGATATGGGTTCAATATAGGTATCTTCCTGGGTCAGGGAAGATCCACTGCAGGAGGAAATGGTAACCCCCTCTAGTAGTTTTGCCTGGAGAATCCCGTGGACAAAGGAGCCTGATGGGCTACAGTCCACGGAGTCACAGAGAGTCAGACGGGACTGAGCACAGCTCACAGCGCAGGGAAAAGGCGTAAACAGAACAGCCGGAAGGCCCGGCTGTGTGTGGTTTCAGACATGTCATGCAGGGCTGGGGCTCCGCTTTCCTTAGCGAGCATGTCACGTCTGCTCTTCGATGCCCAGTTGGGCTTGGAGCCCCGTGGACGGCAGGTGAGTGCCGTGGAGGCTGAGGCTCTAGGTGTCGAAGGCGTTGCACCCATCACTGCCTGTATCCTCTGAGTCACAGGCCCTGGAAAGCGAGATTCAGGGTGAAGGGGTGGCTGCATGGCTCCCCAGGCTCCCCGTGCCTCCTGGGTGACAAGCAGCCCTGCAGCTGGAACCTGGCTCCTTAGGAGTGTTCCTGCCCCCGGGGGCTCCTCTGACCCAAAGGCGAGCACTAGCAGAGTCAACTGCAAGCTCACGTCTGTTCAGAGCTGCCCTAAGAATTCCCAGGGAGATGTGAGGCCCCTTGGAAGTGCAGGCGGAAGGAAGGAGAACCCTACCCAGCTCCGGGTCGAAGCACCTTTTCTGTTGTTTCTCTGGGAATCAGACCAGCAACCTGTTAGCTCCAAGCCCCTCATTCCAGCACTGCTACTGGGGCACACGTGCCCTCCTTGACACGCTCCTGCTGCCTCGCTTTCCCCCCTGCTTGCCCCCTACCCCCACCGCGAGAGGCCTTCACCTTGGGGCATCATGGCGGCTGCCGTGGGCCAGAACTGGGCCCACGTTCAGCTCCTCCGTGGAGGCTCCCTCCCTTCTCTCAAGATGAGTCAAGCCTTTGTTTCTAAATAAAGCCTTTGTCTTGGTGTCTCTGGTAGATGTGGTAGACCCTTCCAGCTGGATCACTAGGTTGTGGCCTTACCGCCATTTCCTGTTATCTCAGAAGGGGTGCAGGCATCAGCCCCCAGGCTGGCCTCCCTAACTCTGCCATTGTCCCCGTCAGGGCAGGCCCAGCAGTGCTCCTTTCTGAATTGCATCCCCCTGGACCTTCTACATGTTGGATGGTCTCCTCCTCCCAGCTGACCTCCCTTCTTCTTTCTGCATCTGTGCACACACAGTGTCCCTGCAGCCAGGCAGCTGCGAGAAAGCACATGGAAGCCATCTCAACCCTCCTCTGCAAATTGTGGGCGCCAAGGATGGAGCTGCCTGTCCCTCAGTAGCCTGCCTGGCCCAGCTGTTGGCCATGGCTGGGGCCACAAGGACCCCTGCACTTGGCCAGTCCCCTGGCCAGAAATTTGGTGGCACTGAACGTAGTGGTCACCCACTCTGTCCCAGGCCAGGAGGGGCCCACAGCCCATTTACTAACACTTTGATTCCTAGGAACGCACATGCAGTGGCAAAACCTAAACAGTGTGAGTCTTCATAAACCATGCAATTAAAGGGAGAGGGAACTTGGAATAAAGCATGGGCCTCCTGGTTAATTCATTCTCTCTTGAGCCTTGGGCTTCGCAGGTGGCGCTAGTGGTCAAGAACTTGCTACCAATGCAGGAAACATAAGAGACAAGAGTTAGATCCCTGGATTGGATTGGGAAGATCTCCTGAAGAAGGCAATGGCAGTCCACTCCAGTATTCTTGCCTGGAAAATTCCATGGACAGAGGAGCCTGGCGGGCTGTAGTCCATGGGGTCACAAAGTTGGACATGACTGAGCGTGTGCGCACACACACACACACACACACCCCATATACACAGAAGCCAGAACAAGTGAGTGGCCGGGGTCGCCCTGCGACTCAGCCTTGAGTACTGCCCCCTCGGCTCACCCCTATCACTGGGAAGAGGACAGCTGTCTCTTGGGAGGGGGAGGGAATGTGGGGAGGTCAGGCTCTAGAGGATGTCGTAGGCTCCTTCAAGACACACGGGACCATAGCTTCTGTGTTCCCAGAAAGTGTCCCCTCGAGGGAACCAGGGCTGAGGACAGCGAGGCCTGTCGTCCTCCGAAATCTGACGGCAGGGTCTTCCTAGGCTCTGAGCAAGTCTTCCCAGACTTGGCGCCTGGCCAGTCTGGAACTGTGGCCCTCAGGCACACTGTGTGTGCGGGGTCCTGTCTGGGCAAGGGCCTGGGAGCAGACTGTCACTTTGGGGGCCGCCCACACAGCCACCGTGATTGCGTGCCCCGAGCACCTGATTGTGAGCAGCCTGCACAGCTGGTGCCCTGCAACCATCAACGTAAAGCACGTGACAGAGAAGCCAGAGGAATCAGCAGGCACAGGGAGCTGAAACCGCCTAAACTAGTGCCCAGACGTCGAGAGGCTGGAAACCTCCCTGAAGGCATCAGAGAAGGCCACCTCTGCAACTCTGGGTGGCAAAGCCGGGATTCAGAATTCTGTCACCGAGAAAATGAATTTGAGGGCTTGATCATGTGCAGCCCTCGCTGGGAGCCAAGGGCCTCATAGCATCAACTCACTGGCCTTCCCTCTACCCTCCTCTCAAGCATCCAGCATGGAAACAAATATCCACTCGTCCTGCCACCGGGAAAACTAAGCCCCTAGTCTGTACCCCTAAGAGCTCAAATGAGGCTGCATGTAAAAATAAAGGACATCTCCTGTGAGGTCCAGGCTTGGGATGGCCTGAGCCCTCCTGGCCCCACCTTCAAGGCTGCAAGCTAGGCTGGGTTGTTGCTGTTCACTGGGTTGTTTTAAAGCTAGGGCTGGTCAGGAAGTGGTGTGGGAGGTCCCCAGGGCTGTGGTGAAGAGATGACATTAGCACCTTTAGGGGAAACAGCTCTGCTATTATCCCATGTCCCCACAAAGATGTCCTATTACAATAGAGGTAAATGCCATCAACGAAGACAGTGTCTGCTGGTTCAGTTATGAAGTGCAGCATCCACTCAAGCTAGTTTAAGAAGAAGGGCATTTTTTACAGGGTACTAAACAGCCTGTCATCACTGGGGAGGCTGGTGAAACAGCCTGAATTGGGATTTCAGGAATGATCCCCAAACTGTACTGCAGAAACAGGTCACCAGGGGAATGTGCACCGGCCGTCAGCTCCAGGCATGGGTCCTGCCACCTCCACGGTCAGGACACTGCCACCTCTCCCAGCTCCGGATCCGCGCTGTCCTGCCGTGGTCCACGCCCACAGAATGGAAACTGGGACTCCAAGGCTTCTGCCATCACCCCTCTTGGCAGCAGAAAGAACAGAAGCCCAGCCTCTGCTTCCACTCTGCTTTCTGACACCAGTACATCACCCCAGAGGAACTGGAATTGTGTGTGGAATCCTAGCTGCAAAGGAATCGGGAAGGACAGCACGGTGTCTGGAAGGGGATTGGCTATCCAAGCCATAATGTATAGCGAAGGGGGATGACTGCGATTTAGGCAAGTCCACCCGGGGACTTAGGGAAGATGATCCTGCAGAAGTAACATTGCAGGCGAGGCAAAGGAGCATCTGATTTGCATAAAAACCACCTGGGCGAGATCACAGTGCTGAGAGCAAGGCCCCACCCTTAGACACTGAATCAGTGGAACAGGAGCACAGCCCACTTGGCTGCCGTCTCCCCGTTGTCTTCTCGATAAAATTCTCCAGTGTGCTTTAGATACATTGTGTTCTCTTTGTTTGATCTTTGAGAGAAACCTGTGAAGCAGCCCGACAGGTATTCTTATCTTGTGCAGCAAAGAGGAGGGTGAGGCTCAGGGAGGTTAAGCCACTTTTTGCAAGTTGCCTGACTTGCTGGACGTGGAGCCTCTGCCCCCAACCCTTTCCACCTTCAGCCGCCTGGAGCTGCTCCCGGCTGCCACTAACCACTACTCTTTTTGTCTGATTCAGAACAGAAAAGCAGTGCCCCCTTCCTCAGTGGGGACAAGCCTGATCACTTCTCTGACCCTCTATTTCCTCCTCCATAAGATTAGGGTGGCTGGAAGGCACTTGCAAATTTTTCTTTTGGCAGTGAGGCTTCTTTCAAGAGAAGTGTTGTGCTGAGACTTCCCTGGCAGTTCAAGTGATTAAAACTCCACGCTTCCACTGCAGGGGGCCCAATTTCTATCCCTGAACAGCGAACTAGTATCCCATACACCAAAAAAAGGTGGAAAGAAGCATTGCATGTATCTACATGTAAGACAGAAAACGGCAGAACTGCTGTGATTGCCACTGGGTGAGATCCAGTCATCCCTCATCCCTCCTCCAGCCCCTGGAATATCCTCGCTGGGGGCTCACCCAGCTTTGGCACCCAACGAAAGATGGAGCTTCTTTGCTCGAACCTTCTAACATCATCACAAACCTCGTGACTGTCTGCCAGGCACTGACTCTGGTGGCCGGGGCTTCTAAATGTCGCCAGGTCTTGCTGATGACTGGGCTTTCGTTTCCATCCACCTGCAGGGGTCCTGCCCCGACGGGCTCCTGCATCCGGCAGAGCCCTCAAGATGGCTCTAGCCTGGGTTCCCCGTTGCTGGTGGTGGGGGTGTTAGAAGTTGGGTGTGACTTGCATGTGATTATGACCCATGACCCATATTTTAAGGAGTGACTTGTGTGGCCCGATCTGTTTCAGACCACAGTGATTGACTACGTGAAGCCCTCCGATCTCAAGAAGGACATGAATGAGACCTTCAAGGAGAAGTTCCCTCACATTAAGTTAACACTCAGCAAAATTCGGAGGTAGGTGGGGACAGAAAATCCCATGGACAGAGGAGCCTAGCCGGCTGCAGTCCAGAAAGTCGCAAAGAGTCGGACACAGCCAAGCGCACACACACACTGGGGCTGGGCCCCCACCTGAACTTCCCCCCAGGGCCTTCCCCCAGCACATCCTGAGCTGATGCTTTGTATGCCAGCTCTTCTGTTCTGGGGAAGTGAAACAGGTCATGTTCAGCTCTAACTAACTAAAGAGGCTCATCCGATGGTGGCTGACCAGCGCCTGGAAGTGTGAGAGCGGAGGGAGGCTGGACACGAGCTAAGGATCTGGGCGTGGGGGAGGAGGTTGCTCATGAAGGAATCATTTCATACTATCTGTGGCTCACAGTTCAGTTAGATTTATGTTATGGAAAACTCAGAATAGGAAACGTTCGGTCCCCTGCTTCCTTAAATGCAAGCAAAACAGAAAAGAGCTGCCATTATAGGGTTTGAGATAACGCTACCCACAGTCGTCCGCCCAGAGGTGACAGCCAAGCCCTATCTGTAAGCCATCAGCCAAACGGCCAAAGCAAAATCAGGCCCCAATTTCCCCTGCAGAGGATTGGATCAGCCTTGCGGTGACCCACATCTGCTGGTCTTGCTGGCCCAGAGAGAAGCTGACTTGTGTTGTGGTGACTGTGTGCTAGGACAGCAAGATTTCAGGGTGTGTGTGTGGGGGGGGGTGTGTGTGTGGTGTGTGTGTGTGTGTGTGTGTGTGTATGTTAAGTAATGGAGGCTAAACTATACACAAATACAGTGTTGGAACATGTGCCAACGTACATGTGAGCACGTATCCCAATACTGATTTGATTCTGGCATGTTCCGAGCCAAGAAGTGAGAAAAATTAACTATTCATACTTGGTCTGCTGACCAGGCAACTCTCATAAGAAGATTGGTTGCTGCACTCTTTTTTAAAATTTTTATTTATTTTTAATTTTGGCTACCTGATGAGAAGAGCCGACTCATTGGAAAAGACCTTGATGCTGGGAAAGAACGAGGTGACAGAGGATGAGGTGGTTGGATTGCATGACCAACTCCATGGACATGAGTTTGAGCAAGTTCCAGGAGATGGTGAAGGACAGGGAATCCTGGCATGCTGCAATCTATGGGGTTGCGAAGATCGGACATGACTGAGAATAACAAGAACATGAACTGAACAGGAACAAATTAAAGGATAATTGCTTTACAATCTTGTGTTGGTTTCTGCCATACATCAGTATGAGTCACTCCTAAATATACATATGTCCCCTCCTTTGTCAGCTCCCTCCCCTGGTTTCTGCAGTCTTAGTTGAACCCCTCTTCTGCCATAGTTAGTGGCCATAAGTGATCTTCAGCAGAGCTGATACCAAGAACCTAATTTATCTCAGTGACTATCTCTCTGGAATGACTTTTGTTTCCTCCTGTCACTGTGAACAGCTCTATTCCATTTCCAGACCCTCAGCCGTCCACTTGAGTTCACCATGGTCCTGAACTGACATGGTCTGTATAGGCTGACCAACAGAGAAGGGTTCAAAGTCCCAGTGACTTAAGTCTGTTGTTATTGTTCAGCCACTAAGTCCTGTCCAACTCCTTGCAACCCCATGGACTGCAGCACGCCAGGCTTCCCTGGTCCTTCACTATCTCCAAGTTTGCTCAAACTCATGTTCATTAAGTCAATGATGCCATCCAATCATCCCATTCTCTGTCACCCCATTCTCCTCTTGCCATCAATCTTTCCCAGCATCAGGGTCTTTTCCAATGAGTTGGCTCTTTGCATCAAGTGGCCAAAGTATCGGAGCTTCAGCCTCAGCATCAGTCCTTCCAATGAATATTCAGGGTTGATTTCCTCTAGGATTGACTGGTTTGATCTCTTTAAGTGTATTGCCCACATATAACATAAATCTTGCTTATAGAGATCGACTCCTATTCCACATCACCCTTTTGAGATTGAGAAAGAGAAGATGCTTTCAGGACAGGATAGTCTTTTTCTTTGCAGTCCTCTGAAACTCCACATTCTAACAAGACTCTTCCCTCTTTCCTGCCTTTCTGTAGCCTGAAACGAGAGATGCGGAAGCTCGCCCAGGAGGACTGTGGCCTCGAGGAGCCCACGGTGGCCATGGCCTTTGTCTACTTTGAGAAGCTCGCCCTCAAGGGAAAGCTGAACAAACAGAACCGGAAGCTTTGTGCCGGCGCCTGCGTGCTCTTAGCGGCCAAAATCGGAAGCGACCTCAAAAAGCATGAAGTCAAGCATTTAATTGATGTAAGTGGCCTGAGTCCTGATTGGCTGGAGTGGGAGCACATGCTCCAGGCCAGCAGTGGTCTCTCAGAAAAGCCTGACTGGTAACCCTGCCTGGGAGAATTCCGATCTTTAGTACCAGCTGAGGGACCAGGACTGTGAGGTCGGCCCTTCTGCAGCAAATGTCAGACCCCACATCTTGGGCTGTCTTAGAACAGAGAGATGGATGGGTCCGTTTGACAAAAAGATCCCTAGTATTGGGTCTGGCCATAAAAGTCCATATTCAGGCACTGAGAGGGGTGAGCTTATTCTCAAAAGCCCCAGAAGCCACTGTGATGGCCAGGGGTCTTGTGGGCATTGTGACCAACAGTGTCCGTCAGTCACATTGGCTCAACACACCTTGGCCTCCTGTAACCTCAGCCACCTCCTTTTTGGGGAAGGGCGTGGGCTTGATTGAGTGATAATACCTTTTATTTTTTAAAAAAATTTTATTTGGGTATAGTTGATCTACCATGTTGTTTTAGTTTCAGGTGTACAGTGAAGTGCAGTTATACCTATTCATAGTTTGTGCGTGTGTGCACGCTAAGTCACTTTAGTCGTGTCTGACTCTTTGCAGCCCTGTGGACTGTAGCCCACCAGGCTCCTCTGTCCATGGGATTTTCCAGGCAAGAGTACTGGAGTGGGTGGCCATTTTGTCCTCTGGGGATCTTCCATAGTATCCACTCTTTTTCCATATAGGCCATTGCAGAAGTATTAAGCAGAGTTCCCTGTACTATACAGTAGGTCCTTGTAATTTATCTGTGTTATATGTAGTAGTGTGTATATGTCAGTCAAAATCTCCCACTGTATGACTCCCTTCCTTTCTCCCCCAGTAATTATAGGTTTGTTTTCTATACCTGTGACTCTATTTCTGTTTTGTACATAATGTACATTTTGTACAAATGAACCTTACCATTTTTTTAGATTCCATGTACAAGCAATATCGTATGTTGCTTGTCTTTCTCTGTCTGACTTCACTCAATAGGACAATCTCCTTGTCCACCCATTTTGCTGCAAATGGCATTATTTCCTTCTTTTTATGGCTATGTTCTGCTGATGAACATTTAGGTTGCTTCCATGTCTTAGCTATTGTAAATAGCACTGCAGTGAACACTGGTATGCATGTATCTTTTTGAATGATGATTTCCTCTGGGTATATGCCCAGGAATGGGATTGCTGGGTCTCATGGTAGCTCTGTTTTTAGTTTTTTAAAGAACCTCCGTTCCGTTCACCATAGTGGTTGTACCAGTTTACGTTCCCACCAACAATGTAGGAGTGTTTCCTTTTCTCCACACTCTCTCCAGCATTTATTGTTCGTGGACTTTTTGATGTCCTTTCTTTTAAAGTAGAATGTCATCAAAGCAAGGAAACACTGACCTTCTTGGACAGTTACATGAATGCCTGTTTTAAAATTCAGTGTAGTCAGGGACTTCCCTGGTGGTCCAGTGGCTAAGACTCCATGCTCCCACAGCAAGGGGCTGTGGTTCAATCCCTGGTCAAGGAACTAGATTCCACTTGCTGCAACTAAGACCTGGGGCAGCCAGATAAATAAACAAATCATTTGAACAACCGCTGACATCGTAAGATTATTGAGGGATTAAATGAAGTCATGGGATGTATGTCAGGCTCCCGGCAGCCTGTGGATCCTCAGGAGGTATGTGTCCTTCTGCCCTAGGGCTGCAAGCAGGAAACACAGCTGACGCCTCCCTTTCTTCCTCCACAGTCTTGCCCATAAGGGGTTTCTCTGTAAATGCTGGCTGATGGATATAGAGACTACACATGGAGAAAACCTAGGATTTTTATTTCAAGGCTAAGAGGCTTTTGGTTTTCTTACATTTTGTTGCAGAAACTGGAAGAGAAGTTCCGGCTGAATCGACGAGAACTGATTGCCTTTGAGTTCCCAGTGCTGGTGGCCTTGGAGTTTGCCCTTCACCTCCCAGAGCACGAAGTTATGCCCCACTACAGACGCCTGGTCCAGAGCTCCTAGCACAGGCCTCCTGGGAGGGCCGGGGACCATTTCTTCTGAGCCCAGAGTGGTAGCGCCATACTACTGGAAATGCAAAACTAGAGCTCAACATAGCAAACTTATTTCCTCTCAACATTTGTTTCTGTACCGAAGCTGTACCAGGAACTTTTCAGGGAGCCTTCCATCTGGCCAGACGAGATGGGCAGTGAGTGGATTACTGCTCAGCCAGGAAGGGGAGACCCGTTCAGAAGACGGCTGCCCCCTACCACGAGCACGAGTCCCTTGCTGGCCCCTCTGGGACTTCCTCGCAGCCACACCCAGACCTTGCAGGCGTGGTCCAAGGCCTTCTCTCTGGACCCGTTCCAAGTTGGAGTGCGAAGTTCTAGAGCAGATCGGGGAAGAGAATTCGTGGAAGTAGGGGAAAATCTTCTAGAAGATTCCCTCACTGTATCAAAAGAGCGTGCCAACCTATTTTTGTAGCCGCTGTTGGAAGTGCACTTTCCCTAGGAGGAGTGTATGGAGAAGTGTGAGAGAGTGTGTGTTTGAGATGCCGAATCAGCTTCCACCTGCAAAGCCAGCTCCAGCCTCAGACCCCAGCCTGGAGGCATACTGACCTTCGACAGTTATTTCTAGAAAAATCTCTGGATAACCATCACTCTGTCCAAACCAGATGGATATCCTCTGCCCTTAGAAAATCACATAGTTTCTGTTCCTGCCCCTATCACCACTAGCGGGACAGAGGCAACAAGCTATCACTGTCAGATGGGCTGCGTGGAGAGGTGTGGCATGCAGCACTCTGTACCTTTCCAGTGTCGGACCTTGTGTGCACATTGAACCTTCACACTTTTCTCCTGTGGACACGCTGGGGTTGGGCTCCGTGGTGTGTATTCCTGTGCTCTATGTTAGAGTGCATCGCAGGCACATTTCTTGTGCTATCTATCTATATCTATATATATATGTATATATATAAAGTGTTTTATAAAATCCAGAATAGAGGTAAGACGCATGATTGGTGTTTTGAGACTTTTTGACAGCTAGAACAAACTGCATCTTGAGCTGAGGTTAAGTCAATCAAAGAGACAGCAACTCTTAGCATCACCATGTCCCTGGGGCTGTTAGTGCAGAGGCTTCATTGCAACTTGTCTGATTTACTGGGGTGACCTGTACGGAGGCCCCTCAACATGTCATCACCTCGTAGCTGCCAGAGAGAGGTGCCTGCTGGGATTCACGTGACACAAGGAAGCCTGTGGCCCTGTAAAAAGAGAATTAAAATATTTTATGATTTCTATACCCATGTATGTGTAGACACGTAAGTCTCAGCAGTCACCCCTCACCATGCCTTACAGATGCCACCAGCTCCACGTCAATCCCACATACAGACTTGGAGCTTCTCATCCCAGAGAAGGGATGATGGGGGAACAGAATGTACCCAGCTTTACTTAGCAGGGTTTGAAAGAATCTTGACAGTCACAGGTTGGAGGAATTCAAGGAGTGGCAGGGGAGAGAGCAAACAGGACATGTAACCAAGTTTAGTTCTAAATATTTTGCAAACAGATTTCCTTAACTGCATTCAGTTGTGAGATTATTTTGTCAGGAGGTATGATGCACATGACCTCTTTGGCCTGATTCGTCAATTACTAGTTGAAAGTGTTAGTCACTCAGTCATGTCTGACTCTTTTCAACCTCATGGACTGTAGCCCCAGGCTCCTCTGTCCGTGGAATTCTCCAGGCAAGAATACTAGAGTGGGTAACCATTCCCTTCTCCAGGGGATCTTCCTGACCTAGGGATTGAACCCAGGTCTCCTGCATTGCAGGTGGATTCTTTACCATCTGAGCCACGAGGGAAGTTCTGCAGGTGAAAGGCCTTACCTAGAAGCCAGGTCACTTGCATCTAGAAATTGCCTCCAGGTGGCTCCCTGCCATCCATCCACTTTGAGTCTCCTGCCAAGCTTGGGGGGATGTCCAATGGGTGACACAGCCCACCAGCTCAGATGTGTGTTGGGCTACACCCTGCAGCCTTCCCCTGTCTTAAAGTCAGGCTAACATTCTTCAGTTTGGGGCAGTTTGGATTTTGGCATTGAGGAGGTAGACTTACGAAGTTGTGGGTCTGTTTTTTTTTTAAGACTTAATTTAAAAGTTTATTTTGACCTGTGGTTCTGTTAAGTGAGGAGTTTATTGGTTTTAATTTAGTTGGGAGGGAGGCTTAGAACGAAAGATGTTGTCCAGAGCTCTCTTTTTCTTCCTGTCCATTTCATGAGCTTTCTGAAGGGAAAGGAGAACCAGGTGGAGATTGGGGGGCCAGGGTCACTGCTGGGAGGCTCCCTGTGACTTGGTGCCTTCCAGTCACTTCCCATCCTCGCTCGGCCTTTGGTTCAGAGTCGTGGAGGCAGCCTGAGCCTGTGTGGAGAGAAGGCAGACTATTCTAGCATATCCCGAGGCTCTGCCCCCTTCCATCCTCCACCACGGGGGCAAGTTCAGGCCCCTTGCAGGCCCTGCTCCTTGAAGGGCTGCCTGAAGCCCCTGCAGTTCTCCCAAAGGCCACCTGGGTGGGGAAGCCCACCACAGCCACGTGCCCCTCGGGACAGCAGGAAGCTGCTCCACCTGACTTAGTCTCCCCAGCCTGGCCTGGTGGACCGGGGGTGCCTCTCTTCTGATGGCCCGACTGTGACGTCTTGTTAGAGCCGGAAGCCAGCGAAGCAGCCGGCTTGTCCTGAAGCCACGGGCCCGCTGTGCCCTGCCAGGAAGGGTCAGTCTCCCACCCCCTAAAAGCCTTGGAACCTCAGCCCAGTGACACTTAGCAGGGTCCCTCCTTTCCCTTCTACCCGCACCCTCCTCCTCCTCAGTCAGACCTACCCTCAAGCAAGCAACCCACACACAACACAAAGCTGTTCATTTTCCTTGGCTTTTTTTTTCCTGATCAGAAACTCCTCTGTTCTTTCTCTGGTCCACCCAGCAGGCCCATCTGGGGCCACCCTTTACCCTACACAAACTGCTCCATAGCACAACCCTGCCTTGTTGATGCAGGCACAGGGGTGGCAGAAGGTGCCAGTCCCCTGCATATCTCAGCAGCAATAGGTCTGGTTACTGCCCTCACTGCTGAACTGTCTCTCCCAGACATTTCCGGTGCAGTGCTGAATGGCCAGCCCTCACCCCCCCTCCCCCAACACACACACCCTGGCTGCCTCTATAACTCATTTTCCCTGAAGCAGTCTGCACGTGAGGAGGCGGGGCGGGCTGGGACCGAGCAGGTTTGAGCCGTAGTTTCCTTATCCATTAATTGCAGTATCTGTCCAGCAATAGAAGGAGTTCTTTAAAGAGAGAGGTTTCTGGGGGAGCAGCTCAGGGTCTCCCCTCCTCCAGAGACAGCTGGAGTTCATCTGGGGGCTGACAGGACAGTTGCTGGCCAGGTCCCAGCTGAGGGCCTGATGGGGGAGGAAACATCCACACGATAAATCTGGGTCACATATTGTCAACACTAATGTAAACGTGGCTCCCAGGAGGGCAAGTGCATGGCAAGAGATGAGCCAAAAAGCTCTAAGAGAAGAAAATAATTGAAGGGCATGGTCCTCTTACTGCCCAAGCAGGGAGTGCTAGCTCTGACAACCCACACTGCATCAAGACTTCTAAATAGATGTTCTGAAAGGTCTGCAAACACAGGGCTGACTGAACCCTGCAGACACACCTGGCGAGGATGGTGCTATGTATCATCTCCTTCCATCTTGCTACTCAAAGTGTGGCCTGAGGATCAGGGCGTCAGCATCCCCTGGGGCCTTGTGACACATGCAGAATCAGTATCTCAACAAGGTTCCATGGACATTTGTATGCATTAAAATCTGAGAGGTACAATTCCTCTATATAAGCACGTGAGTGAAAGTCACTCAGTCGTGTCCAACTCTTTGCTACCCCATGGACTGTAGCTTACCAGGCTCCTCTGTCCATGGACTTTTCCAGGTAAGGATACTGAAGTGGGGAGCCATTCCCATCTCCAGGGGATCTTCCCGACCCAGGGATTGAACCTGGGTCTCCTCCAGTAATATGACCAGGGCCCCCCAAAATTAAAGGGGACTTCCTCAGTGGTCCAATGGTTAAGATGACTTTCCAATGCAGGGAGTACGGTTTCCATCCCGAGCTGGGGAGCTAAGATCCCACGTGCCTCATGGCCAATAAACCAAAAAAAAAAAAANAATCCCCCTCCCACCTCCCACCCTACAACGTCTCTCTGGATCATCCCCGTGCACCAGCCCCATGCATCCTGCATCCTGCATCGAACATAGGCCGGTGCCTTTCAGTCTCTGAGAAGTCTGGAATTTTGTTTTCTCCATAACTGACAATTAAGTAATCTTTGCCAAACCTGGGGCAGTTCGTATGGTGACTTGTCTTCAGCCTGCTGTCCTAGGAATTGCATAAGTTACTCTGAGTGGCAATGAATAACCAATAGGAAGAGATGGTCTTAGTAAGGAAAGCACTATGTGACATGAAGGACACAGGAACACTGAATTTGAGACTGTGAATGCATAGATGCATATGCAAAACCTTGCCTCACAGAATATTTGAAGATTCAGTTATAGAGCAAGAAAGGCTAGAGTAACTGATCCTGGGTACCCATGGAAATTAGGAGTCGAGTTTCTGTGCAACTGATTCCTGCTTGCTGGGTTGACAACCTCAGCAGCTATTCTTTGCCAAGTACTGGACTTTCAATTGACTTTTGCTGAGTTTTGGTTGGTAGAACAAAGTTCAAGGGTAAAGGGAACCTTTGGGGTAAAGGGAACCTTTGGGAGAGTGTCTCTGAATTCTGGTATACTAAATGTCCAATAGAGTATTGTAAAGTTAAATTAAAAAATAAATAAATTAATTAATTAAAAAAATCATGTGACAGCATTGGCCCATCAGTTGTAAAAAATATAATAAATAATAAAGAAATGTAATTAAAAAAAATAAATAGTAAAATCNGCCCTCAAGCCTCCCCACCTCAAGGGCCAGCGCAGCCCCTGCCCACAGGCCCCCAGGGACTGTCCCCAGTGTGCTCAAGGGCCAGAGCAGCGCTGTACCCTCCAGGAAGTTGGGAAAAATTCCCTCAGTGTCACCTTTGATCCCACTGTTCATGGACCCCAGGGTCTTCTAGAACACATTTTTGATTAATAGCTGGAGTAAACCTCTCACCTCAGGCTTTAAAAACATAAGTCCCCAAGGCAGGTGTGCACGAGTGTCTGTGAGTGAGCAAGTGTGTATGTTTGTGTGTCTGTGTTAGGGTGAGGGAGGAGCAGCAGAGGGTGGAAACTTAGCAATATTCTGCATCTTCCCCAGCATCTCCTTGGCCTCACCAACCTTGGATAGACAAGGTGTCTACAGGCCTCAGGTTCCATCGGGTTGTTCCAGTCCCACAGGGCTGGTCTGATTCCAACTCACCTCAAGTCAGGGCTTCGGCTACTGAAGCTCAACTTACTCGCTGAGCTTTTGACCTCACACTGGGTGGGCCCCTTGGAGCTGCTCAAAGAATGTGGACCCTACTCTTTGGGGGTTGCTGAGACAAACCAGAGGCCCATGGTGCCATCCATGCTCTCCATCTACCTGCAGCGGGAGCAGCCAGGGCTGCAGAGGGCATGGGTGAGGACAGCTGGACTCAAAGGCAGAGAGGAAAATGCAGGGCAGGGTATCCTCCCAGCCCTGCTCAGCATGACCAGGAAGTGTGACTTGTTTGTTTTGTTTGGGGATTTGATGGGAACAGGGACACCTCAAGGCCAAAGTCATACAACCCAGCTCTTGCAGGCCAAAGGAAGGGGGACGGGTATTAAAGAAAGTGCAAGAACTTGCCTGGTGGTCCAGTGCTGCTGCTGCGTCCCTTCAGTCGTGTCCAACTCTGTGCAACCCCATAGACTGCAGCCCACCAGGCTCCCCCGTCCCTGGGATTCTCTAGGCAAGAACACTGGAGAGGGTTGCCATTTCCTTCTCCAATGCATGAAAATGAAAAGTGAAAATGAAGTCGCTCAGTCATGCCCGACTCTTAGCGACCTCATGGACTCCACGATTGCAATGCCAGGCTCCCATATCAGGATCCCTGGTCAGGGAACTAGATCCCACATGCTGTAACATGTGGTTGATTCATGTTGATGTATGGCAGAAACCAGCACAATATTGTAAATCAATTAATCTTTCTATTAAAATTTTTTAAAAAGAATAAAGTGCTGGAGAGACACAAAAGGACAAATATATGACTCCACTCACATGACATACCTACACTAGGCAAATCCATAGACACAGAAGGTTGAACAGAGGTTACAAAGGGGGTTGCTGGGAGCTAGGAGACAGGGAAGGAATAGAGGGAATGGGAGTTATTATCGAATGGGTACTGAATTTCTACTTGAGATAAAAAATAAATTCTGGAAATGGACATCAGTGATGACTGTACAATCCTGTTCAGTTCGGTTCAGTTGCTCAGTCATGTCTGACTCTCTGCGACCCCATGGACTACAGTACACCAGGCTTCCCTGTCCATCACCAACTCCCTGAGCTTGCTCAAACTCATGTGCATTGAATCAGTGATGCCATCCAACCATCTCATCCTCTGTCACCCCCTTCTCCTCCTGCCTTCAATCTTTTCCAGCATCAGGATCTTTTCCGAGTCAGCTCTTCACATCAGATGGCCAAAGTATCGGAGCTTCAGCTTCTGCATCAGGCCTTTCAGTGAATATTTAGGATTGATTTCCTTTAGGATTGACTGGTTGGATCTCCTTGAAGCCCAGGGGACTCTCAAGAGTCTTCTCCAATACCACAGTTCAAAAGCATCAATTCTTTGGCACTCAGCTTTCTTTATGGTCCAACTCTCACATCCATGCATGACTACTGGAAAAACCATAGCTTTGACTAGATGGGCCTTTGTTGGCAAAGTAATGTCTCTGCTTTTTAATATGCTGTCTAGGTTGGCCATAGCTATTCTTCCAAGGAGCAAGAGTCTTTTAATTTCATGGCTGCTGTCACCATCTGTAGTGATTTTGGAGCTCAAGAAAATAAAGTCTGTTGCTGTTTCCATTGTTTCCCCATCTATTTGCCATGAAATGATGGGACCGGATACCATGACCTTTTTTTAAACACCATGAATGCACCTAACTGTACAGTTACAAGTGGCTTAAAATGATATATTTTATCTTATGTATCTTTTACCACGATTGGCCCAAATAACAAAGAAGAAAGAGCTGAGGAGCTGAGAGAAGCTGTGTGGAGAACAGCAGGTCCAGGCAGGGGGAGGGGCAGACTGGGAGAACATTCAAGGGGTGACACCAACCTGAGGCTCTGCTGCCGATAATGCAGACTTCTTCGCCTGCTATCAACAACTCAGTCCTGATGCCTTCCCTTGAAGGGATCTGGAGTACAGAACTTGATCGCTTCCCGGCTGGCACGTCCCAGGAGGGCGGCCCCAGCGCTAGCCGGTCCCTCCCCGCCCGAGGCCCCTCTCTCCCTGCCTCCTATGTCGTTGCCTGGTGGCTGCAATACCCGCGCACTCAGCTGCAGCTCTATTCCCTCCTTTTCAGCTGCAGCTCTATTCCCTCCTTTCCGGGAACGGCGGCCAAACACACACGTCTGCCCCCTTACTAATGCCACGGGAGCCACAACACCCGGCAGGATCCACGATGCTCGGGGCAGAAGCTCTTTTTAAAGGTTCTTCTGCTCTGCTTTTCTCCTCTGTGAAAGTGTTAGCCACTCAGTCATGTCAGGCTCTGCAACCTCATGGACTGTAGCCTGCCAGGCTCCTCTTCTGTCCATGGAATTCTCCCAGCAAGAATACTGGAATGCATTGCCATTTCCTTCTCCAGGGGAGCCTCCTGCTCCCAGGGTTCGAGCCCGAGTTTCCTGCATTACAGGCAGATTCTTTACCATCTGAGCCATACTGCTGCAAAGTAATTCACTGTAAATCATTGTGGAGTGAACTACGGGACATTTATTCTTTCTCAATAGCCTCACGGTCCATCTGATCTTGACCTGGCTTGTTAAAATGACTACAGTTATCTGAGGTTGGGTGGTCAAGAATGGCCTCAGCTGGGAGGACTTACTTCTGTTCCACGTGGTCTCTCATTCTCCAACAGGTCGTCCGGACTATTTCTCACAGTGGAAGTGGTCAATAAAAATACGCATTGGGGAGAGTTAAACGGGCAAGAAAAACTTAAGACTATTGCAATAGGAGTAAAGACAGCTTGAGATAACAGAAGATAAAGACGGAATGTAACTTGGAATACAACGGAAGCAGCTGGGGATTTAGAGCCAGTGGGCAGAGCAAGGGAGTCAGTGGATGGAAAAATACCAAGAGGAAACTCAGTCAGGTACCAAGTGGAGGGAGGGGGCATTCTTGCTAAACTGGCTTGGCAGGATTCTTGCTGAACTGGTCAAGAAGAGGGTTCAGAAAGGAAGTCCAAGAAAGCAAGTGGAAGTGTCCAAGACTTCTAATAAGGCATTAATTCAAGATGGGCAGGGTCACTTCCACTGCATTTATCATCCAGAGCAAGTCACAAGGCTGACTCAGATCTGAGCAGTGGGGAATTGGCTCCATCACAGTGCAAATGGCCTGGGCTCTTGGAAAAGTGGGACGCTGGGGCCATCTTTCCTCCTCTCTCCATGGAAGACCCTCTTGGTCCTTGTCCTTTGTCACCTGTGGGCGTGAATCTGTTCTGTAGGAAGTGAACCCACAAATGGCCATGTTGGTTTCCTCCTTCCTCCCAGGAAAGAGCACTTTACTTAGAGAACACGTGATAAGTAGTCAACACACACACAAGTATAATGACGAGTTTGACTCCATTGTACCTTTAAGACCTCCAGAGAGAGGAGGACAGTTTGGGGAGCTGAAAGCTTTTTAAAGTGGAGCTACTGGCTGGACAATGGTGACCACTCCTCCTCTCCCCTGTCCAGCTTCACCACAAATGGGAGATCCTGGCCCTTTATTCCCTGGAGGACAGCCAATAGCAGGCTATGATGGGAAACGGACTTTACTGAAGGCCTGAGAATCACAAAGGGCTTTGGCTAAAAAATGAACCTTAGGTGTGGCCACTGGGCTCTGCAAGAGTGTGGACCACCTCTCTCCTGCCGCCTCTCTGGAGCTCCCTCACACACCTGCAGATGCCTGGGCAGCCTTCTTCCCACCTCCAGTTTTTATCCATGTTCAGGACACCCGTCCCACCCCTCCAGGCAGATGCACAGCTACCAGGGAGGGCAGCTTTGATAGAAGGACGTGAACTACTCACAAACCTGATTCTAACACAAAAGGCCACCTACTGCATAACCCCTGTACATACAGAATCTCCAGAAGAGGTAGATCTGCAGAGCTAGAAAGTGGATTACCTGGGTCAGCAGGAGTGGGGGAGGGAGGAAGGAGTGATTATGGGTACAGGGTTTGTTTTGGGGCTGATGGAAATGCTCTAAAATTAGATAGTGGTGGGACTTCCCTGGTGGTCCAGTGGCTAAGACACTATGCTCCCAGTGCAGGGGGCTCAGGTAAAATCCCTAGTTAGGGAACAAGATCCCACCTGCTGCAACTAAGACCCACTGCAGCCAAGTAAATAAACCAACTGCTGTTTTTGTTTGTGCTGTCACTCCTGTCTCTTTGTGGCCCCATGGACTGTAGCCCGCCAAGCTCCTCTGTCCATGGGAGTTTTCCCAGGCAGGAACACTGGAGTGGGTTGCCATTTCCTCCTCCAGGGGATCCAAGAGATTCCTGACCCAGGGATCGAACAAATATTTTAAAAAATAAAATTAGATACTGGTGATGGTTGCACAATTCTGTGCATATACTAAAACCCACTGAATTGTACACTTTAAAATAGAGTACATTTTAGAGCATGTCAATAGGGCTTTTTTTTTTTTTAATTAAATAGAATTTAAAAAATTTTTTACATTTTTTAAATGGTGGTGTGGAGTGGGGCTGAGGTGGGCAGAACCCACAGATGACCTGTAACACGGGAGGGGCCAGAGCGGAAGGGTCGTGAAAGCCACCTTGGAATCTCGGTTCAGGAGCAGTGAGCAGGCTGAGTTTTCCTGCCCGGTCAGGCTCTCAGAGGTGTCATCCTTAAGTCCGGGGGTATGAAGACCAGGCGATATAATGTGGGGAGCACCTGCACCCCATCTGGAGAGCTCACAAACGTGACTTCGCAGCCAGGCCTTCGAAACACCCCAGCCTCAGCCCAACCCACCCCCTTGCCTCTTGAGTCTTGACGCACCGGAGGTCACTCCCTGAGCATGGCCAGACTTCCCAGGTCCATCTCTGTTCCCTCCAGCCCCTTGTCACCCACATGGGGAAGGCAGACACCATGGATGCTGAAAGGCAAGGCTGCAAGGTCACACAGGCCCCTCCAATCCCTGCACCCCCATCCCCCACAGGGAGGCGACTTACCTTCTCTGAGAAATGAGGCCAGTGGCAGCTCCTCCACTGGCGGCTCCTCCACTGGCGGCTCCTTTGAGGGTTAGGTGAGAGGCCGCGAGAGTGAAGGCCTTTGGGAGACACTCTGCGAGGCCCACAGTGAGTCTCGATGCTGGGCCTCACAGCCAGACGTCTCCTCCCAGCATCTCCTCAGGCTCCTACCAGGTGCATCATGTCCTTGACATTGACCACAAGATCCATCTTCAGGTCTGCACATCTCTCGCACACCAGCTGAGGGCAACTCTGAGGCAGGGCCGAGCCTTCCAGGGCACCATTATGTGCACAAGGCCCATCTGGTCCTAGTGATCCGGCCACCACTCAGACCCGTGGCGAACAGTCCACTATGGGGACAATTGACTATACCCCATGCCCCCCAAAGAGGTTCTCACTCCTTTGTCCTTCACTGGAGTCCAACAGAGGCCCAACAGATGGACTTCATGGAGAATAAATCCCCTGACTGCATGCTTAATTGTGTGCATGTGTCAGTATATACGTGTGCGTATATGTGTGTGTGTGCGTGTCTGTGTGTGCACACAGGTATGAGACTGCACATTTTGGAAGAGATATTCTTTACTTTTCATTAGATTTTCAGAAGACTGTGTTTCCCATCTGGGCGATATTTCTTCAAAGCACTTAAGTCTCTCTGAAATTTCATTATTTACTTGTTTCTTGTCTCTACCACTAGAAAGCAAGCTTCAAGGCACTCGTCTCACTCACAGTCGTATCCACAAGCCCCAAAACAGAGTCCAGCACATAGTGGGTTCTTGGTATCTTTTGAATGAATGAATGTGAGGTTCTTTGACCCAAAGGCACAGATCCTGCTCCATAATGGGTATCTGGGCAAGCCCTGGATGGTCAGCAGGGTCCCCTTCTTAGGGCAGCTCTGGGGTGGAGGGCACCTGGAGCAGACACTGGTTATTCTGCAGCAAGAGTCCATTCAGGGGAGGGGTTGAGAGTGCTCAGGTCAGATCTACCTGAGAGGAGGATGCAAGGCTCTCTATCGTGTTTGTGTGCATGCAAAGTCGCTTCAGTCATGTCTGACTCTTTGCGATCCCATGAATGTAGCCCGCCAAGCTCCTCTGTCCATGAGATTCTCCAGGTAAGAATGCTGGAGTGGGTTGCCATGCCCTTCTCCAGGGGATCTTCCCGACTCAGGGATCAAACCCACGTCCCATGTCTCCTGCATTGGCAGGCCAGCTCTTTACCCCTAGGGCCACCTGGGAAGCCCCTATTGTGTGATAAGTTTCCCTAAAACATAGTGACTTGAAACAATTATGCTGTATTTCATGATTTTGTGGTCTGGCATTCATGCAGGCTTTGATGTTTCTGCACCACGTGGCACTGACTGAGTCCACTTGGCGTTTGGCAGCTGGTAGAGTGGCTGGGCCCAGAGGGTCCAGGGCAGCTCCCCTTACACGTCTGGGCGCCGTTAGAAGGCTGGGTGCAGCAGGACCGTCTGTGGGGCTCCTGTCTCTGGTCTCTCCAGCACAGCCGCCTCAGGGGAGTCAGACCTCTACACAGCAGCTCAGGATTCCCAAAGGCTGTTCAAGAAGATCGAGGCTGCTTTCAACTCCACCTTGGAAGTCTGGCAGCTTCTATCACCTCCTACTGGCAGCCAGGATGTCAAGGCCAGCCCAGACTCAAGAGAAAGACAGGAACTGCCCGGTGTGTAAATACCATCACAGTGCTCAGCAACCACACCTGACTGGTGGCTACCCTACGGGACAAGGCAGGTCTACAGGAGGAGCTGGGTGGAACTCGCTCTGCAGAGACAAGTGGCCTGGACGCTGGTAGAAGTCTGGGCCTGTGTTTTGGCTTTTGTATTATTAATATTGATGTATTTGGATTTCTTTCTTTCTTTTCAGCTGTAGGGCATGAGGGATCTTTGTTCCCCAACAAGGGATCAAGCCTGTGCCCCCTTCAGTGGCAGCACAGAGTCTTAACCACTGGACCACCAGGGAAGTCCCTAGGCCTGTGTTTAAAATGTAAGAACTCATTCCCCCAGGATAACAACATTTTTTTTGTACTCTACTCTCCTGTGAACATTGAAGAGAAAGGCAAATTATCAAGAAAATAAATGGCTTATTTTTCTTTATATCCATGGCAGATTTGTAATAATACACCACCAGACAGAACCATGCCTCTCTTGACAGAAATCATTCATTATTTGGACAAATTAAAAAAAAAAACAAAACTAAAAACACCCTGGCTTTGACTTGCAGCCAGCAAGGACATGCCCTAGATAGGTCTTGACCAAATGGATCATTTCGGGTAAAAGGGAGTGCTGGGGTTATCTGTGGATTCCCTGCCTGGGGGCCCAAGGACCCAGATAGCCACAAAGATTAAGAGCTAAGGAGACAGAAGTCCCTTGATTGACAGAGCTCTAGGTTCATCCTCCTAAAGGAAATCGGTCCTGAATATTCACTGGAAGGACTGGTGCTGAAGCTGAAGCTCCAGTACTTTGGCCGCCTGATACAAAAAGCTGATTCATTAGAAAAGACCCTGATGCTGGGAAAGATTGAAGGCAGGAGGAGAAGGGGACAACAGAGGATGAGATGGTTGGGTGGCATCACCGACTCAATGGACATGAGTCTGAGCAAACTCCAGGAGATGGTGAAGGACAGGGAAGCCTGGCATGCTGTAGTCCATGGGTCTCAAAGAGTCGGACATGACTTAGTGATTGAATAACAACAGGGTCATCCTCAGATCAGAGCTGAGCATGGGAACTTGGGCATAAAAGATGGTGGTTAACGCTTCAGGAAAAAAGCCCATGAAGAAATGGACGCTAAAGTAAACAGAACAATATATTGAGGTAACACCTATCTTCTGCCTCTTGCTGGTGTCAAACTAAGACCTGAGATTTTAAAAACAATGGAATTCTCGAACACAGTTTTTTTAAAAAATCACACACACAAAAATCCTTGCTAGAGGTTCCTTAAAAAGAAAAACAACCTGCTGCTTTTGCAACTTGCTAACTTTTGTTATTGAAGTCAGTTCTGCTAGAACAGGGGAGGGGGCTTGTTAACCCTACACAGCTCTTTCCAGCCTCAGGAATCTCATTTGCTCAAATGACACTTGGAAGGACAGATATAAGATGACATTTGGACAGATGTCACTTTCCACAAACAGGGAACCACCCTCAATAGTATAGAGAGGGTTTTACAGGAGTAAAAGAACAAGGGAAATTCTAAACCCAGATTTTCTATTTGATCCTGAGTAGCAAGTCTGACCGGAGAAGGCAATGGCACCCCACTCCAGTACTCTTGCCTGGAAAATCCCATGGATGGAGGAGCCTGGTAGGCTGCAGTCCATGGGATAGCGAAGAGTCGGACACGACTGGGCGACTTCACTTTCACTTTTCACTTTCATGCATTGGAGAAGGAAATGGCAACCCATTCCAGTGTTCTTGCCTGGAGAATCCCAGGGACGGGGGAGCCTGGTGGGCTGCCATCTATGGGGTCACACAGAGTTGGACATGACTGAAGCAACTTAGCAGCAGCAGCAGCAAGTCTGACATCACAGGTTGGGAACAAAAAGCAAAGTGCAACTATATATGTATAAAGGTCACTCTGAACATCTTTACCTTAAATGACAAGCAGAGACCAGGAAAAGACAAGGAAATGAATTTAAGGTACTCAAGGTCTACATACACTAATCCATTCCTATTTGTTTCATCTTCTGTTTCTTTTTGCAATGGCTTGGAGAAAACGTGTGAGAAGAATGTCCTAACTCAGCTGACCTTAGTCTTCAAAAGGCCAAGAATGGACAAGGCTTGTTTCCCGGATGCTGGAGATGCTCCTTTGTTACTGACATGAGTGTCCAATCCTGCAATGCCTGGATCCTGCCCAGACAGGACTCTCTGGACTTCACTACCTTTGACATCTCAAAATGACCCAAACTGACACCTAGCAGAGTATAATGTATTCAGAAAACCTCTTATGAGCAGGAATATTTACAGTTAGACATTATTTTCTTAAACCACCATCAAAGTTCAGAATCAAATGACCATTCCATGCAAATTCATTTCTTCGGACTCCCATAAAGGCAAGATTTAGAGTTTTACATTTTTAATCTGGCTTGAAAAATATATTTCAGGTTCCATTTGAAAACTCTTCTATCAGGGAATTACATGGGTTATGAACAAAAATGTGTGTGTGTTTACATACTTATGTTTGTTTCATCCGCCAGTGCTTATTCATCAGTGGTAATCATTACCCTTGGGTAATCATCAGTGCCAATTTAACCTGATGGTGGGCCCAAAAAGGTGTTCAGAATTCAGCACAACACGCAACCACATAAAGTCTTCAGTGCTCGAGAGAAACAGTGTCCTTGCTGGTGTCTTACTTGGCCTAGGACTCCCATTTGACCCCCGACTCGGCCCCCAGGGGAAGCCCCCTCATGGAATTCTCCGGGTGCCCCTAAGTGAGTGAGTGTGGGTTCAAGGCAACCCAACCAAAAGCAAGGAAAGGACATCCTCAGAGAAGACTTCAAGGTTGTGAACTCACAAAACAAAGCCAAAAATACGATACAATACCTCCACTACCTGGTAGTGAAAGCTTGCTTGCTGAAGGGTGTTTAATAAGGAGCATGCGCAGCAATCCACGAAGGCGGAGCCATCCCTACATAGTTGAAACCCTGCATCTCTCTCTGCACACCTGGGCGCGGGGCCCGTCAGCTGGACCTGGGGAGCCTCTCGACACAGTCCACTCAGTCCCTGAGGCATCCTAGAGACCCCAGAAAGAGAGTTCTTGCAGCAGTGAGCAGTGGCGCCTTTCCATCCTCGCTTTCCTCTTTCTGTCACCTGGACAGCGCGGTGTTCTCCCCTACAGCCTGGGATCCACTTTTCCTGGGTTTAGGAGCCCTTCCGCTCTGAGAAAACCAGCAAGGCCTCTCCAAATCCGCCGAGCAGGAGGCTGCGAGAAACAGCAAGAGGTCAGCTTTGCCCTCTCTGGAGCCTAGAGGCTGTGGACATGTGGAGTTGCCTGGTGTCCACCTACCACAGGATAAGATATGCTCCCTCATCATGCAGCTGAGCATCCTGTCCCCTGCCCACACTGCCTGACTTCAAGTCAGGTCCCGGACTGCCCAGTCATCCAAGGTAAACCTCAGCTGTCCTTCAGGGAGAAAGGTGACATGTCCCAACCATCCTGACCAGGTGATGCTGACTGCACTTCCTTACTGCTCTCTGGCCCAAACATAGGAGGAGGGCTTCCCACTGGTGCACTTTGCTACAGTGATGGATAAGAAACCATGCATGTATCCATAATCCTATGATTGCTGACAGTCTTTGAGTCCTTTTATCTCATTTAGACTAACAGAACATTTAAAGACAAAATACAAATGGAGACTCATGAATTTCCCACAAGAGCAGAAAGATTTATGGTCGATGAAAATGAAAATGAAAAATAGCAGAACAGAAGACTGAGAAAGAGGTGGATTTTACATGCCTAAAATGTAACACATTCGAAGGGTTGCACATTTTCTATTTTAAACTTCTTACTAGACACTCTAGTGTCTGTCTGAAGCCCCCATCATTCTTCCCTCAAAGCACCTCTGAGGCCTGGGATGGGCCGTGAGTAAAGGCTTGTGATTGGGGTCCCTGAGGATAAAGTGCTCTTGTTCAGAGGTGCCAAAAGCCCTTCTGATGCCTTCTTCTTCCTTTTTTCTCCATTTAACCCCCAGCATCACACTCTTCCTATATACCCACCCCTTATGCATACCCACACACAACACACTCATACTTGGGTAGTGGCACCTCCACAGTCCTAACATATGTCTAAGGCATCAAATGTATGAGATACACTTAGGCCGTGTATATTCTGTTCTCAGTGGAAAAAGTCACCTATGGTGGTGACTGTGACCTAAAGATAACATCTACCATGAACCATTTCCAATAAAGGAGTGAACTAAGTGGGAACAGGAAAACAACAGGCTGAGTTCAAACTGTGCTCAGGTATTTCTTGGTTTTTTGGGGTTTTCTTTTTGGCTGCACCACATGGCATGTGGGATCTTAGTTCCCCAATCAGAAGTATTACAAATAGTGACAATAAGTCAATGAATTCTAAAACACACTGAATTCATAATAATGTAGCTGAAGTTTGTTACAAACCAGATTTCAAAGGACTTTCCTAGATCTATACTCATCATTTATAGCATTGCTTCTGGGAGAAACTGGGGACCAAGTTCCAAAAGACTGTATTTTTAAATACAACCCCACTGGACTTGTCCCTGGCGTAGTTCAGGGACAGACTTAGATGCTGGTAGGTTCTATCACCTCTTCATTTGGATGAAGGACCCAGGAAGGGGAAGCCATTTGTTCTGTACACAATGCGTGTGTGCTGTTGTGTCTGAACTCTTTGCAACCCCATGGACTGTAGCCCACCAGGCTCCTCTGTCCATGGAATTTTCCAGGCAAGAATACTGAAAATGAAATGAAATGGTACCGCCAGGGAAGATCTTCCTAATTCAGAGATCGAACTCGCGCCTCTTGTGTCTCCTGCATTGGCAGGCAGATTCTTTACCACTGAGCCACCTGGGAAGCCCGTTCTGCACACAGGCTCACCTCTAAAGATCCAATTTTGCCTTCTAAGCCAATCTGCCATTTCCTTCTGCATTCCTTCAAGAACAAACACACTGTCTTCTTAAATCCCTGGATGAGCACAGAGTCACCGTGACCTGATGCGAGATCAGTACAGAACTCCGACTTGGGAAGAGTTTTATTTCTGCAAATGTAACAGGGGGTCAATCATTTCCACTAATCTTCCTTAATCACCCAGGAGAACAGGGTTGGCTGGCTCTTTACCACCCTCCCTCCCTCAGCCTCAGAACAATGCTGCAGTGTAATAACCTTGCATTGCATCCCTTGGTTTAGCGATTTAATAAAACACCGAGCAGCTTTAGAGAATGCTGACATGAAAACAAACCTGGTTCCGTTTACCCTTAAGAGCGCCAGGGAGGTGAGCTTTGATGCTGTTTTCTAAACAGCGGGAGACGCTGACATGGGGTGCAGGAATCTTAATAGCATTACAGCTGTTTAAGTCAGAGCTTTACTGAACTGTTTGCAAATCTTGTAATCCCCATCATTCCTGAAATGAACAAACTTCATGTAACGAAGGCATAAACATTTAGATTGCAGAGCCAGCCAGAAATAGTCATCACTCAATTCTCTTCCAGGGGGTTATTTATTTTCAGCGTCTCTCCACTCTTTCTCTTCTCTCTTATCAGGAGCCAAAGGCCCCATCTCGAACGTACATTTATTATTGTGGTGATTCAATGAATTCCTATGGAACTTTCCAGATTGAGGACAGAGACTATATCCTTTTCTCAGCTGTAGGCCTAGCACTTAACACAACACCCAATAAATATTTACTCAATGAGTGATGGAATTCTTATACCTGCTCCCCACTTTCCCATCTGGATTCCAAACTATTTTTTTCTCTCTTTTCCTCACCAAAATAAATGCACCACTCCCTTGGGGACTTGCTTTGTGACAATTCACAACCTGATTCATTATTCTGTATGGAAAAGTAATGAGTGTAGTTATTCAGAAGAGCTTTCTCAGCATTTTAAAGAAGAGGTTTCAGATTCTTAATTCCGCTGAAAAACTGCAGACACTGTGATCCTAGCTGCACTTTGGGGTATGTTGGAGGAAGTTCTTTCTTCACTCCGAAATTTACTCTTCCTACAAATAGACTTCAGTTCAGTTCAGTTGCTCAGTTGTGTCCGACTCTTTGCGAGCCCACTTAGGTAGTCTATAAGCATTCCCCTAAAACTAAAGGCAAAGACATCTTTACTCAGAGATGATATAAGACTATTCTCTAAAGGTGAGGTTGAGACTAGGATCAAGTTGAAGTGACCACCATGTTTGTAACCCAGGGTCAATACCAAGCCCAGTGAATGATGGGCAAAAATGAGAAGCTGATCACCAAATCCTACAAACAAAGAGGCTGTGTTTTGGTGATTCCCTTCTCTCCTTGTACTTAAACTATTTCCCAGGGAAAAATGACTCTCCTCATCTAAAGAGCATTCAAAGAGGAAGCACCAACAACTATTAATAATTCTACTCGACAGAAACACCACTCACAGTTCAGAATTTTTTTTTGAATGTGTTGAATTCCCTTTGCCAAAATTTTGGAATACTGGGAACTCATATTGATACATAACCTAGAATGTTGTTAATTTAAAAACAAATAACTAAATATGAATCTGGATATTTAAATTACCGAGCTTACAATAGATATTAAAATGCTGGGCTTTTATTGTTAAAAAGAAGATAAGGTAGCTGGACAAGAGCAGTTGCTTTTAATTAAAAGCTTTAAAAGTTGACTGACGTTGAGGGTGTGGGTTTATCATACTTCTTGAGTACAGGACCCACTGATTGAGCTAACAGTGCCAGACAGAGAGATGGAAAGGTGAATTAAACAGACCTTTCCAGGAGGATCTTCAGGCAGCAGGTAGGCAGGAAGTACACACCTGGCACTTCCTGTGGTACCTGCTGATGGAGGTACACAGTGGGGGTGGCAGGGGCTGCCAAGGACCTGAGCCTGGGGCTGACCCAAATCTCTAGTGAGGAGATAAGTTCTTTAAGATCTTGCTGAAATTTCAAATGGCGTTTTCTCCACGAACCACCACAAACCTTTAGATCTGTGATTCCCAACTGTGGTTGAGTCTGCCAACGAGAGGATCTTTGGAAAAGCCTGGACATGTTTTTTGGTTGTTGGAATTGAGGGGGTGTTACTGGCACCTGGTGAGGTGCGGCTTAGGCTTGGTGCTAAAAACTCTATGTGGTACAGAACGGCCCCTCACAGCAAAGATGCCAACAATACTGAGGGTGAAAAACCTTCTTCAGACAATGAGCTATTTTGTGCATCTAAGCTGCTGCCCATCCAAGAAGATGGACAATGACATGTACCCTGGTCTCCTAGATGGTGACCTCACTGGGGTCTTGAACTGTGTCTACAGAACCCAGTAAGCGCTCCTGGTAGAATGAATGAACATACAAGCAATGGAGGTGAGGGTGTCAGTGGATACAGGGTCCTCAGTCTCAGCTGGACTGCAGTGGGGTAGCTGTACAGCTTCTACTCACCTCCACCCACTCCAGCAACTGCTGCCATGTGGGCATGTAAGCCCAACTTAGCTGCTCCATATTTTTTAAAGAATCTGGAGATTTGGACTTTTACAGGGAAACCACCTGATTTCTAAATGTTGAATAATTTGAAAATTGAAAATCAAAGGGGAAAAAAAAAAAAGAAACGATAACTATGCAGACAAACACAGTCGGTCCAAACCAAACAGCCTTTTGTGACTTCTGATCATTCTAGGCTCCCACAGGGCAGAGTTGGGCCATGGATTCCTGCCCAGGATCCGATTAGCCGGTCACCCAGTCACAGATTGAACACACCCTGTCTACGGACAATGCAGACCAGCCCTGTGCAAAAGACAGGAAATCTGAAACACGGTCTGACACTCCTCTTCTGGTGGTTCACTCTGTGGTCGGAAAATTCTTTGAGGCTGAAAACACACCATCCTTAAACTCAAGAGTTCTCAAGAATCAGGAAATTCCAAAGTCAAGGTTCCTTTTGCAATGATTGCACATGCTGTTTCCTTGACTTGGGTACACACAGCCCTTCTTTCCATCGTGTTCAGGGCATACCATGAAGTCCACAGGATGTGGGACAGCCTGTAGGCACGGCTCCCACAGACGGCTATGGGAACCTTCAGACTGAGCACGTCCTCCCCACTGCAGAGCTTCTCACGCTTATTTCTTACACTCAGTTCAACACCTGGGTTTTGTTTTCTTTAGTTCATTTTGAAATTATGTACAAAATATAGTCAATGAGAATTATTTGAAAAAAAAAATGCCACCAAGAATTGAGATAGTCACTATAAAGGTTGCTGCTGTTCAGTCACTCAGTTGTATTTGACTCTTTGTGACCTCATGGACTGCTGCACACCAAGCTTCCCTGTCCTTCACTATCTCCCAGAGTTTGCTCAAACTCATGTCCATTGAATCAGTGATGCTATCCAACAATCTCATTCCTCTGTTGCTCTCTTCTCCTCCTGCCTTCAGTCTTTCCCAGGGTCTTTTCCAATGAGTCACCTCTTCACATCAGGTGGCCAAAGTATTAGAGCTTCAGTTTCAGAATCATCGGTCCTTCCAAGGAATATTCAGGGTTGATTTCCTTTAGGATTGACCGGTTTGATGTTCTTGCTGTCTTAGGGACTCTCGAGAGTCTTCACCAGAACCACAGTTCAAAAGCATCAATTCTTTGGTGCTCAGCCTTCTTTATGGTCCAACTATTACATCCATACATGACCACTGGAAAAACCATAGCTTTGACGATATGGACCTTTGTTAGCAAAGTGATGTCTCTTCTTTTTAATACGCTGTCTAGGTTGGTCATAGCTTTTCTTCTAAGGAGCAAGCGTCTTTTAATTTCATGGCTGCTGTCACCATGCACAGTGATTTTGGAGCCCAAGAAAATAATCTGTCACTCTATTTTTTCCCCATCTATTTGCCATAAAGTGACAGGATCAGATGCCATGATATTAGATGAAGGTTAAGGTATAGAAACTAGGGGAACAGTCTCAAGGATGCACTCAGATACCTTGGTGGTTGGGTTTCTGGACGTCAACCTGCCCACCATCTGGGTTCTGCCTTCCCAGGAGGACAGGTGAGGGGGAGGAGGAGGTATTGTAGGGTCAGCTCCTGCCCCCCACCCCAGCTCTAGTTCCAAATTGCTAAGTCTCACCATAGGCACCTTCTGCCCCTCCATTCTTCCCTGTCTTCCCAGGGCCAGAGGGACCAAGTCCTCCTCCACCCACAGCCTGGCTAAGCCTCTCCCTTCTGCATCAGGTCCAGTTTCAAGCCCTGCCCTATCACCCTGGCCTCTCTCTCTCCTCTGTTCTTTGCACCCACTGTGCATACAAATACTTACTATCCAAGACTTCCCTGGTGGTCCAATGGCTTAAAAACAAAAAACAAAACCACCACCAGCAACAAAAACTCCACACTCCCAATGCAGGGAGCACAGGTCTGATCCCTGGTTGGGAAAGATCGTACATGCTGTGTGGTAGTGGCACGGCCAAATATATATATATATATATATTTCAAAAAAACAGTTACTATCCTACCTCAGAAATTATCTTTATGACTTCTTCTCCTGAAAACTCCTCAAGGGCTGGATGGTGTCTTATGCTCCTTAATGACTTCCACATGCTTTGCATACACCAGTCACTCAATACATATTTTTTTGTTAATTCAAAGAAATATAACTTATAGTATTAAAAATCCAAGGCAGTGAGATACTTTTCCTAAAAATGTTCCACTGGACATTCCTAGTTCACTGTGTCAGTCTCTGAACAAGAAATAGGGCCAATGTATCTTGGGTAAGGCTCCTTCTGTATTGCTTCTGAATCATCCAAATACTCCTTATAAATGATCAGACTGGTGGGAAGAGAAACATTAGAGGTTGCCTCAGATGGTAAAGAATCCACCTACAATGCAGGAGACCTAGGTTCGATCCCTGGATTGGGAAGATCCCCTGGAGGAGGAAATGGCTATTCACCCCAGTATTCTTGCCTGGTGACTCCTGTGGACAAAGAAGCCTGATGGGCTACAGTCCATGGGGTGGCAAAGAGTCAGACATGACTGAGCAATGAATACTTCCTTTCCTTTCTTCCAATCACCTAGTAGCTCTAAAGCCTTGGGGGGAAAAACAGTTAAATGTCTGAACCTTAGCTTCTCCATCTTTAAAACAGGACTAGGGAACTTCCCTGGCAGTCCAGGGGTTAAGACTCCTTGCTTCAAATGCAGGGGGTACAGATTCAATCCCTGGTCAGGGAACAGAAATCCCACATGCCATGCACAGCCAAAAAAAATTTTTTTAATTAAAATGGGGGCTAACTTGGAGGGTTGCTGTGAAAGTTAATGAGATATATAATATTAATATGAAAATGTCTGAAATATAGTAGTTGCTCAATAAATGGTTAGTTATTACTAAAAAGGAGAGAAGAGATTATGAGGAGGAGGAAGAGGATGGCGTAGAAGTATTTCTTAACTTTTCTTTTCCTTCCATTTTTCTTCTTAGGGCAGGAAGTGCCCCATTAGGGGCTCCTGAGAGAAGCTGAAAACCACTTTCACAGAATGCCATGAGCAAAAAGATTCATTTCTGTCAGTGTGGATGGTTTAGATATAGACCTGCTCCCTGGAGAAGGGAAGGGGATGGCAACCCACTCTTGTATTCTTGCCTGGAGAATCCCATGGACAGAGGAGCCTGGTGGGCTATAGTCTTTGGGGTCTCAAAGAGTCAGACATGACTGAGCAACTAACACCAGGCAGGAAGATAAGTAACTACTGGCATCCCAGGGGCAGTGACTTTTCACTTTTACCCAAGAGTTGGCCCTGACAGGGTCCCAGAAAATATCTGTTTATTGAACAAACCCCTTCCAGCCCAAAGCCACAGGAGATGCAAAGTTGCCTCTGGGACTTCCTCATCATGGTATTCCCAGAGCCTGGTCCTGCCCCTCACATTCATCCTGCAGGAACCTCATACTGATGTTTAAACTTGATACCATTTGTGTGTGTGTGTGTGTCTGTGTCTGTGTGTGTGTGTGTGTGTGTGTGTGAGAGAGAGAGAGAGTTGGGGCGGGGGGGGGGCGGCGCTATGACAGCACAAGAGGGGGGGTTATTTACAAGTTGTCCTGGGGGGCAGGAGGCTGCCTTGGACACATGGGGCCTAGTGCTGGCCCCATCAACTTGCACTGTGGCCTTGGAGCAAAAGGTAACAGTTCTGCAGGTCCAATGTGAAAACCAATGCAAAAACTGGAGGAGGTGGTAGAGGAGAGGCGCTTTCCTGGCAGCTCAGTGGTAAAGAATCCTCCTGCAAATGCAGGAGACACAGGTTCAATCCCTGGGTCAGAAAAATCCCCTGGAGAAGGAAATGGAAACCCATTCCAGTATTCTTGCCTGGAGAATTCCAGGGACAGAGGAGCCTGGGAGGCTATAGTCCATGGGGTTGCAAAAGAGTCAGACACGACTTAGCAATTAAACAACAAGCATGAGAAAAAAAAATACAGATTTTCTAGGACTATGCCTTATTTCAGCAAAACTAAATAAAATGCTTTTCTTTCCATCATGCTGGTAAAGAAATGTAAAAACCTCCAAAACTTGTCTGCAATTAAGTTCTGGAGTGTGATCCTTGGTGCTGGGAGTCGGGGCGGGTATTCCCAAATAATATATTCAAACTGGAATGGAAATAAGCATTATATAACTTCAAGTGGACCTAGGCTTGTTTTTCATTTTTAAAACAGAGGTTAAGAGACAGTAAGTAGCGAGAACCAACATGAATTATTCTTCTTAAGGTGCTGCATTAGTGATTTAGGCCATATAGCAGGTAGCTGTGGTCACAGGAAAAGAAAGCTGTGGGTCACCAGGCCAGCAGGTGGCAAGCTTGGTGAAGACTTGGGAAGGACTGACCCATGTCCGGGTCACTGAGAGGCTCGGCAGGCTCGGGACGACAAGCACCACTCAGCGTGGTTTCACTTTATAGACAATAGAGCCCACCTCCCTCTGCACAGACTTCCCTGGCCAAACAGTGCATTGTCCTCACCATCAGACCAAACTCGTGTGATTTCTGGCAAGTGGAGACCACGGAAACAGAGGATCTATACTTTTTGCTGGATGCATTTCTATATTGTCGTAAATGTTTCCTATTGAATCTTTATTCATTAGGAACTGATCTCATCAGCTGATGGATTCTGATTCTGAGAACTGACTTGGGTTTGGAAACTGGCCAAGGATTGTCATTTTAAATCAGGCAAATGATCTCTGCCTTCTGCTCATCCATTTTTTATATATTTCTATCATAACTTGTTAAGCAACAGTCTCGATGACTCTCCGTCCTTTTCCTAAGTCAACCCTACACTGACTGCCTTTCAATTGTGCTGCCTATTATGGCAGTTTTGACTACCTTGCTTATGGTGCAAATAGCATACATTACTATATAGATTTAATAGATACATATATAAGTATAGGACTTCCCTGGTTGGTCTGGAGGTTAAGAAACCGCCTATCGATACAGGAGACGTGGATTTGATCCCTGGTCCTGTAACTAAGCTCCCACATGCCACAGGGCAACTAAGCCTGCATGCAGCAACCAAGACCCAGCATAGCCAAAAATTATAAAACAGAATACCTAAGTATAAGTGTGCATGCCAAGCTTCGGTTGTGTCCGACTCTTTGCAACCCTATGGAAGATGGCCCGCCAGGCTCCCCTGTCTATGGGATTCTCCAGGCAAGAATACTGCAGTGGGTTGCCATGCTCTCCTCCAGGGGATCTTCGAACCCATGTCTCTAATGTCCCCTGCATTTGGCAGGCAGGTTCTTTACCACTAGCGTCACCTGGGAAGCCCTACCGAAGTACATAGCCCCCCAAATAGCATGCCCACTGATTGAGGGGAGCAACAGCAGTCCTAACAGTTTAAACCCACCATCATTCCCCATCTCACCTTCACCCTCCCTGAAGATGACAGCCACGACCCTTGGTGATCATCATGTCAGCTGGTTTGAATATGAGTAAGCTGGAGCAGATCAAAGTCTTAATCTGCTCAGTCACCGATCAGCAGTCTGTGTACAAGGTTCAGGGGCAGAACCCTACCACCTTACCTCCCACACAGCAGACCAGGGAATGTGATTTTAAAGTAGGAGTGTGTGGCTGCTCTGCTCAAAAATCCTTGGATCACTCCTCCCCGTCTCCACTCATGGTAAAGCCAAGCCCTTATAACGGCCTTTAAGAACCCACATGATCAACCACCTACTACCTCTCCAGCCTCATCTCCTACCACTTTCTCCCAGCAAGCTGCTCTGGTCACATTGCTCCTTGAGCAAACAAAGCACTCTCTCATCTCAGGGCCTTTGCAATTTCTGTTACCCCGCCCCCCAGTGTCCCCAGGGTTCGCTCCCCCACTTCTTCAGGTCTCAAATATGGGAGGGAGAAACAGTGCTGTCTTTAAGCAAATGAGTGAGTGCATTCTAAACAAGGATGGTTTGGAGCTTGTCTAAGAGAAAAAGGAATTGAAGGATCAAAGGAAGAAACACAAACATAGCTATAGTCACAGTTATAGTTACATATTTATAGTTACAGTTATAGTTATATATACACACATAATTAGTGGTTCACCCACAGTGGTTACTCTTGTGTGGATGAGTGGCTGAAAGGTATCCTGGTGAGGCTCTGCTTCCTGAATGCTGGCTGTACTAGATATAATATATTCAGTTTGTGAAAATATTCATGATATAAGCACTCTTCTGAATGTAAGTTTATATATCTATAAGACATATACCTCAAACACGCACACTAACATTGGGGAGCAAATATTAGTATCCCAAGGAAACCCAAAGAACTTATTTTCCTCTCCTCTCTCTCTGCTAAAGACTTACCATCCCATGGTTTCCCTGGTCAGAATTATATCAAACAGCAACATCGATAAGCCAGACGTGATCACCTGCAGAAACAATTTCAGCAAAAGGTCATCAGTGCAGCAGGACCTTGGTGACCTTCTCCAAAGCCAATAGTTGGTGGCAGTGCAGATCCCAGACATCAGCTATGTCTTCCCACTCTGTCTTTCCCACCACCCCCTGCCAACACTTCCTGGTCCCTGGTGTTTCATAGAAAATGCTAGGTCCTCATCTATTTGGAGATGAGAATCTTCAAAGAAGCATTTAATTTCCAAATTTTTCAAAAGAGGAGGCACACAAATAAATCACACTCCTCTCTCTCCAGGGCAACAGCAGAGCAAGAATACCTGTTTCCATCTTGTCTCAGCTGCACAACAAGAACCCCCAAGGTCAGAAGTATCCATTCACCCATTCCCAGATCCTCCAGCTAAAAACCAAGATGTTGACCCACCTTCACCAACAGCACTGTCTCTCACCCTGTCCTAATGTCCCTGTCTTTCTGGCCCAATGTACATATTCTGAGAAACCACTTTCTTCCTAAGAGAGCGAGCAATGAAGTCATTAATTATTTGCAAACATCTAGGAGCCAGTAAATGGGCTTCCCTGGCAGCTCAGCAGTAAAGAATCCACCTGCAATGCAGGAGGCAAAAGAGATGGGGATTTGATCCCTGCGTCAAGAAGATTCCCTGAAGGAGGGCCTGGCAACCCACTCCAGTATTCTTGCTGGAAAATTCCATGGACAGAGGAGCCTTATGGTCTATGATCGATGGGGTCACACACAGTCAGACATGACTGAGCAGAATACAGGAGGCAAAGGAGAGAAAAGCGTTACTCCACATTTCTCAGAGCTAGAAATTCCAAAAAAAAACCTCTTAGAAGTGGCAGTAATGGGACTCAGACCCCCGAGATGCCTCTAAAAAGTCGACATAAAAAGTTTTGAAAACCAAAGACCAACTCTGAAATGCTGGCTCAGGTTAAGATTTTTTTTTTCTTCCAGGATTCTGCACTCTGGATTGCAAAGCAGCTTCTATGAGGAAAGTTACCATAAGAACTTGCCTCTCTGCAATGAGAAGTAAAAAGCAGGTTGTATCAGGACAGGTCACTCAGGCTGGGTGTCCTCAGAGATATCAACTACCATCTCACTCAAAGGGATGTCATGTCCTGTCTTGGAGGCCTCTTCAGGCCCCAAGATGGGAACAAGGCAGCAAGCAGATGGTCAGAAGAAGGGAGTATGGAGTATGGTGGTCCAGTGTTTAAGAATCCATCTTCCAATTCAGGGGACATGGGTTTGATACCTGGTCAGAGAACGAAGATCCCATGTGTTGTGGGGCAACTAAGCCTGTTGAAACCACAATGAATGAGCCTGTGCACCATGGCTAGAGAAAGACCACGCTGCAAAGAAGACCCAGTGCAGTCAGACATGTTTTTAAACAATTTAAACAATAAGAAGGAGGCAGTATGCTTGATGAGTCTCATCTTCACTCCTTTACCATCTCAAAAAGAAGTCTGTACATGTAAACCTGGAACTCTCAGTATAGAAACCTTGTGAGGTCTTGGAACCTTTGTAATAGTTTATTCATTTAAGGTCACTTTCTATTTCCTGGATCGATCTGCACCTAAAAACCTTGACAACAAAAAAGAACCTGTGGTGTCCTCAGGAACAAAGAAGAAGTGACAACAAAGTCAGAGAGACGCTGCAAAGCACCACGCAAAGGACGGGAGGAAGTATTTCTCAAAGCGAAAATGGAGCGCTGGCTTTTATCTCAAAGAGCTTTTATCTCAAAGAGTACCTCTTCTTCCCCCATCCTCCCCTCTTCTCGTTTGACATTTTATTTAGGACTTTTGCATCTGTGGTCATAACTGAAGTGGGCCTAAAATGTATTATCTTGCAATGCGATTATCTAGTTTTGGAAGCCAGGTTATACAAACCACATACATTAATCCATCAGCCTCCCTGCTTCTTTTAATGTAAAGGATAAAGACGGTCTTTACTGGGGTCTCCACTCTGACCTGACCGCCCCTGGACCTGGAGGTTCTAGTTGAAACTGAAAAGTGAAAGTGTTAGTCACTCAGTCGCATGCGACTCTTTGTGACCCCATGGATGTAGCCCATCAGGCTCCTCTGTCTGTGGGATTTCCCAGGGATAATACTGGAGCGGGTTGCCATTTCCTTCTCCAGGGGATCTTCCTGACCGAGGGACAGGCAGATTCTTTACCTCTGAGTCACCAGGGAAGCCTTTAATGGCCACTGTCCTAATCAAATCCTCTCTTTCTCCTGGATTCAAGTTTGTTATTTTCATTTTTTCCAAAAATATTTTTCATCTAGGTTTTCCATTCATTAACATTCAGCAGTCTGTAGAAATATTACTCTCATTTGTGCCCATTTTTATCATCTTCCCTTTTATTCTTACTTTATCATTTTCTCATACTTTTTTTTCTCTTTCCTTCTTCAGTCTCAACCACAATTAATCTTAATCTTATTAATCCCTCTTTACTTTTGCAACATCCCGCACATTTCCTGGGAGAGTGCCAACCGAGATTTATTTCTTGGGATTGCTGAAAAAGCCTCTGTTGTACTGAGGGAGGTTAGCGACGGCAGCTTGGCGTTAACGGAACAACTCAGGAAATTTCTGAAGCCTTTCTTAACTCTTCACCATTATCTTCATCTCCTTTACCCTTTTTACCAGCTCTTGTCTTTTTTTTTTGCCAACTTTACTCCTCAATAAAGTTGGCAAATGTAACTGTCTATATTTCACTTGCACACCATGACTGGATGTACACACACATACATGGCCTGCTCTGCTTGGCTTCTCTAATAGCTTTTAAAAATATATTTTTATTTATTTGATGGTGCCAGGTCCCAGTTGTGGCATGTCAGATCTAGTTCCCTGACCAGGGATGGAACCGGAGCCCCCTGCCTTGGGAGCTTGGAGTCTTAGCCAATGGACCACCAGGGAAGTCCTTCCAGTGGCTTTTTCCATATGACCTTCAGTCCCCTCTGTGATACTGTCACCTCCCACATGCCCTGCAACAGTCACAGCCGAGATCTTAAGTCTCTAGCCCTCTGCAGGTTTCTTTTAGCTCGGAAGGAATCTTGTCTGCCGTGAAATAGACAGCTGGCCTGCTTGTTCCTATTAACCGCACCTTTTGCCAAGAAAAACACCTCTGAAAATTTTCAAACCAGTTCTGACTTGAAAATAAGGTTGGTTTAGCAGTCAGACTGGTGCCTTTCCATCTGCTGCTTCCTGGAAACGTTTGCATGGTCTCCTGCCTTTCTCCTGGGCCCCTCTTTCAAACATCTCTATATTTTCCCCTCTCGTGGAGCAAATTTTCTGCTGGCTGAGACACTCAGTGAAATCTCACAAAGAGATCTGTCTTATTTCTGTAGGGAATTTATAGTGACCTTGTTTGTTCTACAGCACTCCTGGGGAGTTAGATGGGCCATTTTAAAATCTATTTCCAGAAGGACCCTTAGTTCCTTAGGCTTCTCTGCTTTCTGGGTTTGGTTTTGTTTTTTAGACTTTTTTTTTTTTTGTAATGTGAACCATTTTTTAAAACTCTGTATTGAATCTGTGGGCTTCCCAGGTGGCACTAGGGATAAAGAACCCACCTGTCAATGCAGGAGATATAAGAGACATGGGTTCGATCCCTGGGTCAGGAAGATCCCTTTGAGGAGGGCATGGCAAGCCACTCCAGTATTCTTGCTGGGAGAATCCCATGGACAAGGGAGCCTGGCGGGCTACTGTCCATGGGGCTGCAAAGAGTTGGATACTACTGAAGCGACAATGTGCTCACATGCATTGAATCTGTGACAATATCGCTTCTGTTTTTTATGTTCTATTTTGTTGGCCACAAAATAGGTATGTGGGACCTCAGCTCCTCAACCAGGGACTGAACCCCTACCCCCTGCATTGGAAGGTGAAGTCTTAACCATTGGACGGCCAGGGAGATCCCTTCTCTGCTTTCTTTACTTCCATAACCAGCCCCAACCATCAGCTCTCTTTTTAAAGCATTTCTCATTCCCCCCGCCTCCTGCCCCATCCCACGTGTGTGTGTGTGTGTGTGTGTGTGTGTGTGTGTGTGTGTGTGTATCACACACATGGTCACCAAAGTTCGACCACTTCACAAAAGTCACTGTATAAGGGATGAATAGCAGCCAGTCACCCTTCACTGAGGGGCGGGCGCTGGGCAGGTGGCCAGCCCAACTTAGCCACACACCGACCTCACCCTGTACGAACTTCAAACTCATGCCTCAGCAAATTGACAGCTTTCCATATGCCATGAGCCTTCAGGGCCGCTCAAAAACACTGGAAAGTGTGAATGATAAATCTGCTTGTGCCAAGAGTCCACTTCACTTCTAATTCCACTGAGGAACAAATAGAAGCCAGGAATAGCTGACTATACAGGTCTGGGTACTGAATGGCCCACGCACAGACACCTGAGGGCAGAACTTGAGAGGTGCAATCAACCCCCTAAGCTCAGAGGTGGGGGAAACTGACCGAGACAATGTGTGACTTGACTCCAGGGCCTGGCAACTTCATGTCAGGAAGCCGCGGAGCCCAGGTTCTGACTTCCAGGTCAGCTTCCTCTCACAGTCAGAGAGGACCCAAGGGAGCTCCACATTGCCTTTTTGAAAATAAGAATCCACTAAGAGCCGGGACCCAGATATCTGCAAACCCATGTTTGCAGCAGCGTTATTCACAATAGCTAAAATCTGGAAGCAACCCAAGTGTCCATCAAGGGATGAATGAGTTAAGTTAAACCTGGTATATATGTACAATGGAATGTTTTTCAGCCTTAAAGAGAAAGGAAATTTTGACATATGCTACAACATGGGTGAACCTGGAAGACATTAAGCTCAGGGAAATCAACCAGACACAGATAAGGACTGTATGATTCCACTTATATGAGAACAGCTGAACTCATAGAGGTAGAAAGCAGAATGAATTTTACCAGAGTCTGAGAAGGACAGGAGTGGGAAGTTAGCATTTAATGGGTACAGAGTTTCAATTTAGGTTGATGAAAAAATTCTGGAGATGGATGTCAGTAACAGCATAAACTTTTTTTTTTTTAACCTTTAAAATGGCTAAAATGGCTCATGAGAAAGACTCCAAGTTACTCTTGGGACTTGCCATTCAAGAGATGGGAGTAGCAGCCATTACTGCCAATTATTGTTCTTGCACTCGAACAGCATTTTAAAAAATACAAATGTTTCCCCAAAGAAGAAAGAGTCCTGTGGTCTCAGGAATGTCTCTCTTGCGCACATGCAGACCTGAATGACAAACACCAGGACCTGAGGCAGTCTGGGCTGCCAACAACAGCAGAACTCAATACATTGTGTCAACGGCGGGGCTTTGAACTTCCTGGCTTTGTCAATGAATGTCACAACCTCTGTGTTCTTTAAACAGATTTTGGTATTTTAAGCAGATCAGGTTTGTCATTTAAACATTCATTTCGATCCCGAGACAAATTTCCTGCTTGTTTAAAAGAAAATAAAGAGGAGCAGTTGTTAGTGGGAACCTCCCAGAGTCAAGGATTTAGAAAAGAATCAGAAATTTAGCTTTATTGTTTATTTTTGTTTTGATGTTGTTGTTGTCGAAATACATATGACTTAAGGAAAACGTGACCACGTCAGCACATGTATGAGGCCCTTCACCATAACTGCCCCAAGTTTTAGCCAGGCACCTCCCACATAAATAGGTTATAGTTTTTCAAACACTGTTGTATCCCATCTCTTGCCTTTGCCCAGCAAGTTCTCTCCACTTGGAATAGTTTCATAGGCTTCCTCAAACAATTCCTACTCACCTTTTGAAAATACATTTCTAGAAATCTTTTCCTGACTCTGACTGCCATTCACAGATCCGAGTGTATCGGGAGCTTCTAGGGGCTTCCATAACCTCTTATCATTACACATTACAAATTCTACTGAAATGGTAGTCTCCCCAACCAGGATGTGAGCTACTCATTTTCTTATGTTCAGGGCTCAGCAACAGAGACTTGCTTATGGTAAGTGCCTGAAACATTTTATGCAAATACACTCAATCATCAGAGCTGCTAATATAACCCCAAAGGTCATGATGTTGATTTTCAAATCAATTTTCATATATTAGGGACCAATGGAACCCAGACCCGAGAACCATGGAGACAAACCCTTGGTCCCTCATCTGTGCTTCTTGGACCAATTATCTCCTTTGAGAAGATCTGAGATCTTGGCTCTCTGTTTAAAGTTTAAAAATGCCGGAGAAGATTCTGATTGGTCCCCGAACCACCTGACTATGGCCTGGGAAACAGAGTAAGGTAAGAACATGGAAGCTCACCCTTGAACTTCATGGTGGGAATGGAGGAAGGAACATTTCTCTGGAGGAGGGTAGGGAAAGTGGCAGGCAGAAAGAAGAACAGCTGTCTTCTACACCCTTACCGTCAACGCCATCTGGGAGCCTGTAGGAAAGGCCGGATCTCGGGCCCCACCCCAGACTGCCTGAACACCCTCTACAAGAGAACAGCCCTTCCTCCCCGGTGAGACGCATGCACACTAAAATGTGAGGAATTCTGCTCCACACTGTTCAGCTGTAACACTGTGCAGATGGTGCTGTCCCATCTCCAGAGGCGGGCGGACTCCAGCTTTCTCACACGCTGTAGACACATGTGTCAGACCGTCCTGGAGTCCATCTGTGACACAGACTCACGTATGAATGTTCCCAGCTTCGCCTGTCTTTTAGGTTCAAGAGCAAATCTAACAAAAATGTATAATCCGAGAGCAGGCTCTCTTTTTCACCTAGGACCAAAGAGACTATTCCAAATCCATTAGACAGAAACCACAGCTAAAGCTGACAACTCTGGTTGCTGTTTTTAAAATACTGAATTAATTTAATATCAGTCCTGTGATTTATTCCAGGATCAGTATAATTATTAATGACAGACAAATCATGCTAAACTTCAGGCACAGCTATTAACAGTGTCTGGTATCACCTCATTAAAATATACAATTCACCATTATTTTTCCAGGTATTGAAAAACAACACTGGGGATTTCCCTGGTGGTCCAGTGGCTAAGACTCCGAGCTCCCCATGCAGGGGGCCTAGGTTCGATCCCTTGTCAGGGAATTAGATCCCACAAACTGTAACAAAAAGCCAGAGCAGCCAAATAAATAAAAATAAACAAATATAAAGTAAGAATGAAGGAACAGCATAATCAGATTCTCTAATTTCTCCCTTAAATTTCAACACTTTAAAGATGTCATTCCATGTCTGTCGGTATTCATAGTCTCAGTTGAAAAGTCCCTTACTTTTTAAATTTAAGGTGTCTTTTTCCTCTGGTTGATTTTAAGATTTTCTCTATCGTTGGTTTTCAACAGTTTAACTAGGATATGCCTAAAGATACTCACTTTTCATTTTTCCTAAGTATTTATTTACATATTTGGTTGTCCTGGGTCTTAGTAGCTGCATGTGCGATCTATCCCTGACCAGGGATCAAACCCAGTCCCGCTGCATTGGGAATGTGGAGTTTTAGCCACTGGACCACCAGGGAAGTCCTGATACTTACTTTTCTTTGTATTTTTTGTTTGGAGTTTGGTAAGATTCTTGAAACTGTGGGTTGATGTCTTTCAGCAGTGTTAGAAAATTCAGAGCCATTATTCCTTCACACATTGCTTCCCTCCTCACCTTCTAGAACTCCAAATACCTATATATTAGACTTTGAGAAGTAAAGTGGTTTATGGGATTCTCAAGGCCAGATAATCACAACGGTGTGATCACTCACATAGAGCCAGACATCCTGGAATGTGAAGTCAAGTGGGCCTTAGGAAGCATCACTACAAACAAGGCTAGTGGAGGTGATGGAATTCCAGTTGAGCTATTTCAAACCCTGGAAGATGATGCTGTGAAAGAGCTGCACTCAATATGCCAGCAAATTTGGAAAACTCAGCAGTGGCCACAGGACTGAAAAAGGTCAGTTTTCATTCCAATCCCAAAGAAAGGCAATGCCAAAGAATGCTCAAACTACCACACAATTGCATTCATCTCACACAGGCGGCTGCAACCAGTGCACTAGGAGCGGCCGAGGAGCTACCCCATGCCTGAGGCCAGGGGCAGAGGCCGGGAGGACCCCAGGCCCGAAGGGCGGTGGCCCAGAGGAGCTACCCCATGCCCGAGGCCAGGGGCAGAGGCCGGGAACACCCCAGGCCCGAAGGGCGGTGGNAGGCGGCTGCAACCAGTGCACTAGGAGCGGCCGAGGAGCTACCCCATGCCTGAGGCCAGGGGCAGAGGCCGGGAGGACCCCAGGCCCGAAGGGCGGTGGCCCAGAGGAGCTACCCCATGCCCGAGGCCAGGGGCAGAGGCCGGGAACACCCCAGGCCCGAAGGGCGGTGGCCAAGAGGAGCTACCCCACGTCCGAGGCCAGGGGCAGAGGCTGGGAAGACCCCAGGCCCAAAGGGCGGTGGCCCAGAGGAGCTACCCCACGTCTAAGGTCAGGGGCAGTGGCTGACAGTGCGGGGCTGCGACGGCAAAGGAACAGCCTGGAGGAGCCACCCCGCGTCTGAGGCCAGAGACGGCGGCTGAGAGGAGCCACCCTGTGTCCAAGGTGAGGGGTGGCGGCCGAGAGGAGACACCATGTGCCCGAGGCCAGGGTCAGCGGCCGGGAGGAGCCACCCCACACCCAGGCCAGGGGTGGTGGCTGGGAGGAGCAACCCCATGTCCATGGAGTGGTGGCTGCATGGGCACAGAAGGGCCTAGAGGCGTCATCCCACGCTGAACGTCAGGAAGGGTGGTGGTGAGGAGAAACCCCTCATCCAAGGTAAGGAGCAGCAGCTGCACTTTGCTGGAGCAGCCGTGAAGAGATCCCCTACGCCCAAGGTAAGAGAAACCCAAGTAAGACGGTAGGTGTTGCAAGAGGGCATCAGAGGGCAGACACACNGCAATTGACGATGATTAATCGGGCAAACTGGAGGTGAGAGGAACACACAGTTTCTTTCCTCATGATTGTCTCTGCCTGGGGTGGGGGAGGGGGAGGAAAATCTGCCTTTCATCCTTTCAATCTCTTCCAAGATCACTCTAGCGGGAAAAATTATTCATCTGATTGTACACTTGATGAGGCTCATTACACTAGTTAGTGGGACTCCAGTGCTTTAAAGGCAAGAATTCAAACTCCACCTGGTTTATTTCTTCTCTGGAATCCATGCAATAAAATTCTCTTTACCCTCTATCTCCACCTGTTGGGTTGGGAGTGGAGGGTGGAGAGGAAGGCATGCCTCCTACAAGGAACAGAAAGCCTTATGTCTCTAAACCAAGGCTGAGTTTTTCAGTTCCACTTTGTTTCCCACTTGCCTACTCTTCCTTGTCCATATGTTCTCTTTCTTTCTTACTAATTTAGTTATTTATTTTTGGCTGTGTAGGGTCTTCGCTGATGGGCATGGTGTCAGAGAGCAGACGCTACATTCTAGTTGCGGTATGCAGGCTTCCCATTGCAGTGGCTTCTCTTGTTGCAGACCGCAGGCTTTAGGTGCACAGGCTTCCGCAGTTGCAGCGTGGGCTCTGTCGTTTCAGCTCCCTGGCTCCAGAGCACAGGCTCAGTAGTTGTAGCACATGGGCTTAATTGCTCCGAGGCATGTGGGATCTTCCTGGCTCAGGGATTGAACCTGTGTCTCCTGCCTTGGCAGGCAGATTCTTTACCACTGAGCCACCAGGGAAGTCTCATATATTCTCTCAGTCCACATCCCAAGAAGGGAGGATAAATGGACAGAAGAATTCAAATACCAAAACTCTGAAATCTTTAACACATGCTGTATGCTGCGGAGAAGGCAATGGCACCCCACTCCAGTACTCTTGCCACTGGGAAAATCCCATGGATGGAGGAGCCTGGTGGGCTGCAGTCCATGGGGTCGCTAAGAGTCGGATACGACTGAGCGACTTCGCTTTCACTTTTCACTTTCATGCATTGAAGAAGGACATGGCAACCCACTCCAGTATTCTTGCCTGGAGAATCCCAGGGATGGGGGAGCCTGGCGGGCTGCCGTCTATGGGGTCACACGGAGTCGGACACGACTGAAGCGACTTAGCAGCAGCAGCAGCAGTGTGCTGAAAAGACCCGTGACTTTTCATACCATTTGGGACTGGTCCTTTGGTTTTACTTTTAGAAATCTATGGACCTTTGGACCTTTTATATGGGACCGCAATCTTCCTGGATCAGCAGTGCCAGAAAGTATCGGCTCTCCCTGAGAGCTGGGTGTCAGACTTTTCTCTTGAGTACGCAAACATTTCTCAAGAGGCCATATTAATATCATGTCTGCTGAAGCGGTGTTCCTTGGCACCTTTGGGGTGGTGCCTTTCATCTATCTCTGTGGGCCTTCCACTTCTGCTTATCCTAAAATACCTAATTTTGTTGGTTGTTTTGTTTTCTATAACATACTATAATTCTTTAAATAAAGGGACTATTGGGACTTCCCTGGTGATCCAGTGGTTCAGATTTCACCTTCCAGTGCAGGGGGTGAAAGTAAAATCCCTGGTCAGGAAGCTAAGATCCCATACCACTCAGGGCCCAAAACCAAAACATTAAACAGAAACAGTACTGTAACAAATTCAATAAACACTTAAAAAATGGTCTACATAAAAAAAAAAAATCTAAAAAATAAAGGGGCTACAATTTGCCAAGTATTGCTTCTTTTTTTTCCCCCAAGTATTGTTTCTTTGCAAGAAGTATAAAGAGCGAAATTATATACACAGGACATCCAATTGTTGAAGACAAAAGAAGAATTTGAGACTACTCTAATTTTCCTTCAAATTCAATTCAGTGACAGCCTGGTATAGACTCAATAGATTCTTCCTTCTAGTACTTTTTTTCAACTTTCTCAGTCTCATTCTATTCAGTGTGTTAGTCGCTCCGATATCTAGGACTCTTTGCAAGTCCATGGACTACAGCCCACCAGGCTCCTTTGTTGTTGGAATTCTCCAGGCAAGAATACCAGAGTGGGTTGCCATTCCCTTCTCCAGGGGATTTTCCTGACCCAAGGATTGAACCCAGGTTTCCTGCATTGCAGGCAGATTCTCTACCATCTGAGCCACAGGGAAGCCCATTCTATTAGTAAATGTACTCATCTACTGACAGATTTACTTTTGTAAAGATGGATTTCTGCCCAAGTTATTTTTCAAACTTCTGTCCTATTGATTAAAATGTTGTTCAGCCTCCCAGCTAAGCAGTTACTCTGTGCTTTTGTAAAGAAGAGGACCCAAGTGTTTTTATTTCCTAAGTTATTTTGATTCACTCAAAGAATGGATCTAATCACTGCCATCAAATTTCAGGAATGAAATGAATTTAAGCTCAAATAAGCTTTAAATAAAAACACCATAATTATACTTATTCCAAGGCCATGAGGATTTTTCTTCAATCTCCATTTAATTTAACAATAACTTCACATTATTGTTATACTTAATACTTGGGCTTCCCTTATGACTCAGCTGGTAAAGAACCTGCTTGCAATGTGGGAGACCTGGGTTCGATCCCTGGGTTGGGAAGATCCCCTGGAAAAGGAAAAGGCTACTCACTCCAGTATTCTGGCCTAGAGAATTCCATGGACTGCATAGTCCATGGGGCCGCAAAGAGTTGGACACAACTGAGTAACTTTCACTTTCATATTGTTATACTTGGAAATAATGGAAGTGAAAGAATAGATTTGCCAAAAGATATACAGCAAGACCCGCTTGCAGGGAATTCCCTAGCAGTCTAGTGGTTAAGACTCCATGGTTCTACTGCAAGGGGCATGGGTTCAATCCCTGGTTGGGGAACTAAGCTCTTGCATGCCAGGCAGTGCAGCCAAAAAAAAAGAAAAAGAAAGAGAGCGAGAAAGGAAAAAAAAAGAGAGAAAATCTGCTTGCAATGTTTCAAGATAGGAAATGTGGTACTCATCTGGTAAAGAAAACTTTTTGCTACTTTTAATCTGCCTCTGTTCTTAATCCCAACAATTCCTGAAGGAGGATAAGTTGGGAGAAGGGAGTCCATGATGTCAAGGGCTGTATGCCAGATCCAGGTCTGATCACATCCAGTTTCATAAGATCAGAGTGAGAATGCCTTAGAAACAGACAAAGCTTGCACAGGACTCATTCCACCAGCTCAGTTCCCCCTGAGGGATTTCTGTAAACCATGAAGACTTTCTAGCTCTTGCCACCCAACTCTTGGCCCTCACTGCAAAATGTCAGTGGGTCACCCATGCACTCTTTGCCTATGAATTAAATTGTGTGCCTGTCCTCCACCCTAAATTCATGTTGAAACCCTACCTTCCAATGTTATGGTATATGGAGATGGGGCCCTTGGAAGGTAATTAGGGTTAGACAAGCTCACAAGGGTGGGGTCCTCGTGATGGGCTCAGTGACCTCATAAGAAAAGATCAGAGAGCTCGTGCCCTCTGTCTGCCATGGGAAGATGTAGACAGAAGACCACCACCTGCAACCCGAGGAGAGAGATCCCACCAGAGACCGGCCCTGCTGGCACCTTGATCTTGGACTTCTCAGCCTCTCAAACTGTGAGAAATAAATGTCTGTTGTTCAAGCCTCCCGATCTATGACATTTTATTATGGCAGCCAGAGCTAAGACATTATTCCTTGCTCTTTTGGAGAGTTTAAAAAAGGAAAGCTGAAAAAACAACAAACTGCTTCAGAAGAAGCTTTCACTGAACTGGAAAGGAAAGAGGAAAAGGGCTTTGAATTATCGCTGGAATGAAGCTAAGGTCAAATTCCCTTTGCTAGGAACTAAAGAGGTAAAAAGGAAAGGTAAGAAACTGCCCCTAGCACCCCTATTCTAGGTTAGCCATTTCCGGAGGTTACTAAGAAAATGCTTTCTATATCCAATAAGTGCTAAGATGTGGGTATGGGATTCCCAGGTGGTGCAGTGGTAAAGAATCTGCCTGCCCATGCAGAAGGCAGGGGTTCGATCCCTGGGTTGGGAAGATCCCCTGGAGGAAGAAATGGCAACCCACTCCAGTGTTCTTGCCTCAGAAGTCCCACGGACAGAGCAGCCTGGCAGACTACAGTCGCAAAGAGTTGGATACAACTAAGTGACTGCACACACACTCATGCCAAGACATGGGTGTACCCAATTATGGGAACAAGTTCCACACTGAGATTATTCCTGAGCTGATGCTGAAAGACAGTTAAGAATTACCAGGTGAGGAAAGGTGGAAAGGGCTTTCTACATAGAAGGAACAGTATGAACAAGCTCACAAACTCTAAGCCACGGGATGTTAATACTAACGGAAATGGAAAGTGTGAGGCAGGTGAGGCCACCATTAAAGCCAAAGAAAACCTGAAGAGAGAGAAAAAACCCAATGGCTGGAAACCCCTTTTTCCCTGCAAGGTATTAAAAACAAAAATCCCATGGGAATTCTATTCACTTAAAGACCATGGGCAGGAACCTCCCTAGCGGTTCAGTGGTTAAGACTCTGCACTTCCAATGCAGGGGGTGAGGGTTTGATCCCTAGGCAGGGAACAGGCTCCCACAAGCTGCACGGTGTGGCCAAAAACACAAACAAAAATCCCCAAAACCATGGGCAGCCAGGGCCAGGACAATGGGGCGTGTAGTTTCATCAGATGTCCAGACCTGGACTTCAGAAGAGCTCACCTTAATCTGTTCTTGTGCCACGTCTATGAGAGTCTTGGGACTGAGAGTCCCCGGTATCCCCTTGTTGCACCACAAACTCACTAACTTAACCTCAGGCCGGCCATTCCTCCCTCTGGATTTCAGTTTCCCCATCCCTAAGACAAAGAAATCACCTATAAAGCATTTCTCAGGGATTGCATTTTACTCTTCCACTTACAACTTTTTTTGAAAAGGACAGAGGGAATTTGATTTATTCCTTGACTTGTTCCAGTGAGAATTTTCAGGAGGCTTAAAAGACAGTGTTACAGACTTGACATGTCTGTAGGAAGTAGATAAGAGAGATGAAGGGAGCAGGAAAACAAAGATAGGGAGGCAGAGATGAGGCTATTATGCCAAATCCACGCCAGATACGTCTACCTTTGTGGTGGGGAGGAGGCTACAGACAGCAGAGGAGGCGGCAGCTCAGGAATTTCACTGCAGCAGAAGCCAAAAAGGTCCATGATCAGACACACAAAATGTGTCCCCAAGAGGCAGGCAGACCGACTGCATGAGAGAAGCCACTTAATGTTAGCCAGCTTTTTTTTTTTTGTAATTGGAGTATAGTTACTTTACAACACTGTGTTAGTTTCTGCTGTACAATAAAGCGAATCAGCTACATGCGTACATACATCCCCTCCCTTCTGGACCTCACTCCCCACCCTCCACCCCGCCTGTCTAAGTCACTGCAGAGCACCAAGCTTAGCTTTCTGCCCTCAAGTCCCCACTAGTCATCTATCTGACACATGGCAGTGCACACAAGTCCACCCCAATCTCCCAGGCCATCTCCCCACCCCGTGTCCACACATCCATTCCCCATGTCAGCATCTCTATTCCTGCCTGGCAAATAGGTTCATCTGTACCATCTTCCTAGATTTCACACGTATGCATTAATAGATGATATCTGTTTTTTTCTTTCTGTGTATGGGTCCATCTATGTCTCTACAAATGACCCAGTTTTATTCTTTTTTAAGGCTGAGTGATATCCCTAACCAGTCAATCGTAAAGAAAATCAACCTTGAATATTCACTGGAAGGACAGATGCTGAAGCTGAAGCTCCAATACTTTGGCCACCTGATGGGAGGAGGAGAAGAGGATGACAGAGGATGAGATGATTGGAGGGCATCACTGACTCAATGGGCATGAGTTTGAGTAAACTCCAGGAGTTGGTGATGGACAGGGAGGCCTGGTGTACTGTGGTTCATGGGGTCACAAAGAGTTGGACATGACTTGGCAACTGAACAACAAAAACAAAATATCCCTAAATATCCCTAATGTTAATCTGTCTCTGAAATTTAAACTGTAAACATAGTTACACACACACACACACATACACTTTTTTTTTTTCCCCAAAAAAATCAGAGATCAGTTAACTTAGAAAACCTGGGCAGCTGGCTAGAGTGAGGCGGTCCCCATGTGATTTACAAGGAGTATCCCCTGAACAATTTAGAAAGCTAAGAACAGAGCAATCTGCACTGTGGTTCTGCCTGGGTTCCATCAAAGACACCAGGAAGCCTGAGTGCAGGTAGCGATCGTGGACCCACCCTCCTACAGGTGCAGCCAGGAGCCTATCGAAGGCCCCCCCTCCATCAAGGAGAGAGGGTTCAGCAGAGGCTACTACTCACTGAAGAAACACTGAAGCCTGTGGAGCAGAGGCAGGAGGCAGAACAATAAATACTTCTGCAATGCTACCAGGAAGCCTGAGCTCACTTTCTTTGCCTTGGCACTGAGCTGAATATTGATTAGAAATCCTCTCCAACCGTGACATTCAAGAGAGCTGGTGGCCAGGGCCCAGATCAGCAAGGCACCAGCCTCTGGGCTCTGCTCTTTCTTCAGTAAGTGAAACCCACGGCCATCTGCAGTATAAAGACAGGGTCAAGGTCAGAGCCGGGAGGGTCTGCTGGCCCCAACACCTGGGCTTCCCAGGGACCAGCTGGAGAGGCGGCTCGGCTGTGTCTTCTGAGGACCGCACCCTTGCAGCACCTGTGTTAAGACTTGTAAAAATCGAATTATAACACAAATACAGTAAAGTGCACAACGAGCTTAAATTTTAAGTGTGGGGCTTGTTGAATGTTTACATCTTTAAACACCCATGTAACCACCGCCAGATACAAAAGAAACCCTTTCAGCATCTCACAAGGTTCTTTCCCAATCAATACATCCAAATCACTTTTGTGGCTATAGGCTCTTTTATCGCAGTGTACCGGTCCATTGTATGGCTAGACCAAAATTTATTTCTCCTTGACTGACGTATGGACTACTTCCTCCAGGTTGAGGCTGTTATGAGTAAATTGTGGATATTCCTATTATAGATTTTTTAAAAAATGAGTCTTACTGACATAGAATGTACATGTTATAAAATTCACCCTGTTACAAGTGTACCATTCAACAGTTGTTCAGTATGGGAAAGTCCGTGGAGGTCCAATGGTTAGCACTCGCTGCTTTCACTGCCATGGCATGCGTTCAGACCCTGACTGGGGAACTAAAGGTCCCCAAGCTGCATGGTGTGGCAAAAAAAAAAAAAGTTTTTTACTCTATTCAGAATCGTGGGACCATCACCTCTAACTCCCTACCACCATACATGCCTTGCTGCGGGTATATGTCTTCATTTCTCGTGGGTATAAACCAAGACTGAGGCTGCCTAGTCATAACAAATCTTGTTTAGCTTCAGTGTTTTCTAAACCCGGCATTATTTCAAATCCTCACCCACACTTGGTATTGTCAGTCTCTTTAATTTTAGCCATTCTGGTGGGTGTGTGGCTCTACATCATATTTAAGACCATTTCTGTCTCAAATCCCCATTCTCTGACAACCAGTCTAGAACAGACTGAAAGCTGCATTTCCCTACTGAAGGCTCATCCATCAGCCTTCAGGACTGCTGCTTCCTCTTTTGCTTTCTTTTTTAGAACAGACATCTGTGACTTCCAGAACGTTAGATCAAATGATAAATTAGGTTCCTTGAGTTACTTGAAAAAAGAACTTTAAAACCTATGATGCCACTTGAATCTGGTCATTTTAAATTCCTCTTGACATTAGATTGTTAAACTGGAACAAAGAAGTGAAGGTTTTCTAATGATACAAGTCAGCAGCACTCAAATTGTAGCCAAAACCAAAATACAAAGAGTACTTCAAACATTTCTCCATCTGCAAGGGAAAAGCTTATTCTTTTCAATTAATATAAGCAAATTTTAATTGCTCAACATACATTATTTCCAGCAAAGGTCCATATAGTCAGAGCTATGGTTTTTCCAGTAGTCGTGTACAGACAGGAGAGTTGGACTAAAAAGAAGGCTGAGCGCCGAAGAATTGATGCTTTCAAATTGTGGTGCTAGAGAAGACTCTTGAGAGTCCCTCAGACAGCAAGGAGATCAAACCGGTCAATCATAAAGGAAATCAACCCTGAATATTCATTGGAAGGACTGATGCTGAAGCTGAAGCTGTAATACTTTGGCCACCTAATGCGAAGAGCCGACTCACTGGAAAAGACCCTGATGCTGGGGAAGATTGAGGGCAGGAAGAGAAGGGGATGACAGAGGATGAGATGGTTGGATGCCATCACCGACTCTATGGACATGAGTTTGTGCAAACTTTGGGAGATGGTGAAGGACAAGGAAGCCAGGTGTGCTGCAGTCCACAGGGTCGCCAAGAGTCAGACAGGACTAAGCAGCTGAGCAACAACAACAGTACATTATTACATAAATCCCTGTAATATTTCTGTGAGAGTTATACAATTATTCCCATTTTACAGATGAGAAAACTGATACATCCAGAGGCTAAGGAATCTTTTCAAAGTTACATTGTTGGAGAGTGGGATTTTTTTCCAATCCTCTCTATCTCCAAAATGCAGGGCTCTTTGTCACTTCCCTCTGCTGTCTCATCCTCTCAGCCTGGACTGTGACAGGTCACTCTATGAATCTCTGTCGAATATATCAACTTCCCACAGAGCAACTTGAAAAATTTTTTTTCAGGGAAGAGAAAACCCTCATAGGAGGTGTGAGTATTGAAATGGAGTCATGATTATATAATCCTTGGAGTGAACAGTCAATTGTCTAAGCATAACTTGAAAATAAGAATAAGCGTGACTGGCTTAAGATGCGTTAGGACTTGACTGGATCTGAGTGGTTCACATGGTGAAGCTCAGCTCAGATGTCAGAGCAGGGATATACTAGTAGAAGATGCACCATTTCCCTGGGCTCAGAACTGGGCTGGTTTTTCCGTTCAGGTGAGAGTCAGAGATGTGCTCACCACCTCAAGGCTTGCATTCCTATCTTATAAACCCTACTGTAAGCAGTGACGTTACTCCTGTTCCAAACTGCCAAACGTATGCTCCCACCTGACCATGCCAGAGCTGTTCATTTCTCTCTGTGCACCCTGAAAATGTTAGGATTTGGTGGGAGGGAGATTCAAGAGAGAGGGAATACATATATACATGGAGCTGATTTGTTGTATAACAGAAACTAACACAACATTGTAAAGCAATTATACTTCAATAAAAAATAATAAATGAAAAAACTCTGTAGGGGCCTATGGGGAAAAAAAGTCTAAGAAAGAGTGGATACATATGTTAATACAGGCACAACCGATTCCCTTTGCTGTAGAGCAGACACTAACACAGAACTGTAAATCAACCATGTCCTCAGATGCATGCTAAGTAGTGTCTGACTCTTTGAGACCCCATGGACTGTAGCCCTCTGGGCTCCTCTGTCCATAGAACCCCTGGAGTGGGTTGCCGTGCCCTCCTCCAGGGGATCTTCCTGACCCAGGGATCAAACCTATTTCTCTTGCATCTCCTGCATTGGCAGACACATTCTTTACCACCAGTGCCACTTGGGAAGCCCTACATCAACAATACTCTAATAAAAAAAATTTTTTTTAAGATAAACAATGCAGGATTGTTAGGATTTGGGAGCTCAACACTTTGAGAGGGAACGTTTTGGCAATTATTTCATTTCCCTTTTCGTTGGGATACACTTGATATGTTCTGTCCTCCACTGATAGCTAGAACACTCAAGACATTAGCAAAGAAGTTCATTTCAAATAACTGAAGGAGGGGTGCCTCCTTATATCCCCTGCAATACCCCCAGAAGTCACAGGACAAGAAGACAGATGTGGGCATGTAGCCAGNAAAGGTGAACGGAAGCTGTCCACCCCGTGGGAAGACAGCAAGCCCTTCCTTGGGGTGAAGTGTAGGCAAAGAGGTGTGAGGGGTGATAGAAGTGAGTTCCTGAGGCCACACAGGTGGTTACACCGGATTCGGGACCGGAAACCCATGCTTTGTCTTCCAAATAGCCTTTTTTGTCCCATTGAACATTTTTTAAAATGATACCACTTTCTCATTCTCTCATTTGCTGGGTGAGTGCATGCATGCACACACAACACACACATACACACACTCACATTGGCAGGTCCTTTCTGGGGAGCAAGAGTTCGGATCATCCATTTGCGTTTCTGGTTTAAAATCTTCCTTGTCCCTTTGGATGTGCTTTAAGCACTTGCGATCCAGGTCAGCCAGGTCCCCTGGGACAAGGTGGCTGAAGGAGGAGCAGCTGCTTTGGGGAAGGTGCTGGCTCAGTGGCCCAGAGCTTTCCAGAGCTGACATTTGAGAATAAGGAGCCCCTGAGCACGTGAAGAAAGGGAGGTTGTCAGGGTGGAGGGCATTGCGAGGAGAAAGGCCTGGGGACCGAGTAGCGTGTAGTGTTTTAGGAACTGCCTGTGGCCAAGGCGAGAGTGTGGACTGGGAGCTGGGTTGCAGAGAGAAGCTTCTGAGCCCCAAAGAACTTTCCCTCCAGGGCATATCATCTTTTTCTTCCCACTTTTGCCAAGTGCATGGAACAGAACAGCATTTTCTCCCTCTAGTGAAGTGACAGGGAGCGGTTGGGTAGTGGGTGGATGTTGAATGAGGCTGTGAGGTTGTGGAAAGCAGGGGGCTCCGGCTGTCCAGGGAAGGCTGGACACCCCAGAGAGTCCTGGAGACTGTGCATAGAAGACAGGAGGCTTTCTAATGCCATGAGATGGATGAAACCGGTTCATAGTAACTGCACAGAAGTCATTCATTTGCTTTAAATCCTGTTCTTTGCTGTANTTTCATCAAGAGACTTTTTAGTTCCTCTTCACTTTCCGCTATAAGGGTGGAATCATCTGCATATCTGAGGTTATTGATATTTCTCCCGGAAGTCTTGATTCCAGCTTGTGCTTCTTCCAGCCCAGCATTTCTCATGATGTACTCTGCATATATTAACTTTTCATATACCCTAATTTTCATATGTACAGAATCAGAGCTTGCTGGATTAATTATTTATTTTTCATAGGACCCATAAAAAAGTGAACTAATGCTAGATTCCATACAAATAAACTCTACTGGTTTTAATTAAGATATTAGTGAAGGCTATTTAGGTTATAAGCAATAAAGGCCTAACTCGAATAACTTAAAACAAAGCTATATGAAGATACATTGAAGTTATAAAAACAAAACAACAAAAAAGATCTCTTTGAAGTAACCAGAGAAGTTTTGGAAACTTAAAGAACTGAAATCTTGACCTATACCTCTAGTGTTCTCTTTTATCAGCTATTCATCTCTGATTGGTATTTTTCATTGGAAAAAAATTTTTAAAGGTAATCCTGTCATTGAGGGGATAAGTAGGGTTTGGGGTGAGGTATAAATAGAACTATGGTTTTCAGAGCTTGAGGATGAAGGGTGATAATCCAGGATTAGTTGTCCCACTAAAATCTTGCCATTGAAAGTCAGAATGAGAAGTTTCCTTTCCAAAATAAGTAGGGAATGAGGAACAGTGTACAGAGCTTAGTATATGTTACTACAATTAGAATGTCAGTACATTGCTTAATGTGTGTACAATGCTTTATGTGTTAACTATTATAACTTGCTTGTTGTGCTTCCAAGCCTGTCAATATGAGTTTTCTCTTTAATATTGCTCAGTAACTTTGTATTTCTGTATTTGTCATATTTTATCTCTCTGAAGCATATTTTTTACTATTTTACCCAATTCTCTAACTTATTTTTACTTTTTCATTCAGAAGACTATCTGGAAAAGTCAAGGATCATGCTTAGCAACTCTAATATTCCATGAGTGCTATAGGTCAGATTAGGAAATCAGAGCTGGACATATACAATGTCAAGTATATAAATATAATGGTGTATTAGAAAAAAGTTAAAATGGAGCATTTATAAAGGCTTAACACTGTTGTTACCTAAGCTTGCAAACATTTTGTTCCTTGAGATAATAGAAACATCAGACAACAATTATTTGATTTTAGAGCACAAACTTTTGTCTGCATACGCTGAACTGCAGTTATTGGCCTGTATAAACTGGGCAGGAAATATCAAGAGCAACTGGATCCTTGAATATAGTTACCAGTCTTCTACTTTATTCCTACTAGCATGGTATATAACAAAAATAAAATAAAAGAAGTGTTTATGAATCAGCCTCACTTATCTGTTCCAAGGGCCCTGGATTGAGATATGGCAGAGCGTATTCTGCTGGATTCCTGCTGCTGCTGCTGCTGCTGCTACTGCTAAGTCACTTCAGTTGTGTCCAACTCTGTGTGACTCCATAGACGGCTGCCCACCAGGCTCCCCCGTCCCTCGGATTCTCCAGGCAAGAACACTGGAGTGGGNGTCTGAGTGAACTCTGGGAGTTGGTGATGGACAGGGAGGCCTGGCGTGCTGTGATTCACAGGGTTACAAAGAGTCGGACACGACTGAGTGACTGAACTGAACTGATAGGCGAAGCCCAAAAGGACAAATCCCTGAACACTCACCTACATTTCACCCCATGTTTCCAACACAAAAGAGCTCCATGCAGATGTTTTATCACTATACACATCTGTCTAAAATGTATATTGCCAGCTTTCTCCTAAAGGATGTTCTTTCTTAATCACCCCCATTTCTGTTTATTAAGGCCTCATTTGTTTCTAGAAAAACTTTGGAGCCATTTGTCACCTTCCATATTCATCACTGGGCTTCCCCAGTGGCTCAGTGGCAAAGAATCCACCAGTCAGTGCAGGAGATGCAGGTTCTATTCCTGGGCTGGGAAGATCCCCTTGAGAAGGAAATGGCATCCCACTCCAGTATTCTCATCTGGGAAGTCCCATGGACATAGGAGCCTGGTGGGCTACAGTCAATGGGATTGCAAAGAATTGGACACAACTTAGTGACTGAACAATAACAAACAACAATATTCATCATTCCTTTGTCCAAACTATCCCTCAAATCTGTTCTAAAATGATCTGAGTCTTTGTTAGCTAATTTTATCATATCACGTACCAGTTATAGGACAAATTGTATAATTAAAATTTATTTTCCTTCTAATTATAAGTCAGGCTTCCCAGGTGGCTGAGCGGTAAAGAATCCACCTGCCAATGCAGGAGATGCAGGACACTCAGGTTCCATCAAATTGTAAGTCAAGTTTGACCTTTCACCTTTCTTCCTGCCATCTCTACCTTGATTCACCTCTCTTCTAAATGCTTGGAAGTTATTTCCAATCTGTCTGAAGCACTGTCACCTTATTAATCTGCTTAAAACATTACCTTCAGGGGACCTCCCTGGTGGCCTAGTGGTTAGGATTCCAGGCTTTCACTGCCATGACTTGGGCTCAATCCCTGGTCGGGAAACTGAGATCCCACAAGCCATGAGGTGCAGCAAAAAAAAAAAAAATACCCTTGGTCGGTCTCATTCAAAAGTTTACAATGGTCTCTGTGGCTTGGCTTTTAGGGACTCCTATAAACTGACTCTTCTGTGCCCAATTTTCTCCTACTCCCCCAAAGTTCCTCCCAGTCTAGTTAAATGTATTTCTTCCCATACATGCACACCAGTGTTCATTGCAGCATTATTTACAACAACCAAGACATGGAAGCAACCTAAACGCCCATTGACAGAGGATGGATAAAGAAGATGAGGTACATATATACAGCAGAATATTACTCAGCCATAAAAAAGGGAAATAATGTCATTTGCAGCAACATGGATGGACCTAGAGACTCTCATACTAAGTGAAGTAAGTCAGATGGAGAAAGACAAATATTATATGAGATCACCTGTATATGTAATCTAAAAAATAATACAGATGAATCTATATACAAAATAGACTCACAGGAATAGAAAAGAAACTTATGATTACCAAGCGGGGAAAGGGGAGGGATAAACTGGAAGATTGGAATTGAGACATACACACTACTACATACAAAATAGATAACTAGTAAGAACCTACTACACAGCACGCATTGAGAACTCTACTCAGTACTCTGTAATGACCTATATGGGAAAACAATCTAACAATGAGTGGATATATGTATAACTAACTCACTTTGCTGTACAGCAGAAACTAACACCACATTGTAATTCAACCACGCATGCATGCCTGCTAAGTTGCATCAGTCTTGTCTGACTCTGCAATCCCATGAACTGCAGACCGCCAGGCTCCTCTGTCCATGGGATTCTCCAGGCAAGAATACTGGAGTGGGTTGCCATGCCCTCCTCCAGGGGATTTCCCAACCCAGAGATCAAACTTGTGTCTATTGACAGGAGGATTCTTTACCGTCTGAGCCACCAGGGAGGACTAATATAGGCAGAAGCCCTCAGAAATTGTTCCCCAAACAAGTGAAGGATCAGATTCAGGGTCAGTAACTAGAGATGAGTCCCTGAAAACCAACCTGAAGCACACGGGCTCTGAGAACACTGGACACAAGAGCTCCTGCGATGGGTTCTCCACCTTCTCCCTCCCTCTTACCTTAGCAAAGAAAATCCAGGCTGCGCACTGCCCCGGGGCCATAAGGCTTTTTAGCTTCATGGTGCTGAACATGAGAAAGAATCCTAAAAATCCGCTGCAAGGAGAAAATAGACTTTTTAAAGTGAGACTTATCTTCCTATAGCCAGTAGCTATTTTCTGTGACATTTTTAATTTACCTTTACAAACATTAGTCAATTTTTAGTTATTTTAACACCTTTATCTCACCTCTGTTTTCTAGTGATCTCTGGATAAAAACATCAAAAGTTTAAAAAAACCCATTAAACTCTGCTATGCCAAGGAGCTATGATGAGATCATTTCGCTGGAGGTGGGGAGTGGGTATAGACATCTGGGAGATCTCTGCGTAAATCATGAAAGAAAAAGAAAATCTGGAGGACAGTATCTCCTGCTCCCTCCTATAATACTTCTGGAGCTTGGTGTTTGCCAAGGCAGAGCTTCAACTTTTTTTTTTTTTCCAAGCAAAACAAACTGTTAGGAAAAGACTTCCAAGGAAACACTCATCACATGAAGTCAGAGGGTGTGGATGGCCCCTAGGTTCAAGGTAAAAACCGAGGGAACTCTGCTCAATGTTAAGTGGCAGCCTAGATGGGAGGGGCGTTTGGGGGAGAACGGATAAATGTATGGCTGAGTCCTTTTGCTGTCCACCTGAAACAATTACAATATTGTTAGTCAGCTATACTCCAGTGTAAAATAAGAAGTTTAAACAAAAAAGAATCTAAAGGGGTTGTTGTTGTTCAGTTGCTAAGTCGGACGGCAGCACCCCAAGCCTCCCTGACCTTCACTATCTCTTGGAGTTTGCTCACACTCATGTCCATTGAGTCGGTGATGCCATCCAACCATCTCATCCTCTGTCACCCCCTTCTCCTCCCACCTTCAATCTTTCCCAGCATCAGGGTCTTTTCCAATGAGTCGGCTCTTCGCATCAGGTGGCCAAAGTATTACAGCTTCACCTTCAGCACTGGTCTTTCCAAATGAATATACAGGGTTGATTTCCTTTAGGATCGACTGGTTTGATCTCCTTGCTGTTCAAGGGGAAGGCTGCATAATAGAAGTCCCCTAAAACAAGGGGATCTACACAGAAGAGATGCATTGGGAATAAAGCCTGAAAGAGCCCTCACTCCCCAAGGAGACCTGAGACTGGCCTTCTAAGGGTTTGACCTCTATGTACCTCCTCCTTTGTACTTTCAGGGGTGTCGGGTGCCATCCTGCCATCTGACCTCTATTATGGGCGCTGGGATATGGCTCCCACCCAGCTCATGAACCCTGAGAGGGAGGGGTCCCATCTTGGGCATCTCTGTATTTCTCGAACAGACTCAAACAAGGTGCCTTAGTCTCAGCAGGCATTACATAAGTGTCTTGACAGGTGTACTTAGAAGCGGGTTGCACTGATTAAACATACCTAAGGCCAGATTTCACAGACATACGTGCCTTCACTTCATTAGATTTGATGAGCTCACATTCTTGGGGCAGAACCAGAGACGGGGATTAGGAGTCCTCTGTGTACAATCCAGCCCGTTTGGCCTAACAGCCTGCAAAGTTTCCACAGGTCTGTCTCTGCAGGCATGGGAGCCGGGAGCCCAGCCCACTCTGGATTAAGGCATTGAGTTATCCCCCGACAGGAGCCCCTGTGGGGGAAGCAGGAGGCTGGGAATCCAGTGACCAGCAATTCTGTTCCTGGCTGTGCTCACCGACCCTTGTAACCTTGACCAAATCCCCATTTTTCCCCCCTTTTTTTCTTGCTCCAGGTTCAGTTCTATGTTCTCAAAGCAGGAATAAGGATGGTCATCTCATCCCACCTGAAGGGAATCAGATCTTCAAAAGAGAAAGGCTCCCCAGCCCCAAGTCTCATTTCACTAACAAGCAACCTAAGGCAGAGACACAATTAGGGTCCAGGTTTCCTGGCTCTTCCAACTTCAGACCTGTGGAAATGTGCTCTCGGCGGGAGAGACGGAGTGAGACGCTCCGGGTGCCTGTGACTGCGAGGCTGGCAGGGGTCAGTGAGGTGGCCGGCCCTCCAGGTTCTTCTTGGTGGCATCCATGCCCCGCAGCCCCAACATCACAGGTGCCTGGCTCTCACCCGCCATACCTCAGTCCACTTGGGGCTCCTCCTGTCTTATCCTGAGGGCACGGTTCCATGTCGACCCTTCCCCTCAGCACAGACTCTGCGAGGACTGAGCTACCCCTGGTCTGTGACCAACATGCTCCTGAAAGTACCCATGAGTCCTTCCCATCACCTGACTTCCAGGTCGGTTAATCACTTCTAAACGATTCACGGGTCCTGCCCTCATCCAGCTCTTCCTACTTCCAGCTTGCCTACCCCTTGATATGGAAGCAGGTCTTTAAAAGCACTGGGCGGACCCCAGGAGTGAGGGAGCCTCAGGCCTGACCCCTCAGGCCTCCATGACCCCTCCTGAGCTCCCCCAGGACCTCTGAAGGTAACCGCGTGTAGTCTGAGATACAGTTATAGGGGAGCCATGAGGTGATGTGGGGAAAACTGAGACATTCTTTTTTTTTTTAATTTTACTATTTTTTTTAATTTAATTTATTTTTCTTTTTAAATTGTTGGCTGTGCTGGGTCTTTGTTGTTGCACACAGGCTTTCTCTAGTTGCAGTGAGTGGTGGCAGTGGGGGGCTACTCTCTACTTGTGGAGCACGGGCTATAGGGCATACAGGCTTAGTTGCCCCGTGGCACATGGAATCTTCCCAGACCCGGGATTTAAACCCATGTCCCCTGCATTGGCAGGTGGATTCTTAACCACTGGACCAACAGGGAGGTCCCGACACATTCTTAAAAGAAGGTAAGCTCTGTGTGTGCTAAAGCACGATGTAGAATGTAATAGAGAGTCAAACTAACTCGAGTAAAGATTTCCAAATCTTTTAAATGAAAAAACTTGATTTTTCATGTTGGGTTACGAGACAGATTAAAAGGGGCAGAAATGGAGGCAGAAGATCACCCCACAAAGCCATCACCCACGGGCCGTGAACTCTGTTGCTCTGATCAAATTAACCAAACCTGGTGCCCTCCCTCCACACCCTGGTCACCCAATACAGCCAAATAACCAGGCTCAAAGGGAAGCAAGCCCATGGACACTCACACCACAAATCCTAGCTAACAGGCAAGTGACAAGGCCTGAGCAAAGAGATAGGAACTGAGAAGATGAATTCTGTCAGTGCTTTCCTGAAACTTCTCTGAAGATGATTTTTTTTTAATCATTCTGAGGCTCAAATGCAGAAAAGTGTTAGCACTCAGCCCTGTCCAGCTCTTTTCCGACCCCATGGACTGTAGCCCATCAGGCACCTCTGTCCATGGGACTCTCCAGTCAAGAATACTAGAGTGGGTAGCCATTCCCTTTTCCAGGGTCTCTTCCCTACCCAGGGATCGAACCTGGCTCTCCTGCAACTCCTGCATTGCAGGTAGATTCTTTACCATCTGAGCCACCAGGGAAGCCCCAAATGCAGGCGCAAACTCTATAACATTGAGTGTGTGTGTGTGCTAACACACCCCCATCAGAAACAGCACCTAGCCTGCATATCAGCTTTCTGACTCTGTGAAGAATCACTCCTTCACAAGGCACAGCCTCTTCTGTGTGGGAACAAGTAGTCTGGCTTTCATGCAGCAATTGCTCCTGGTCTGTTGACATTCTATTTACAGATAATAATAACGCCCACCATTGCTGGGCTGGGCAAGATGCTTAAAACTTTACGTACCTTATTTAATATACAGTCATCCTGTATTGGTTTGATCTTTTCATTTTACAGATGAGAAAACTAAACTAAGGTTTGAGAGAACTAGGATAACTTGCCCAAAGACACAAAGGAGCAAACAGCAAGGCTGGAATTCAACCCAAGTGTCGTCCTTAAATATATCAGAATCCAAGTGTGTGAGGCTTCCCTGGTGGTCCAGAGGCTGACTCTGCACTCCCAATGCAGGCAGCCTGGCTTTCATCCCTGGTCAGGGAGCTAGGATCCCACATGCTGCAACTAAGACCCAGAGCTGCCAAATAAATACATAAGAATGTTTTTAAAAATAATGATTAAAAAAAAAAAAAAAAACCATCCTTTGAGATTATCCACAGAAGCCTTTCCATTTCTCAGCACAAGAAAGTCAAGTGAAGTGGGGCTCATGCAGGCAAGAGGGTGGGTAGGATGGGATGAATTTCTGTTTATCTGTGATGCTCAGACAGTCATGTCCAACTCTTTGCAACCCCATGGACTGCAGCTGGCCCCATTCTTTGGTCCATGGGACTCTCTAGGCCAGAATACTGGAGTGGGTTGCCATGCCCTCCTCCAGGGGATCTTCTCAATCCAGGGATTGAACCCATGTCTCCTGCATTTCCTGCACTGGCAAGTGAATTCTTTATCAGTAGCACCATAAATGTATCCATCTAATTGGTCCACATCTCTGATCCTTCCCAAAGCCAAATATTAGGGATCACCTTGTGGTCTAGATAGCTCCTAGCTGTTGGTTTCAAAATCTGTCTCTCAGAGTCTTAGGCTTCAGTCAAGGTTTTTTGCAGGTCTCCCCTTAGAAACAAGAGAAAAGTCAAGGCAGAAGCTGACAAGGTGTGAATCTGCACCCGAATCTCTCCTTGAACTGAATCAGTTTCATCATTTTTACATGCTGAAGTTCTGTTTAAGAACTGCTTGTGGGAGAGAAAAAAAGTGGGAGAGTTTGCTCACTCCTGCAATTCTGAAAACCACTGCTCTGGCCAAGAAAATTATTCAGGACAGGGGACCTCGCAAGTTCCAGGCCAGCTCTGAGCATCCAAGAACGTCCTTTAACAGCCCTCTGATGGCTGAGGGGGGAACCTCCCTCATTGGCACTGGGCACCATTTTCTTCTGCTGCACATTCAGGCAGTGAGCCTGGGCTTCACAAAGACACAGGTGGTAGTACAGAAACATAGAGATCCACAGTGTGAGGGGCTTTACAAGCTGGGATTACCTGGCACAGCAGCTGCCGTGGAATCTGTAGAAATACAGGAACGGAAAGTCCAGGACGCTGAAGAGATCACCTGGTGGAAACAGCAAGAGTTGACACACAAGGCCCGAAAGGCCCCCGCCCCCAGCTGCCCAGAAATGCACTATATCAGCGAATTCACTTCAGCATTTGAGGGTCTCTGTGTCATCAGCACTGTCTTAATATATTAATAGGAGTATGATGTGCTATGCTAAGTCGCTTAGTTGCATCTGACTCTTTGTGACCCCATGGACTGTAGCCCACCAAGCTCCTCTGTCCATGGGATTCAGGCAAGAATACTGGAGTGGGTTACCATGCCCTCCCTCAAGGGAGCTTCCCAACCCAGGCATCGAACCTGCGTCTCTTGCATCTCCTGCACTGGCAGGCAGGTTCTTTACCACTAGGGATACCTGGGAAGCCCAAGTATGATGACAGTTATCACCCATGTAGTGAGAGCCTGCCCCGAGCAGGACTCTGCGCTAAAAGCTTTCCGTACATTGTTTTTTTCAATCCTTGTAACGATCTGTGAGGCTTTCTTATCCCCATTTCAACTGGACCTCAGAGAAGTGAAGTGTCTGAGATTGCACAACTCTTGAACTCTGGAGCCAGAACATGGACCCTGGTCACTCCAAACCCTAAGATCTTTGCTCTTCACCAGGCAGCCACCTCTGCCTCAGCCAGAATATAGGACAAAAAGAATCTTTTTTTTTCTTTTAAGGTTTTTCTATTATTTTTTTTTCTTATATCTAAAAAAGGATCACGAGTGCATGCCTCTGACATCTTTTCTCATTTTTTGTGTTTTAATTGCCACACAAAGAGAGCAGGAGCCAACAGCCATGGATACTCATTTTAGTTTAAGGTCCAAAGGGTACATTTATTTCTAGTGAAGTAAGTTCATTCTTTTAGTTCCACTTGGTGCAAGAGGAAAATCACACATATTGGCTGCTTCCCTCTCTGGAATTTGAACTTGGTCACAAACAAGAAGTCAGGAGATTAAAAAAGCAGAAAGCCTTCCAAAAATGTCCAGAGAAAAGGAATTAAGCATTTCCACGGCAGAGAGCCTAATCCTTCCAAATCTCAGATTTCTGAGATTCTGGAGGCGCCAGGCCTTCAAGACCCCCAGGCCTGGGTCTGTCTCTCAGTTCTGGACGGTCTGGAGCCAGAAAGGCTAATTTTCCTGAGAATTCACAGCACGGTAGGGGCAGTGGAACATTCTTCATCACTTTTTCTTTAATTTTTTAATTAGAGGATAATTGCTTTACAACTGCTGTATTGGTTTCTGCCATACACCAACATGAATCAGCCATAGGTATACACATGTCCCCTCCCTCCTGAACCTCCTCATACCTCCCACCCCATCCCACCTCTCTAGGTTGTCACAAAGCACCAGATTTGAGTTCCCAGTGAATTTCCACTGGCTGGTACTAATGAACAGCAATGGAGAGGCACACATATAGAACAGACTTGTGGACAATGGGCGGGCGAAAGAGAGGGTGGGATGAATTGAGAAAGTAGCATTGAGAAATATACATTACCATATGTAAAATTAGATCACTAAGCTTATTAATCATGAGTTTCAGAACAAAAGACACAGTGCATGCTACACTTCCTCAGTCTTAGATGATCTCAAATGGTCCCTTCACTGTTCATCTGAAATTATCACAAGACTGTTAATTGGCTATGCCCCAATACAAAATGATTTTGGTGTTTAAAAAAAAAAAATGATCTCAAATGATTCCACCATCAGTTGGGAAAGAAAGGTGTGAATTCCATTTCTCTGGAGGGTTGCTTTTTTTCTACCATAACTATCATGATTTTGTTTGGTTTGGTTGATGCATATGTACCTGTGTTTAAAGTGGGAGGGTCTTCAAGGATCTGGTTTTCTTACAGCCCAGCAAAAGGCTAAGAGTTTGGTTTCTCTTTATATTCGGCCCCACTGAACACCTCTGTCGTCTACTCGAGACATATTTGGGTGGAGGGACTTTGTAACCAATATCAGGCCCAGACGTGTAAAGCGCATGAAGAGCTCCACTGCTCCTGAAGGCCCTTTTCTTCCAGAAGCGACAGCCAGGGTAGCCTTGCGCATCCGGATCCTAGCGGGCGGCCCCAACCCCCTGCCGGGAGGGTGGAAGGATGTTCTCCAAGGCTGTGTTCTGTCTCTTTGGCGGCTGTTGGGTCTTGGCTTTTTCCCAACCTCCCTTTCAGAGTGAGGGAGACTGCAGTGCAGTCAGTGTGATCAGGAGGACTAGGCAGAGAGGAATACATTAAACACATGCCTCATATTCCCTTGGGTGCTACCCCCTCACTCAGGGGAGGTGAACTGGGCTCCTGGTGCCCAGAACAGGGAGGTGGGGGCAAGGGGTGGTCTTGATGGCCCAGCCCAAGCCGTGGAGAGATCTGAAGGGCAGTGGAGTGGTCATGAGTAGATAGGGAGGGAGGAAGATAAAGCAAAAAAATCACCATCCTAACCAGTCCATTCTGAAGGAGATCAACCCTGGGATTTCTTTGGAAGGAAGGAATGATGCTAAAGCTGAAACTCCAGTACTTTGGCCACCTCCTGAGAAGAGTTGACTCACTGGAAAAGACTCTGATGCTGGGAGGGATTGGGGGCAGGAGGAGAAGGGGATGACAGAGGATGAGGTGACTGGATGGCATCACCGACTCGATGGATGTGAGTCTGAGTGAACTCTGGGAGTTGGTGATGGACAGGGAGGCCTGGCGTGCTGCGTTTCAAGAGACGGACACGACTGAACTGAACTGAACTGAAGGAATTGACCAGTTACCTAATAATCCTCACCCAAATCCTAAAAAATTGATCACATAAATTATTGAGAGCAAGAGAGAGCATAGCTGGCTCTTCTCGTTGAGCCATTTCTAAAACCTCCACACACTTGTCATGTAGTTGATCCCATGACGGTCTCTTCTAGAACCATCCCATTCTTGACAGCAACGATTCTGTGATTATTCATCACTTGTATCCACTGTGTTAGGGCCATCTCTGACAAATAACAAGTGCTAGTGAACCAAGAGTATCCGGGAGACCTCAACACCTCCTGCTTTCCCTACATAGAATGTTCCAAACACCTTCCACTTGGCTCTGCTGGTCTTTAATCTGAAGTTTTATGTTAGTTGCTCAGTTATGTCCNCTTACTCCTCGGAAGAAAAGTTATGACCAACCTAGATAGTATATTCAAAAGCAGAGACATTACTTTGCCGACTAAGGTCTGTCTAGTCAAGGCTATGATTTTTCCTGTGGTCATGGATGGATGTGAGAGTTGGACTGTGAAGAAGGCTGAGCACCGAAGTATTGATGCTTTTGATGTGTGGTGGTGGAGAAGACTCTTGAGAGTCCCTTGGACTGCAAGGAGATCCAACCAGTCCTTTGTGAAGGAGATGAGCCCTGGGATTTCTTTGGAAGGAATGATGCTAAAGCTGAAACTCCAGTACTTTGGCCACCTCATGCGAAGTGTTGCCTCATTGGAAAAGATTCTGATGCTGGGAGGGCTTGGGGGCAGGAGGAGAAGGGGACGACTGAGGATGAGATGGCTGGATGGCATCACAGACTCAATGGACATGAGTCTGAGTGAACTCCGAGAGATGGTGCTGAACAGGGAGGCCTGGCGTGCTGTGATTCATGGGGTCGCAAAGAGTCGGACACTACTGTGCGACTGAACTGAACCGAGTGGATTATAAAATATATTTTCAGATTTTAGCAATTTAGAATTGAAAAATCTTGAGTCTTTGAATAATAATTATTAAACATCAGCCATTTATCAATAATAATTGATAGAATTGTGATAAAAGAAAAAATTGACCAAAGTATAAGTGCTATCTTGTAATGTCAAAGAAATATGGATTAAGAAGCAACGAAAAAGAGTCTGACTGAATCATATTAATTATTATGAAGACAAGTTGGTGAAATGTATAAATGTGTAATCAAAAAGTTTAGGTTAAAAATTCAGCTCTAGAACTTTTCATGTATGTGAATTTTAGAAATGAATTAATATCTCTAATCTTTAGTTTGCAAACTAGAAATAGTATATCTACTTTTTGGTGATATTTAAATTAGAAAGTTAATGCTGTAATAGATGGTACAGAATAAATATGTAAGATCTTGTTACTATTGTTTCCAACTTCTTTAGAGAGAACACTTCTTTCATGTTTATGCTATATTTAATAAGCTTTTACATATTTTTAACTGTTTGCTTTATCTCATTTACTCTATAAACTCTTAGGTGTTAATTCATGTATTTTTAAAATCCAACATGATGCTTAACAAGCACACAGAAGGAGCTTAAATGATTTACATGCCTTAATGGCCACATAAATATACCTACTGAACGATTACTTCTTGCTAAATTGCTTCAGTCATATCCAACTCTTTGTGACCATACTATGGACTGTAGCTCACCAGACTCCTCTGTCCGTGGGATTCTCTAGGCACAAATACTGGAGAGGGTTGACATTTCTTCCTCCAGGGGATCTTTCAGACCCAGGGATCAAACCTGTATTTTTTACGTCTCCTGCACTGGCAGGTAGGTTCTTCACCACTAGTGCCACCTGGGAAGCCCTGCTGCTACTATTGCTGCTAAGTCGCTTCAGTCGTGTCCGACTCTGTGTGACCCCAGAGACGGCAGCCCACCAGGCTCCCCCGTCCCTGGGATTCTCCAGGCAAGAACGCTGGAGTGGGTTGCCATCTCCTTCTCCAATTCATGAAAGTGAAAAGTGAAAGTGAAGTCGCTCAGTCATGTCCAACTCTTAGCGACCCCATGGACTGCAGCCCATCAGGTTCCCCTGTCCCTGGGATTCTCCAGGCAAGAACACTGAAGTGGGCTGCCATTTCCTTCTCCAATCTGGGAAGCCCTGAGTGTACATAAACTTAGAATTTAAGAAAATGTGTCCTTCTCTTTCTATGACTATAAATACTTCAATTCTAAGCTAAAAACAGAAACAAACAAAAACTTTTCTGTAGAAAGGAAAGAGGTTAAAATTCTACAAATACTCTTTATTACCTCTTTGTCATAGACAGCCTTATGATTATACTCTAGTTACTATTCATTAATTGTATAATAGATTCCAAGACCAGTGTTACTACTTTCATGCATTATATCATTGAGTCCTCATAACAAGACAGGAGTAATGACGATGAGTCTCAAAGATGAGGAAACAGAGGGCTAGGAGAGGTTAACTTTTTTTATTTTACCCATCACTACAGTAATAATAAGACAAGGATTCATATCTAAACGTGATTAGCATACATGTTCACAACTTACAGAGTAATTCAGAATTGTTTACTCAATAATTTTCAATCTGTTAAATCAGAAGCTCTAGAAGTAACAAGAGAGGGTCACTTGATTGGCCTTCCAGCCACATTCAGATTTCTAAAACTCAACAAGCCAGTGGAATACCTATCTACATAGCCAAATAGGAAATCTGCTCAAATATGGCACCTATAAATGGTGAAAGTATGTGGTCTATAGAATCATAAAGTTTTCACCCAAAGATGTAGATGAAGATAATGTTGCTATAATACAAAGTCAGTTTCAGTACTCTCTTCCCCAGTATCTTGAAGACAATAGAATATAATTTATAAAATGTCAGTCAAGGAAGCTATGTATGTACAAAAGGTAAGCTATAACTTGTAAAATGTTGAGCCCTGGAGTTGGAGTGGAATGTGGAAATGAGTAAAGACTTATTTTAAAGAAGAAATATAAGTTATTTAAGTAAACACAACTTTAAAATGAGCCTATTATTTCTGTTTGCTTTTTGAATGGTTTTCTTGACTACCGGGATGGATTCCAGGAAAGTGGTGGCATCTTGAGGACACATATGACTCACACATCCTCACTGTGGAAAGAAATCACCTAGAAAATATACAGTTTGGAGAATAACATCTTCTGGGATTGGAAGCCTGAGATGAGACTAAGCCAGAAACTTTGAAGAAATTGGCAGTTCAAGTGCAGATGGAATCAGTTTGAAGAGGAGAACAAAATTCTGGCACACAGGATATTTGGCACACAAGACCAGACCTTTCAAGATGGAAGGCAGAGCACTAGTCCACTGTTTTGAGTCCTCCCAAGGGGAGGTGAAGGAATGAAGACTAATGAGGTCTTGAAACCTATAGAGAAACCTCCATTCAAATGAGTCAGCAGAATTTAAGAATGTCTGTGGTATGGGAACAAAGTTCAGCAAACGACAACAAACCAAAAAGATTGCGGCAGGCACAGTTGTCAAGCAAAAAAACTGCACAGAATAATATCTAACAGGCAAGAAAGCTATTTTATTCAAAGCTATTGCAAACGGGGTAGAGAAGCCAGTCTGAACTCCTATTGACACAAAACGTAGGAGAATTTTTAAGAGCTGGGATGGGAGACCTGAGGCCATGTGTGTTTGTTCACTGGCTTTACCCACAGGAAAAGCAAACTGTTGCATATCTCCATGAGAGCAAGGCATCCATGAAGTTAGGCTCCTACCCTCCCACAGAGACAGGGAAACGTGATATCTTCCATAATGAATACATTTCAGAGAAGTGGGTCCCAGGCACAGGAAGATATTCCTTGGTTTTAAAACCGGCAGGAGACTACTAAAAAGATTTATATTTCAAGGAGCAATGAAACAATTACAATTGCAAGTTTTCTAAAGGAAATGTTATTTTTTAGAAAAGGCCTACCATCAAGAAGCAGCTTGGCTAAAGTTTAGTCAAACTGAGGGAAACATTAAAGCCCATCTTTGTCATAGGTTAAGGAAAGAGAAAAAAATAAGTAAAACGTATGATATAAAAGCAAGAATCCCACTTTAGGCTAATTATGTTAGCCTTTATTTTTCCCCTCAAATTTTGTTTTCAGTATTCAGTGCTAAGATCACTTCTTTTTTTCTTTATGCAGTTTCCTAGACTGATATAATCACCCCCATGACTTTATTGTTTATACATTGAGACCATCCAAATGACAGAATTTATACTTCCAGAGGAAAACATTTTTGTTCCAAACATTTAAATTGAGTGTAGTTGTCTTTTGCTAGTCTTTGTGTGTGTGTGTTGGTGGGGGCNTGACTCACTTCACTCTGTGTGACAGACTCTAGGTCCATCCATGTCTACACAGATGACTCTGTTTTGTTCCTCCTTATGGGTGAGTAATATTCCATTGTATATATGTACCACATCTTCTTTATCCAGTCTTGTGTTGACAGACATTTAGGTTGCTTCCATGTCCTGGCAAATCTCTCTCTACTGTTCATCCTACTCTTCCCACACGTGTTGTTACTTCTACCACCATTACTGCTGCTCCCATCACCATCACACATGCTACCATTTTAGCAGCTCACATATACTACGTATACATCTTATGCCAGTCACTATGCTGTTGCTTTATTGAAAACATCTCCTTTAATCCCCATCAAAAACAAAATGGATGAAATGTTTATCAATAGTCCATTTTATACATAAGGAAATTAAAACTCAGATGGAAGTAAAGGGGCATCTCCAAGCCCACGTCAAGTAAGTGAGAGAACAAGTGGTCCCTATCAGCTAGTACCAGCAGGTTCAAAGGGTTTTACTGTCATCCTTAGCAAGCAGAGTCATTCATGCCAGGGTGCACCATAGCTCACACTAAATAATTGCTGGACACACCCAGGCTCTTGTTCTTTCTGTTGGTAAGTGTCTTCTGTTTAACTCCTTTGCCCAATAGAGTACTTTACTGGGATGGTGGAGTAACTGCTCTCATCAAAGCAAGTCCCCAGAGCTAAGACTTGTCATTCTCTTGCACAGAGCATTTAAGGGGGAAGAATGGGTGGGAGAGGTGTTGATCTGACAGGTGGTCACCTATATGTATGTATAAGTGTATGTGTATATGTATGTGCACATACTTATATGTATGTGGCTCAAAGAAAAAATTAATAGATGGGATTCAAATGTGTTTCACTGCTTGTCATTCCCTTGGATGAAGGGCTTATGGAGTAGAGGGAAGTAGTGGACAGACAACTGCAACCTTT
>SJYV01048526.1:531170-549013 GCA_006410875.1 Neotragus pygmaeus | reverse complement strand
AAAGAAACCACGGGTTGCATTAAACTAACTGCTGTAAGTACAATTTAGGAGAGTATTCAGGTATCAATGTTCCTAAAAAACAGGTTTATTATTAAAAAGTAATTTGAAGATAGCAAGCTAGATAGAAATTTCCAGATTATTCTAACAAAACTGGACAGAAAGAGACTAGGTAAAGAAAGAAATAGTTGTCTACCTAAATTGTAGTATGTGCAATCTTTTAGCTACATTGCCTTAAAAAAAAGTTTACAAAATTTATATATATTACATGCCAGCAAAATTCAAAATTAGATTTTATCATATAATAAAATATTTATACTTTGGTATATTTAATTCCAATTAATTATTATTTCTTAAATTTCATTTAAATGATAAGTCTTCCAAGAAGTCTTATATGGGTATTCTTTATATCTTTAGAGGGTGAATTAAAAGGAGGATACCAATTCTGCCACTTTAAAATTTTTTTAAAAAAATTCTAATGTCATGTACCACAAAAACTATGATTAATCATCTACATCCAAATTCAATAGAGTAATAAAAGAAAAAAATTCAGAGAAAAAAGAAATACTCAAAACATTTTTATTCTTACTAAATGTTAAAATAGCAAATTTTACAAAACCACTTTAAAACAACTCCTTTTATAATTGCATTATAGTAGCTAAAATTTTAAATAAAATTTTGATTTTTAAATAACTATATGAGACCATCAGCAATTTTCAGTAGTTGAAAAGATTTTTCCTAAGCTATGAATCTTAAGAACAAAGTTTGTTTGAGAAAAAAATGCCACCAAAAATAAATACTCTTACAGAAATACTGGTGATGAAAGAATTTGAGTTGATAGTGGGCATTTTGTCATTGTTGTAGATAATGATCACGGAAACAGTGTGTAGCACCTGTAAGTTTTGAGAAAGTATTCTTTCTGGAAAATAAACTCTGTTTGCTGCCAGTTGGTGCTAGTGGTAAAGAATCTGCCTGCTAATACAGGAGACACAAGAGACCCAGGTTCCATCCCCAGGTCTGGAAGATTTCTTAGCAGAGGAAATGACAACCCACTCCAGTATTCTTGCCTGGGGAACTCCATGGACAGAGGATCCTGTCAGGCTACAGTCCATGGGGCCACAAAGAGTCAGACAAGGCTGAACAAATAAAATAATAACAAAGTAAAATTCTAAAATTAGCTGTTTCTTTAAATGAAATATCAGTATTTACTTGATTGTATTCAGCTTTGGCTTCATTTGAAATTGACTGTTGATTTTAGCATCTAGCCATTTATTATTCAACTACAATGTATCTAACTCACAGCCTCCAAACCAAGGGAAATCTCAACGTCCTTGGATGTTCTCTTAATAACTTTGCCCAAATCTTGCAATAAGCCTTTTCTAACATCCTTTTATTGGAACACAGTATGGTTTTCCATCACATGTGTACTCCCTTGTTGCAATGACTAATGAACCCAAGTTTACAAACCTACAGATACAACTCTGGTGCTCTTTGCAGGGAGACACTAACAATGTATATATATTATATAATATCATATAACATTTATTAACATTTGCTTTAAAGCAATTATTTATAAAGTAGGTAATATGTATTTTGATTCTAATTTGATCTTTAAATAGATACATAATATTTACATGTTTAATTTGAAAAAATCTAATAAATCTATACTGGAAGTTTTATAAAAAACTTACTGAGAACAGCAATTCACCACAATACTATGAGAAATAGTATTGAGGAGAAATAGTATACAGGAGAAATTCCTTTTAAGCTTTCATACTGTGAATAGCTGTGGTTAAAAGAACACTTGAATGATATTCCTCATGGTATTCCTCTGCGTTTTATCGTTCATTTCTAATGATGTATATATTTGCCATGATTTGTCTACTGTCTGCTCTCTACTGATAAGACCACTTTGTTGTTGTTTAGTGGCTAAGTTGTGTCTGGCTTTTTTCCAATCTCATGGACTGCCAGGCTCCTCTGTCATGGGATTTTCCAGGCAAGAATATTGGAGTGGGTTGCCTTTCCTTCTCCAGGGAATCTTCCCAACTCAGGGATCAAAACCATGTCTCGGGTGGGTTCTTCACCACTGAGCCAGGGGGGAAACCCTAATATGACCACTAGCTTCTTCTCATTTAGAATAATCCTTATTTTCCGATGCCCTTACTTCTTAAATCATGTAAATATCATTTTACCATAGCCTTGTTTTATAAACAAACATATAGACTTTGCTAAAAATTAATTATAAATAACATAAAAAATGCTTTTCTTTGGTTGAGAATAAAAAAGTGGTATTACTCCTCAAAGTAGCCATTTGACCACAAAAGCATCATCTCAAAGGAATCCACAGGACTGAAAAAAAATTCAAATAGGGAAGATTTATAAAAATAAGTCAGAAGAATAAACCGATTATGTTATAAATAATCAGGACATATGTGTGCTGCTGTTGCTGCTAAGTCGCTTCAGTCATGTCCGACTCTGTGTGACCCCATAGATGGCAGCCCACCAGGCTCACCTGTCCCTGGGATTCTCCAAGCAAGAACACTGGAGTGGGTTGCCATTTCCTTCTCCAATACATGAAAGTGAAAAGGGAAAGTGAAGTCGCTTAGTCATGTCTGACTCTTCGCGACCCCATGGACTGCAGCCCACCAGGCTCCTCCGTCCTTGGGATTTTCCAGGCAAGAGTACTGGAGTGGGGTGCCATTGCCTTCTCTGGGACATATGTATATACACATACAAATACATACATTTATTTATCCAAGATAAATTTTGGTGACAAATTGTATTTACTTGTAGAAGTTGATTATTTTAAGCACTTCAGCTGTTTGTCTTTTCTTTTAAACTAGTTTGTTTCATTTTACTGTTCAAGCTAAACAGAATGTAGTTATCAGTTCTTATGCAGAGTACATCATGTGAAACGCTGGGCTGTATAAAGCACTAGCTGGAATTAAGATTGCCAGGAGAAATGTCAATAACCTCAGATACGAAGATGACACCACCCTAATGGGAGAAAGTGAAGAGGAACTAAAGAGCCTCTTGATGGAGGTGAGAGAGGAGAGTTTAAAAAGCTGGCTTAAAACTCAACATTCAAAAAACTAAGATCAGGGTATCTAGTCCATTCACTTCATGGCAAATAAGATGGGGGGAAATGGAGACAGTGACAGAGATTATATTTTCTTGGGTTCCAAAATCACTGTGGATGGTGACTGAACCCTTGAAATTAAAAGATTCTGTTTCTTGGAAGAAAAGCCATGGCAAACCTGGGCAGCATTTTAAAAAGCAGAGACATCACTTTGCTGATGAAGGTCCATCTAGTCAAAGCTGTGGTTTTTCTAGTAGTCACGTACAGATGTGAGAGTTGGACCATAAAAAAGGCTGAACACCAAAGAACTGATGCTTTCAAAATGTGGTGCTGTGGTTTTAAGAACACTTTAATCACATTACTGACGGTATTCCTCTGTATTCTCTCCATGGACAGCAAGGAGGTCAAATCAGTCAGTCCCAAAGAAGATCAAACCAGTCCATCCTAAAGAAAATCAATCCTGAATATTCACTGGAAGGACTGATGCTGAAGTTGAAACTCCAATACTTTGGCCACTTGATGCAAAGAGCCAACTCATTAGAAAAGATCCTGATGCTGGGAAAGACAGGGTAGGAGAAGGGGGTGATAGAGGAGGAGATGGTTGGATGGCGTCATCAACTCAATGGACATAAGTTTGAGCAAACTCCAAGAGATAGTGAAGACAGGGAAGCCTGTCTTGCTACAGTCCATCGGGTTGTAAAGAGTCTGGCATGACTGAGCAACTTAACAACAAAAATGCAGTAAACTAAACATATATTTTAAGGTTCAAAAATTATCCTAATCTTGCCTCTATCTCCATCAAAGAAATAATTAAGATTCAAACTGAAAGTGAGTACTTCTTTAGGTAGAATCATATTAAAATATGACTCAGTCTGGAATGTAGTATTTTCCAGATGTATATTCTATAATACTTATTGAAGCATGTGTGGAATTTTCTGATGACGATTTTAGTGACTTCCTACTAGAAATTTAATTCAATGTCTATTCTCTAGTGTGTCACCTATACTATAACCTAGTAAGTGGAGATTTACCAAGCAATTTGTTGTTGTTGTTCTTTAAATAATATTTCTATGTAAATAAGCGTTTTGGGTGTCTGCTGACTTCACACAAATATAAATTTAAAAATTCTTTAGCCTGAGATAAATTATTGAATTTAAATTATATAACCATAGCCACATTTATGCCTAAATTTCAGTGCATGCATAATTCACAATTAGACTTAATTGATTTTTTAAAGGAAGTATAATCAAATATTTTTAAAATAGTAATTTTTTACAAATGAGAGAGTAGAGACTTTCATTTCTGGGAAGATGGATCAGCTATATTGTTCCTTATTTCTCCAGATAAGAACAAGAAAAATCCAGGACATTACAGATAGAACAAACACTCTGAACAGTGAAAAAAAATGAGATAGACAAGCTATGAAACTCAGAATTCAAGTCACAGCATTAGTGGTGGATTGCCTGGATTTTNGGATCAGCTATATTGTTCCTTATTTCTCCAGATAAGAACAAGAAAAATCCAGGACATTACAGATAGAACAAACACTCTGAACAGTGAAAAAAAATGAGATAGACAAGCTATGAAACTCAGAATTCAAGTCACAGCATTAGTGGTGGATTGCCTGGATTTTTTTTTTTTTTTTCTTCTCATCCTATGAAGCTAATGAAACTGAAACTCAAAAATATCAAGAGCAAAAGCCAAAAAAAAAGCCCCAGTGGGAGTCTGCTCTCTCTAGCCTCATGACAAGCTACCTGGTGAATCACAGCTCTACTCCAGTCAAACACCCCAAAAAAGCTCTGTGCCACCTTGTCAGTGCAATTGAGCTGGGAGCTAGGATTTCCACACTACCAGGACATAAAAAGGTAAGCCTGTCCCCTCACTGTGATGGTGCCCAAGATCTCAGTCACAACTTTTCATCCCAGCAGGTGATGAGGAGGCCTTGCCCTAAGTACAGTGTCAGTGGAGACCCCATGGAGAGCCAGGACTTTCACCTTCACCTGGAAGTAACAAGATGCCCCTCTCCAACAGAAAGATGTCAGAGAAGGCCTAGCAGAGAGTCTGGATTTTTACAACCAGCAAGCTGAAATGAGGCTGACCTCTGTCCTCTTGGGGCTTCCCAGGTGGCTCAGTGGTTGAGAATCTGTCTGCCGATGCAGGAGAGGCACATATGATCTCGGGTTCGGGAAGATCCCCGGGAGGAGGAAATGGCAACCCACTCCAGCACTTTTGCCTGGAAAATTTCATGGACAGAGGAGCCTAGTGGGCTACAATCTGTGGGGTCACAAAGAGGCAAACTTTACTGAGCAACTGAACACTCCATTCTGTCCTCTTGCATGAGGCATCAGTGAAGGCTACTTGGGGAAGAATTATTAGGCATTCCTTCTGCTATCAGCCTAGGGGTATCACTGGGGTTCAATGGAGATCTGAAATTACACCCCCATTCTACAGTGACCAGACACCGCCCAACTTCCTTTATGTGTCAATCAACAGAAGCTAAGTGGGGAACCTGGACTTCTAACCCTGCCCGGCAGTAACAGGGCAGTCCTTTTTCCTTACTCTGCTGGAGCACGTTGGATGAAGCCAGCTCAAAAGGAAGGTGTAAATTACATCCAGAGACTTACAATATAAAACCTAATATATCTAGGTTTCAATAGAAAATCACAGGTCATGTCAAAAGTCAGGAATCTCTCAAACTGAATTAAAAAAAGACTATAGATGACAATGCAGAGAAAATAGAGAGGCTCAAAAAATATAGAATGAAAGAATGAACAGATAAACGATGGATGGATAAATCAATGCCAAGATGGTTTGAGAATCTGACAATTTAGATGCCATCCAGACAGGCATAATTTCTGCTTCTCACTAAAGACAATGTGCAGACTTTCCCCTAAAGCATCCGCTTGCCCTAAAATATTATGTTTGTGTCCTGCTGAATTCCTTGTAGCCAGGGGAAATGATTGTCAGGAAAGTAACCTGTTTTTCTTTTTATCAGAAGCTGTGTTTAGGATGCAAGAGAAAATGCAGAGTTTTATAGAGGGAAGTAATAGATATCTTCTTCTGGTTCTCAAGTATAGAATTTTCCTCCAGATAAATTGATTGGTGTTTTGAATTCAACAGAAATATAACAAGCTCCAAAATATGAGATGATGAATGTAGGAAAGTAACAGTATAATTTCAGGGTTTAACAGGAAATTTTCCAGATAGTGTATAGTTTTAGAAGAGAGACCTATTTAGGCTTCTCAAGTACCAGTTGTTGGCTGCCCACTGTGTCCAAATCCATGTTACCCATCACTGTTACTAAGTTCTCACAAGGTATACCTGCTTGGGAACCTCCTCTTTAACTGATCCCAAGTCTGCACTCATTTAAATAGTGGTTCTTAAACCTTAGCCTGCCTTGGATAATCACTTGGGGATTTGTTAAAACACAGATCTTGGAATGCACCTCCAGATTTTCTGATTCAGTAAGTCTAGGTGGGGCAAGAATTCGCATTCTAAATATCCCTAGGATGCGATGCTACTGGTCCAAGGACTGCACTTTTAGTTTGTCTGCTTCANATGGCCCAGCCCAAGCCGTGGAGAGATCTGAAGGGCAGTGGAGTGGTCATGAGTAGATAGGGAGGGAGGAAGATAAAGCAAAAAAATCACCATCCTAACCAGTCCATTCTGAAGGAGATCAACCCTGGGATTTCTTTGGAAGGAAGGAATGATGCTAAAGCTGAAACTCCAGTACTTTGGCCACCTCCTGAGAAGAGTTGACTCACTGGAAAAGACTCTGATGCTGGGAGGGATTGGGGGCAGGAGGAGAAGGGGATGACAGAGGATGAGGTGACTGGATGGCATCACCGACTCGATGGATGTGAGTCTGAGTGAACTCTGGGAGTTGGTGATGGACAGGGAGGCCTGGCGTGCTGCGTTTCAAGAGACGGACACGACTGAACTGAACTGAACTGAAGGAATTGACCAGTTACCTAATAATCCTCACCCAAATCCTAAAAAATTGATCACATAAATTATTGAGAGCAAGAGAGAGCATAGCTGGCTCTTCTCGTTGAGCCATTTCTAAAACCTCCACACACTTGTCATGTAGTTGATCCCATGACGGTCTCTTCTAGAACCATCCCATTCTTGACAGCAACGATTCTGTGATTATTCATCACTTGTATCCACTGTGTTAGGGCCATCTCTGACAAATAACAAGTGCTAGTGAACCAAGAGTATCCGGGAGACCTCAACACCTCCTGCTTTCCCTACATAGAATGTTCCAAACACCTTCCACTTGGCTCTGCTGGTCTTTAATCTGAAGTTTTATGTTAGTTGCTCAGTTATGTCCAATTCTTTGTGACACCATGGACTGTAGCCCACCAGGCTCCTCTATCCATGGGATTCTTCAAGAAAGAATACTGGAGTGGGTTGCCATTTCCTTCTCCAGGGGATCTCCCCGATCCAGGGATGAAATCTGGGAATCCTGCAGATTCTTTATGGTCTGAGCCACCAGGGAAGCCCAATCAATCTCAAATCAACCCCGCATGCTTCTCCTCTGATGACTTTAGTTGGCCTCTTTTTTCACTTTAACAGAGAGGGTGCACACCAGCTTCTCAACTGTGCTACAAAATTAGCCCTGAAGATCTTGCAGTATGTGGCTGGCTGGACCCAACCACATAAGAACTAAACCCAGGAGCCTAAAAAAGGTGTAAGGATGCTCAAAAGACAACATTCCTTCACCACTAGTGCAGAACACCCACTTTAAACACAAAGTAAGTGGTCCAAGCATTGTAAACTTATCTTGTGGCATCAACACACTGCTTACACACCAAGGTCTGAGTTAAACCTTCATCCTCATACTCCACGGTTAAAATTCTGCTGACTCTCTGAGGGAGTGAATCTCATCTCTCTGAAGATAATGGAGCATGAAATTGCTACAGTGAAAAGTGTGGCAACGATCTTATTACATCCAAGAACAATTGATATTTGAACAGCAGGAAAATTTCCTCTCACCACATTTTAGTCCTCAGAATCAGTGGGAAAGCAGAAGGTCAGTTCCAAGATGTAGTGAGTACTGTTGGCTTTATCTCAGTACTAGCAATAGACACCAGGTGACAAGGTCACTTCTGGTCAGATTCCCGCAAGTCCTCCTGCCCTTCTGGTTCTAGGAAATGTTCTCTCTTGAAAATGCCACCACAGAGGGACCTCACACAAAAAGGAAATGCAAACTTTCAAACAGAGGAAGAATTCCTTTTCCCTACTCTTTTACCTAAAGTAGTCCCAGGGGAAGCAAGGTTCCAAGATTCTTGGAGCTTCTGCATGAACTGTGACTTTGAAAGATTAGAAGGAGATGTAGACTCCACTCACCAAGAAGCAAACCAAATGCCTGAAAGGGGAGAAGCATCAGGGTCTGCACCCAGGACACAGAGAACTGCCTACCTGGTCCCTACCTACTACCCCATCCCAGCGCACCCCAAAGGTGTGTGTCTAAGCCACACCATCTGCATCACAGGAAAGCTTATCCTTCTAGCTACTCAGGAGTGAGTGAGAAGGGCAGCTCAGTCAAAAGCAACTACTGAGAGACCATCACCCACCTAGGAGAGCAGCTAACATGAGACAGACAACACCAAAGGCTGGTGAAAACGTGGAGGAACCGGAAGCCTCATGCACTATTGTGCGTGCTTCCATGTTAAGTCACTTCAGTCATGTCTGACTCTTTGCAACTCTATGGACTGTAGCCTGCTAGGCTCCTCTGTCCTAGGGATTCTCCAAACAAGAATACTGGAGAGGGTTTCCATGCCCTCCTCTAGGGGATCTTCCCACCCTAGGGATCGAACCTGCATCTTTTATGTCTCCTGCATTGGCAGGCGGGTTCTTTACCACTAGCTGCTGGGTGGGAGATAAAATGCTACAAATGTTTTAGAAAACTGGCACTTTATTCCAAGGGTAAACATATGAGTACTCTGACCCAGAAATTCTACTCCTAGGTATTTATCCAAGAGGGTTGAAAACGTAAGTCTACAAAAAGTCTTTTATGAGAATGTCGATGGCAACTTTATTCATGCCAGCCCTAATCTGGAACAATTCATGTGCACATCATCAAGTGAATGGATAAACAAAAGGTTCATACACTGGCACACTCGTCAGCAATAAAGGGAACAGGCTAGTGAGACACACAACAACCTGGATGAACCTCAACACTCTGCTGAATGCAAGAGCCAGACACAAAAGAATCCTTCCTATGTGTTTCGATTTGTGTGAGACTCTAAAATAGACAGAACTTATGTATGGTAACAGAAATCAGATCAATAGGGGCTTCTGGCGGTTGGTAAGAAGGGAGTGACTATGAAGGGACATGAGAAGACTTTCTGGAGTGACAGATGTTTTCTATATCTTGATAGAGGTGTGAGTTACATGGGTGTGTACCTTTGTCAAAACTGATCAAGCTGTACATTTAAGAATATGCATTTCCTTTGTGTAAATCATACTGCAATTTTAAAATGTTTTGAAAGTACTACCAAATAATGAAGACACAAGTGAAAAAAAAGAGGTAAGACAAAATCAAAAAGGATAAAGCCTTGTTTTAAAATGTCAGAAATTAACAGAAGGTATTCCCTGGTACTCCAGTGGTTAGGACTCAGCTTCCACTGCAAAGAGCACAGGTTCAATCCCTGCTTAGGGAACTAAGATCCCACAGGTGGTACAAAATGGCCAAAAGAAAAAAAGAAGGAAATTAACAGAGGCTTAAAAAAAAAAAAAANTATTCCCTGGTACTCCAGTGGTTAGGACTCAGCTTCCACTGCAAAGAGCACAGGTTCAATCCCTGCTTAGGGAACTAAGATCCCACAGGTGGTACAAAATGGCCAAAAGAAAAAAAGAAGGAAATTAACAGAGGCTTAAAAAAAAAAAAAAAGAAAAAGATCGGGTCCTGACTCTTACTGTGTCTTAATTGGTGTAGATATAAGGAGTCTTGAAAGCACTCTGGCTGACCCACACCCAGTCTATGAGGTGGATATTTCACACGGAAAGTGTAATAAGCAAGCAGGAAAGAATGAAGTGTACCTCTGTCTTAAAAATGGGCTAGACTACCCATAGGGCTGGGTCCTATGAGAAAGCTAACACACCGGCAGGAACTAGAGCTGCTCAATCAGGGCAGTCCTTGGACACTTCTGGAGGAGAGGGAGTTTCCTCCCCTGTTTCAGTTGCTTACATTTTGTAATTAACATTATGGTCCTACGAGAAAACATCACCAAGACCCATCAGAGGGTTAAGGTCAAGTGACCAGGCTTTCAGTTCAGTTCAGTCACTCAGTCGTGTTCGACTCTTTGCAACCCCATGAACTGCAGCACGCCAGGCCTCCCTGTTCATCACCATCTCTCGGAGTTCANATGTGAAATGAATCGCCAGTCCAGGTTTGATGCAGGATACAGGATGCTTGGGGCTGGTGCACTGGGATGATCCAAAGGGATGATGGTACAGGGAGGGAGGTGGGAGGGGGGTTCAGGATGGGGATCACATGTACACCCGTGGCAGATTTATGTCAATGTACGGCAAAAACCGTTACAATATTGTAAAGCAATTAGCCTCCAATTAAATAAATTTATATTTTAAAAAAGAATTGAAGCACACACAAAATAAAATTTAAAAAAAGGAAGAAAAAATATACACACATGCAAATACACACCCACATACCCTTTCCTGCTATTTTTCTTTATATTTTTCAAATTCATAACCTCAGTTCTCTCCTTCAATAGAAGTAATTGATATTTTTCCAATTCCAGAATCAAAAATTTCCCTGATTTCTCATAAGAGAGATGAAGCATGCATTTGCAAGTAATTTATAGCAAGAAGAAATAATACTCAAGCTGTTTGTATGTAAACTTGTAAATCATGACATATCTAAGACAAGGGATATATCATTTCTAACTTTGCTCTTCTACCTACTGGCACATCCTAAAGAGTCTCAGAAATACATAAGTTCAATAAATATATAGTTTAGTTCAGTTCAGTCGNAGCTGTTTGTATGTAAACTTGTAAATCATGACATATCTAAGACAAGGGATATATCTTTTCTAACTTTGCTCTTCTACCTACTGGCCCATCCTAAAGAGTCTCAGAAATACATAAGTTCAATAAATATATAGTTTAGTTCAGTTCAGTCACTCAGTTGTGTCTGACTCTCTGCAACCCCATGAAGCGCAGCACACCAGGCCTCCCTATCCAAAACCAACTCCCAGAGCCTACCCATTCTCATGGCCATTGAGTCGGTGATGCCATCCAGTCATCTCATCCTCTGTTGTCCGCTTCTTCTCCTGCCCTCAATCTTTCCCAACATCAGGGTCTTTTCCCATGAGTCAGCTTTTTGCATCAGGTGGCCAGAGTATTGGAGTTTCAGCTTCAACATCAATCCTGCCAATCAACGCCCAGGACTGATCTCGTTTAGGATGGACTGGTTGGATCTCCTTGCAGTTCAAGCATACCATATCTAAAATTTTCCCAAAAAATTCAATAAAAATTATTTATGAAAGTTCTGTTTGGCATAACTGTCTTTATTATTATGAAAGGGACTTCCTTTTTAAAATATGCCATGGCCCTGAAAACCAGGAAATAGAGAATCACTACACTCAAGAATTCACAGTTACAAACTGCCCACAGAAACAGCATTCCTGAACTGTCCAATATTTTTGGTGTGGTTGCTACTGTTCTGTGGGCAATGTCATATTGTATTTAGTAAAATTATATATATTANAAAACCAGGAAATAGAGAATCACTACACTCAAGAATTCACAGTTACAAACTGCCCACAGAAACAGCATTCCTGAACTGTCCAATATTTTTGGTGTGGTTGCTACTGTTCTGTGGGCAATGTCATATTGTATTTAGTAAAATTATATATATTACTTAAATCTATTAATTTTTTTTTGTTTGTTTGTTACCAAAAAAGAAATTCTATGAATCAAATTTTGATCATTTTATCATAATACTGTTGATAGCTCACTTTTTTTCTATCCATTTATTTCAAGTGACTATTAGACCCCAGAAGTTCTGGAGGATACTTCACCAATACATTATGAATCACAACATGTTCATAATCATATCATTCTGGAATAAGCTACGCATAAACACTTTACCCTGTTCTGTGTGTGTACTAAGTAGCTTCAGTTCAGTTCAGTCGCTCAGTGGTTTCCAACTCTTTGTGACCCCATGNATCTGAGGTTATTGATATTTCTCCTGGCAATCTTGATTCCAGCTTGTGTTTCTTCCAGTCCAGCGTTTCTCCTGATGTACTCTGCATATAAGTTAAATAAGCAGGGTGACAATATACAGCCTTGACAAAACTGGGAAAAACTGATCTCTAAGGGATCTCCTAGATTCTGAGCTTCTGTAATCTCACACACCAAATTCACACACAAAATCTCACACACACCTACCTTAATATCTACCTGCCTTAATTATCTACTCTAACAAATCTGTGTGCTTTTTGAAGCAGGGGGCTGCTGTTTGAGCTGCACAAAATTGTGCATTACACAACTTCATTCCAAACAACTGCACTGTTTCTATAGACCACAGTTTTATTTGTTACCAATTCACATAAAAGGAGGAGGAAATGGCAATCCACCCCAGTATTCCTGCCTGAAGAATCTCATGGACAGAGGAGCCTGGTGGGGGATACAGTCCATGGGGTCACAAAGCGTTGGACACAACTGAGTGACTGAGCGCATGCACACATGCGCATGGACAGTGAATTCCATGACAGAACATTAAGAGCAGTTTCAAGTATGGGGGCCATTCCGGACACCCTGGAAGGCAGCCACTTTCTGTTACAAAATTTCCCTCAGAGATATAAGCAGGGTCAGAGCACTGGGTCAGTGGGCAACATAAGACAAACAAATCAACAAAATCTTACCTGTGGGGTGAGCTGCTAAAGCCAGGAGCACCGCACTGAAAAAGAAACAGCAGACTGGTGAAGAAAGCTTCGCCAGCACTGAGAAAACAACATCCATTCTACTTGGAAACAGTGAGACTTGCCTAAAAGCAAATTATCTGCACTGAATGTTCTCATTCCGATGGAATCTAACTCTTCAGGAAGAGTGTGAGAATCTCCTGAAATGTCTCAAGTTTTGGTAAAAGGGCTGGATCTCCTGTGATGATTCTGAGGGTCCACACTCTTCTCTGAGCATCAGCCATTCCATGAATGATCACCATAGCATGCTAATCTAAAGAGTGTCCTTGTCAGCAAAACAAAGCAGACTCTAAATTACAAAGAGGCTGCAGCCTAAAAGCTAGCTGTTGAATGTGAGCTAAATCTACTTGTGAGCTAAATCACAAAATTAACTACAGAAGGAGTGTTAGATTCCCAAGAAACTAATCCACAACATGATCCATGCCATCCACCCTTGCCTGAAAACTTCCTGGACCAATCTGTAGTTGATGCTATAAGGGATGATGCAGGTCATACCTGTTTGGCACTCTCCCATCTTCCTCCCTGGAAACTTGTCCCATCTCGCAGTGCCTGTCTACAAGCACTTTTGTGTGGCTCTAAGCCCACCTTCCATACCCTCTTCTAACAAAACTCATGCTACCAGGCAGCTGGTTTAGTTGGAGGTAGGAATAAAACCTTGTATTCAAACAGAAGAAAGAATATTTGTTTGTTTGTTTTTATGTTGGATGGCCTCACTCTGATTCTTAACCCTGCAGATACATCTGAATAGCCCAGTATCCTGGGTAGAATCTCTAAGGGAATAGTCTGGGCATCCATGGTTTTACTTTGTCACAGCTCCTGGAAGCCGTAAAGTACCAGGGCTGAGAACCACTGCCTCAGATCTGCAGTTGGTGACATTACAGGAAAGTAGAAGAGGCCAGTTTTACAGGAAAACCAATGTGAGTTCATCAGCCCTGCCCTGCCCTGCTCTTGAGTTACCTCCCAGCACCGTTTCTGACTTTCTGACAGCTCCCAGAGGAGCAGCATCACAGAAAGAAGTGAGAAAAGAGGAGGGTCAGGACAAAGGTCATGGAGAATAGCCACATTCTGGCCATTCAGAAGTTGTAGGTTTGTAAGATAAGTGTTTACATGCAGCTGTAAAAAAACATACACACCACAAACAAGACGAGCTTTTCTATCCTTCAGACAGGCTGTCTACTTGCTGTCTCTTCTTTCTCCAGAAAGCACATACCCTCTACATACCCCATTATTCTAGCTCACTGGATCCCTTTCTACTTATAACTTCAGCAGCGGAAGTTATTGCTATTATAGTAGGATGTGAGGGACCCCTTTTCCATCCCAAAGTATCTCCCAGGGCCTGACATGGCATCTCAAATGCCATCATTAGGATCACCCTAAATAGTGACTCTAAAAGAAAAGACTAGAGGGTAAAAATAAATCATTAAATAAAAGAGCTGGTTCTCTAGTCCACGTCTGAAAATTTGTAAATATAATGTCACGCCTTCCTAATTCCTACACTGTGATGGCCTTGGGAGCAAGAAAAATATTTTATTCATCTTTGGATCTCAAGGATTTAGCGGGGCCAGATACATAGCAGGTTCTCTCTGTGTTTTCAAACCAGCAGAGAGATGAAACCAGCAGGCAGAGGTCCAGACAGATCTGACCAACTGCAGATCTTTGAGTCTGGATGCTCAGGGCCTGTGGCAAATCAAATCTCAGCCCTGGTTCACCTTCTTCACTTGTACTGAAAAGAAGACTTAGAAGCAGAATCAGCAGTCTGAGGCAGGAAGCCTTGAGCATCAGGCTCCCCGGCAGTGAAACCTTCACACGGGGGAGAGGCAGAAGAACTAGCAGGTGGGGGTGGTCACAGTGGCTTGATTTTCCATCCCCTTAACCCTCTGCTGCTGCTTGAATTGGCTATAAGTTCTGGAAGTGGGGGGCGGGGAAGAACTGTTTAAAGTGGTACAATGTCATGGAAATATTTCAAACACCAAGAGTCTTTCTGCATTTTCAGAAACATCTCTTGGTGGGTCTGTAGGTGGAAAATACAGCTCGTGTTGAACATTTTAAGTTGAGTAACTTCCTCTAGAAATCCATGAGGCCAACACTGATAGGGCTTCCCACATAGTTCAGTTGGTAAAGAATCTGCCTGCAATGCAGGAGACCCAGGTTCAATTCCTGGGTTGGAAAGATCCTCTGGAGAAGGAAAGAGCAACCCAGTCCAGTATTCTTGCCTGGAGAATCCCATGGACAGAGAAGCGTAGGATGGATTTTTAAGGTAGGATGTAATCCATCCTACCATGGATTACAGTCCATGGGATTGCCAAGAGTAGGACACAATTTAGCCTAAACCACCAAATGCTGAAAGGCACCTCTGTCAACTCAGTCCTCTGGATAGAATGCTGTAGCATTAGGCAAACTTGAGCTTTGGACAGCAAACCTCGTTGTTTCTCAATTAGGTCCCACAGGGTTCCCTGGGACTCTCAGGATTCAAGAATGCTCCCAGGCTATTCTATTGAGTGGCTAAGCCCTATTCTATGCCTGTTTTGGGGCAAAGGTACAAAAGAATGCACATATTCAATGTATGCATATGTGCTAAGTCGCTTTAGTCATGTCCAACTCTTTGTGACCCTATGGACTGTAGCCGCCAGGCCCCTCTGTCCATGGGATTCTCCAGGCAAGAATACTAGAGTGGGTAGCCATGCTCTTCTCCAGGGAATCTTCCCAACCCAGGGATTGAGCCCTGGTCTCCTACAGCTCCTCCAGTGCAAGTGGATTTTTTACCAATGAGCTACTGAGAAAGCCCATATTACACTTGATTTATGACATTTAAGTGTAATCTATTCAATACCATTCAATGCCACACTTAAATGTCATAAACCAAGCCTCAAACTTCATCCTACCTTAACAAAAACACCTTCAAAACAACCTGGAACTCCTAATTAAAGCAGAATTCTGAGTCCCTAGAGCTTCATGTCAGAAGGTGGCGGTGTAGGGAAGGTCCAGCCTCTGGCTCCCGACCCCCAAAGCACCCTCTTCTCTCCCCAAACCAGGCTCCATCCTGCACCCAAAGGACCTCATACATGTGTGTTGTGTGTGGACATCTCAGCCTGCAAGTCCATCCTCCACCCACAACCTTCCCACTAAAATCCTTTCCTTGGACATCCACTGAGTCTAGGAAAGAGTTAAGAAGACAGACTTTGGAATCTATCTGGGTAGGAAATTTCAGGGCCCAGTCTATAAGAAAAGGTGTGGGTTCTTACTAGCCTTACAGACTCCAAAAGCTCTAGGGAGAGGCATAGTCCTCTCAAGTTTGAGGCTGGTTGGAAGCCCTGCTTGTCTGGCCTGAGGGCAGGACTACTGTTTAGCTTCTTCAACTCTGATCATCTCACCAATTATTTAGGTTGCCTTCCTGGCAGGCACACTGGCTCAGATCTCCCCAGTCAAGATATTATTGAAAATAAAAATCCATTAGCTCTAGAAGAATATAAATTATTTTTTGAAATTTTAAATTATATTTTACCTGAATAGATAGTTTAAGTACTGCTGGTCAATGTCACTAAGGAATAAGAAAAAAAAAGATAAAAGGTGAAACAATAGATGTGTTTTACATATACAGAATAATAATTTTCCTCTATTAATAAATTATATCTATGTACTGTTTGTGACCCCATGGACTGTAGCCCGCCAGGCTCCTCTGTCCATGGAATTCTCCAGGCAAGAATACTGGAGTGGGTTGCCATTTCCTTCTCCAGGGGATCTTCCCAACCCAGGGATCGAACCTGGGTCTCCTGCATTGCAGGCAGACGCTTTATCCTCTGAGCCACCAGGGAAGCCCCATGTACAAGTTACATTTATAAATTATCAAGAAACAATACAAACAGTACTTCATTTCCTGGCTCATTTTTGGAAACCATTTCCTAAGTTAGTACCGTCACATGCATTTTCACTTTGGTTGATTATTTCCTTTGGGTACATCTGCAGTTTTAAAAGCTGTGTTGGGACTTCTGTGGTGGTCCAGTGGTTAAGACTCCATCCTTCCAATGCAGGGGGCAAGGGTTTGATCCCTTGTCGGGGAACTAAGATCCCACATGCCACCAGACTTGGCCAAAAAATAAAAAGTGTCAGCTCTCTCAGGCCATTGGACTGACTTCTAAGGCTACCATATTTGACAAGTAAAAATACAGCACACCCAAATAAATCTGAACTTTGGTAAAGAATAATGCTTTAGTATAAATGTGTTCCAAATATTACATGACACATACTTCAACTAAAAACATTATACACTGAAATTCAAATTTATCTGGGTATCTTGTATATTATCTTAACAATTCTACTGACTTCTTGCTCAAAAACATTTTATTCAAAGAAAATATGGTTGCCCTAGGACCCATCACACACCCTCAGAGTATATACCGCCTTCTCCCAGGAGTCAGTCCCTTCAGATCCTTCTCTGTGGGCCTCAGTTCAGTTCTGTTCAGTCACTCATTCATGTCCGACTCTTTGTGATGCCATGAATTGCAGCATGCCAGGCCTCCCTGTTTATCACCAACTCCCAGAGTTCACTCAAACTCAAGTCCATCAAGTCGGTGATGCCATCCAGCCATCTCATCCTCTGTCATCCCCTTCTCCTCCTGCCCCCAATCCCTCCCTGCATCCAATGAGTCAACTCTTCGCATGAGGTGGTCAAAGTACTGGAGTTTCAGCTTTAGCATGATTCCTTCCAAAGAACACCCAGGACTGATCTCCTTTAGAATGGACTGGTTGGATATCCTTGCAATCCAAGGGACTCTCAAGAGTCTTTTCTAACACCACATTTCAAAAGCATCAATTCCTTG
>SJYV01048526.1:338076-530109 GCA_006410875.1 Neotragus pygmaeus | reverse complement strand
TGAGCATTCTTTGGCATTGCCTTTCTTTGGGATTGGAATGAAAACTGACCTCACCCGGCCCCAAGACCCAGCTGAACACTAGGGGGCTTTGACCTGGCAGCTCCAGTCTGACCAAGGCCTGAATTCTCATCTTTTTCATTTATATTCAGCAACTGTGCCACTGACTGCCTTCAACAAAGGCTTCATTTTACCTCAGAAGAGAGCTAGTGATGGGAGGGACTTCTGGGTCTAGTTTGGAAGGGGCTGGAGAAATAAGAAAAAAGACTTGTGCTTCTGAGCTGCAAGAAGTGAGCTGGGGCCCAAGGAGGCCAGTCACATAAGTTTTGACAAAATGTCATCTAAACAGCTGCCCTGAGGGAAGAGGAGAGACTTCCAGGCTCTTCGCACATGGCTGGCGGCTGGCACATTTCAGCTCCTGGTGGACCCAGACTGCTGCCCTTGCCCCATCCTGGACTCTCAGTCTCTTTGATGGAAGAAGCTCACAACCCCATGGGTCTCCCCCCTTTCCTTTAGTGAAACATTGACTTACCAGACTTCAAAAGTTCCCTGGTGGCAGAGTGAATAAGAATTCGCCTGCCAATGCGCAGACATGGGTTCAATCCCTGGTCTCAGAAGATTCTACATGCCACGGAGCAACTAAGCCCTTGAGCCACAACTACTGAGCCTGAGTGCTGCAACTACTGAAGCCCGTGTGTCTAGAGCCTGTGGGCCTCAACACAAGGAGCCATGGTAATGAGAAGCCCGTATACTGCAACGAAGAGTAGTCCCTGCTTGCCCCACCTAGAGAAAGCTGGTGAGTAGTAACCAAGACCCAATGCAAACAAAAATTTAATTAATTAATTGATTATAAAATATATGTGTGTAAGTCACTCAGTCATGTCTGATTCTGCAACCCTATGGACTGTAGCCCACCAGACTCCTCTATCCATGGGATTCTCCAGGCAAGAATACTGGCCATTCCCTTCTCCAGGAGATCTTCCCAATCCAGGGATCGAACCCGGGTCTCCTGCATTGCAGGTAGATTCTTTACCATTTGAGCCACCAGGGAAGCTCCATAAAATATATACACTTTTTTTTTTTTAAGTTTACCTTAACTTGTTGAGTTTCTGGGATTTCTGTAGTATCTTATAAGCCCCTGGAGAGGAAGCAACAGGAGTCACTGGCACAGGAAATTCAGAGGGCATGAAATCCTTGGGGAGAAGGGCCCCTCTTCCCTGCAAAGGGCACCCGCAGCCCACAGAGGGTGACAAACGGCATGGACTCCAAGGATGCGCATTTGGTAATCCCTCAGATGATGCAGTTCACAGAGAAAGGGCTGGGCCAGTAAGGCTCATGGTCCACAGAAGGACACAGTTAACAGGAGTCCTGGGTTTCCTCTGATGGTGCCATGAGAAACATCACTGGATTTCTGAACTGCATGTCATAAAGTCAGGGCACTGTTTTCCTTCTAAGAGAGGAAACACTGCTTTGAAATAAAGTAGATGCTCCTTTTACTTCATCCACTTTTTTTAAAAGTGTACTGTTAAAAGAGAGTTTTTATGGACACAAACTTCTGGATATGGGATTCTTCCCACCATTTTTTAGAGAGGAAGGTAGCACCACACAAGTGGATGTGAGGAATTGGACCCTAGGCCTTGGTGGGTTAGTTAACATCTGTCATGAGAAAGAGGAGACCCTATGGGAACTGGAACCATTTCGGGAAAACTCCAAAATAGGAAAATCAAAAACCAGAAAAAAATGCCCATTTAATTTTAACCTTGACATCTTGGATTTAATCTTCCTATTGCCTGGGATCACTAAAAAGTGGATACATGATGAGGTCTAAATAATAAGTCTCAATTGTTTAAGTAAGAATTCTTTAAAAAACTTACCTACAGAGAGTAAGTGAATTACAGCCCAGAAATATCCATCTGGATCAAACTGTAACACAGGGTTTAGAAAAAAAAAAAAAAGGATGTAAGTACAGAACAGGATCCAGCATGGCAATTTTAAATGCCAATACACAGCACCAGGCACGGTGCCAGACAGGACTCTGGGACCTTGGGCCATCCCCTCCTTATTCCTCACCCAGTTGGCCTATGCGACATCTTCCTAACAGGGCTCTCTGCCTCCAGCATCTCTTTCCCAACCCTCAACACTCCCCAGTACTGCATCTTTAAAAGGCAGATCCAAGGGGCTTCCCTGGTGACTCAGTGATAATGTGCCTGCCACTGCAGGAGACACGGGTTCGATGCCTGGTCTGGGAAGATCCCACATGCACAGAGCAACTAAGCCCCTATGCCACAACTGCTCTAGAGCTCGAGAGCTGCAACTACTGAGAAGACGTGCCAAAACTACGGAAGCGCCCAGGCACCCTAAGCCATGCTCAACAACAAGAGAAGCCGCCGTAATGAGAAGCCCACATACCACAAATACAGAGTAGCCCCTGCTCTCCACACTAGGGAAAGCCCAGGCAGCAATCACAGCCAAACATAAATAAATAAAAGAATCATTGTTTTTTTAAAAAGGCAGATCAGATGGTGTCACCTATTGCTTAAAATCATCCAACAATCCCCCAGTGGCTTCAGGATGAAATCCAAACACGAGGCACCCAAGAACCCCCATGACAAGCCCCTGTCAACCCAACCAGTCCCATCCACTGCCCACCCCCTCTCCAGAGAAAGAGAACTTGCACTCCCCCAGCCAACTTGGCCAAGGGGCCCTCCCTCCTCTCCTTCCCTTCCTTACCTTTTCCATTTATCTCACCTAACACATTCCATTTAGCTTATGATCTGTCTCTGTCTCCACCCTCCATGAGATGGTCAATTCCAAGAGGGCAGGAATCAGCCCAGGGGCACACGCATGGTGGGTGTCTGTGAAGCTGAGTCACAGAGCACACTTAGGACACCTCCAGGACTCCGGCCGCCCCTGCCTTCCTCTCCTGGCTCACTCCTCGTCAACCTTCCAGATTTAGGTCCAGAGACTTCCCTGGTGGCCAGTGGTTAAGAATCCACCTCCCCATGCAGGAGATGTGGGCTCGATCTCTGGTCAGGGAACTAAGATCCCACATGTCACGGGGCCACTAAACCCAAGCACCCCAGCTACTGAGCCCACGTACTCTAGACCCCATGCCACAACTAGAGAGAGAACTCCACAAGCCATAACTAGAGATAGAACTCCACGAGCCACAACTAGAAAGAAGCTCCCGAGCGCTGCCACGAAGAGCAGCCAAATAAATAAAGATTTAGGTCCGGTCTACAGTGCCTGGCTCCAGCATCAGAAAGATCTGGGTTAAATTCTAAAATCTCCACTTACTTGTTAGCTGGTGACCTTTTGGGCCTCGCTATTCTTTAACTACAAAATGGAGACAATAATAGCTGCTACCCTTATGAAATTATTGTTGAGATTAAATAAAATAAGGCACTAAAGCATTGGCCCAGAGCCTGGCACCCAGCAAGCTCAATATAATCATCAGCTCTTCCTCCTCTGAGCCTCCAAGTCTTCCCAGGCGCCTGGCGGGATCCCACCCCTCCCCGGACAGAGCCTCCCCGGGGTTATAATTATCTGTTCATGTCTGCCCCCTCCCCTCTGCTCTGACTAGACTCTGGCTTCTGCACGGACGATGGCAATTTCTCTTTGTGCCCCCAGAGCCTGGCTTGGTGCCTAACACTTGATGGGGATTTAATCAATGCTGGGGAAGGAAAGAAGGGAAAAAAGACCCAGAAATGAGATGACTCCTGGAGGTGGGGGTGGGTCCTCAGTGCCTAAGAAAAACTCAGGAAAACAAAGGGAAAATCATTGTGTAAGATGAGATCCTTGGGATGAGAAAGTGAAAATGTTAGTTGGTCAGTCATGTCCAACTCTTCGAGACCCCATGGATAATAGCTCGTCAAGCTCCTCTGCCCAAGGGATTTTTCCAGGCAAGAATACTGGAATGGGCTGCCATTGCCTCCTCCAGGGTATCTTTTCAACCAAAGGATCGAACCCGCATCTCCTGTGTCTCCTGCATTGGTGGCAGATTCCTTACCCGCTGAGCCACTGGGAAGCCCCCTTGGGATGAGAGGAGAAAATCAATTTTGTTTCCGTGTGTGGGTCATTTGGGCTCACAGGTCCTCCTAGCTGGTACAGAGGGTGGACTGCCCCCATCACAGCACCCAGAGGTCTGAGCTCTGTGGGCCGTCCTGCCACACACAGAGAAGGCAAAGACCTGAGGGGAGATGCTGGCCTGGCCAATGGATCCCCTAGGCCCTGCCTGAAAGTTTGGTTCTACATGTCTTTGCACAGGCCAGGGTCATACTGCTTCTCAAAGGAAGGACTCGGAAATTCTGCTCATCCAGGCAGGCTTCAGAGATACTTGAAGGCACAGTGAGTCCACCTGAACTTACCTGGGAGTCATTGAAGGGCAGGCACCCGGCAGCAGCCAGGAGGAAGAGGGCGCTGTGGAGAGGAGGTGAAAGACACAGCTTTACTGTCCAACAGGTAGGGCGTCCGGGAGAGGGTGGAGGTGGAGCTCATGGGAGGCAAAGATCCCGAGAGACCACACCCAGCAGCCCTGTTCATCCTCTCAGAACCACATTATCTGTCTAGTTTTCAGTTACGTGCTCTGCTGACACCAGACAGCTCCTTCTCTGAGGCTCAGTGAGCCATCTTCCCAGAGAGAGGCATTTGCAGGATATGTATAAAACCACAGCTGGCTCACTCGAGAACAACCATATATACAGGAACTTCCCTTGTGGTCCACTGGCTAAGAGTCTGTGCTTCCAATGCAGGGAGCATGGGTTGGATGGCCAGCTGAGGAACTAAGATCCTACATGCCACATGTTGAGGCAAAAAAAAAAAAAGTGTACATAAAAGATTTTTTTTAAACTACTGATCCCAACAAATACACTAGTGGAAAACTGGCCAGTGAAAGTGTTAGTCACTCAGTCCTGTCCAACTCTTTGCAACCCCATGGACTACAGCCCACCAGGCTCCTCTGTCCAAGGGATTCTCCAGGCAAGGACACTGGAGTGGGTTGCCATGCCCTCCTCCAGGGGATCTTCCCAACCCAGGGATTGAACCCAAGTCTCCCACATTGCAGGCAGATTCTTTACCATCTGAACCACTAGGGAAGTGGAAAATGTGGCCAAGCAGGCTACAGTTTTGCTGCTTACCAATAAGAAAACATTGTAGAAAGCACATTACAATCTTACCAACTTACTCAAATAATCAAACTTAACATCTCCGGTAATGGGACAGATCAAAATCATGTGCCTCCTGATATGATGTACTGAGAAGCATACAGTGTCACTCACGTGGTAGTATGCGCGACCTAGACTGAAGCTCAGGGAAACGCTGAGACAAACCCAAATTCAGGGACAGTCCACAAAACAATGGGCTTACACTATTTGAAAATCTGAAGGCAATGAAAGGCAATAAAAAGCTGAGGAACTGTTCCAGATTAAAGGTTATAGTAAAAAAAAATAAAGATTAGGAAGAGACATGGCATCTTTGAGGAAGGTGAATACTACAAAAGAAAATATCAGGATAACTGACCAAATTTGAACATCGACTCAATATTACATAACAATATTATATGAGACATTAATTTTCTAAGTGTAATCATTGCACTGTGGTTATATAAGAGATTATTATCTTTAAGAGACACACTTTGAAGTATTTAGGGGTAGAGTCATAATCCCTGCAACATATCCTCAAATGGTTCAGAAAAAAGAGTAAGAATAATTATATATATTCTTATATATTTTGTGTAATACATATATTGTTGTTTGGTCGCTAACTTGTGTCTGACTCTTTTGTGACCTCGTGGACTGTAGACTGCCAAGCTCCTCTGTCCATGGAATTCTCCAGGCAAGAATACTGGAGTGGGTAGCCATTTCCTTTTCCAGGGTATTTTCCTGACCCAGGGATTGAACCTGCGTCTCCTGCATTGGCTGAGGCACTTTAATCCTGAGCCACCATGTGCATATATATATATATATATATAGAGAGAGAGAGAGAGAGAGAGAGAGAAAGCAAAAAAAATGTTATCAATGAGTGAAACTAAACAAAAGGTATATGTGAGTTCACTGTAATACTCCTGCAACTTTTCTATCAGTTTAAACTTTTTTCCCAAATAAGGGAATTCCTTGGTGGTCAGTGGTTAGGACTCTGACCACTTTTACTGCCAAGGGCCCAGGTTCAATCCTTGGTCAGGAAACTAAGATCCTGCAAGCTGCTGGCACAGCCAAATAGTAATAATAATTTAAAATTTCACTAGAAAAAATCTCTTACACATACCAAAATATTTATGGATGTAACCTTACAGAGCCTGTGATTTGCTGAAATGAGGCGCTGCGTGCAGGCTTAAGTTAAAAACTGTTGAATCTCAGAGATGAGTCCATAGAAATTCATTTTACTATTCTTTTTATTTTTATATATATATATATTGAGAAATTGCCATCATAAAGGCTTTTTTTAAAAAAATTCTTGCACAAAAAAGTAACATTGCCAATCACAGATATTTTCAGATTTTCTCATTCATTAGAAAGTCAATTTGGAGTTATTTTCTGACTTAGAAATAAATGGTTTTTATGAGATATTTGGGTTTCCTATACCAAAATACCTTGCCCTCTATCTTGTACCCCAGTCATTCTCTCCTCCTAAAGGAAGGCAGTAGAAAACACAGAACTCACATGATCACACACTCTTTCCCCCTCTTTCCATTTATGAGGCAACAACATATTTAGAATTGGGTCCCTTCTGACCATTGCATCAGGCCGCAAACAGCAAAGGATCAAGGACAAGAACAGGGGCAGTGAATACAGCATTTTCACCGTTAGGGGATTTTATCATGGGACACCCATATATATTCTATGCATACTCAGTCGCTTCAGTCGTGTCCAACTCTGTGTGATCCCATGGGTTGTAACCCACCAGACTCCTCTGTCCATGGGATTCTCCAGGTAAGAATACTGGAATGGGTTGCCATGCCCTCCTCCAGGAGATTTCCCGACCCAGGGATTGAACCCGCATCTCCTGTGTCTCCTTGCATTGCAAGTGGATTCTTTACCCACTGAGCCACATGGGAAGCCATATATTCTATATACATATTGAATTCTGTATTACTTACATATCTACGTAATACAAGAAAACAGGCTCTTCATAACTTAAGTACACTGGCAATAGTGATGCTAATCAGTTCTGTCCACACACCGTACCCCACGAGTCCTCAATGGTGTCATGACACACACGTGTACCCGACAGACTGGCCTGGCCAGCCCAGCCCGGAACAGGAGGACGGGCACGGGGGAAGCCTCGGAGCTGGGGCCTCAGGGCCTTGGGAAGGGCCGGATGACACGGCAGAGGTTCTCCACTCCAGCCCACCCACTCCTACAGTCTCGCCAGCTTTCGAGGCACACACACAAATGGCCTCCAGAAGACTCCCTGGCACCCGACTGCAGAGCAACTCAGAGGCCAGGGTAAGGCGAGGAGGGAGGCTCACAGGGCGGGTTCCTGCGACTGCACGTGAACAGACAGGTTGCAGGTGTGAGGAGAGGAGGACCCTCACGGCTTCAGTGTCTGCCTGCAGTGGCCGGAAGGCTTTGGAGCGACAGTCCCCATCCTTTATGGCACGAGGGACTGGTTTCATGGAAGACAATCTTTCCATCGACCAGGGTAGGGGGATGGTTTCGGGATGATTCTAGCACATTGCAGTTACTGTGCGCTTTATTGCTATTATTATTACGTCGGTCCCACCTCAGATCATCAGACATTAGATCCTGGAGGTTGGGGACCCCTGCTTCAGATGCAGGACACTTCACCATCCACAGGCAAAGCCCTCAAACAGACAGGGCCTTGGGACTGAGGGGAGAAGGGGGTCAGCCAGGTGTGGGACAACCCAGGTTCCCACCAAACTTGGCCTTGAGCAACACCTGATTCCACCAGGCACGGCATGGATGGGTTTTAATGCCTCTCTTTAACACCTGCTAATCTATTAAGCAAGAGGATGAGTCCAGTCTGTGGGGTTTTTTTTTTCTTCTTCAAGTAGCAGCTTGTAATAAAGGCAAAAAAAAAAAAAAAAAAGGAGATTGGATAAAAGCCCAGAAATAGCTGAAACAAAAAGGCCCAAATTCATGCATCAAAGCATTTCTGCTGATTTTCTATCTATAGGACTGAGCTTCACAGCTACTGCCGAGGAGACAGCAAGTCATCAGAGAATGAGGCACTCAGATCAGAATGTGCACATCAAGGGGCACAGGGATGGGTGAGGGGGCAGGTCTCTGTTCATGTTTCAACTGAAGACACTGAGAAACGGAGGGGTGTGCAGCCTGTCCACGGCCATGGTGCCATGTGGCCCAAGACCACAACTCAGATCCCTGGACGCACAGGTCAGTGCTTTTTCCACCGTGGGAATTCTTAAAAACTCAATAAACTGCAAACCTTATTTTTAAAACTTTAAGTCATTTCCATTTTTCCATTTGCATTCTTCATCAGTATTGCGCAACTCAGCAAAATTCTGGGCATCAGTGGTTGAAACCTAGCACGGGTTGTTTTCCCCTTAGAAATAAAATATTTCAGAAAAAAAAAGGAAGTAAATTTTTGAATAAGACATGAAATAGGGATATACGAGTGTTTGTAAGAAATTCCTCTGTCAACTCTCAAGTATGAATTATCAACAGACAGTTTCTCATCAGAGTTTAAAATCAAGTTAAATCTTCTATTTTAGAGGTTTGTGGAGCTGTTTGTTTTTTTTTTTAACTTACCTACAAATCTTTGCAGGAGAAGTTTTCTGTATGAAAATAAAAAGACAGCATTAATCTTAAAAAAAATTTTTTTTGTTCTCCTTAAAAGAAAATATTTAGATCAAGAGGCACATAAATTATGGGTAAGTTTATTGGGGTCTTTACAAGTTGCCGCACTTGAGTATTTGTTGAGGCTTTTTCTGCTTGGACCGAATGAAGGATGACTCAGAGGTCCAGAGGTGAGTCACTTCTGGATGAGTAGTTTCACCACTCTCACCATTAGAACTCTGTTTACCCACTAAAAAGCACAATGCCACCGCGCCCAAGCCTTCAAATATCTCACGCACCACGAGAAGGAGATAGAAATCAATGTATTCTGTGCAGGAAAAGAAATCAGGCTTTGGTTCAACTTCTATTCCACTCTGTCTCTTTAAATTTTCCTTTCATTAATCCAGCTCTGACTCTGAGCAGCGCTATAAATTCTCTGGTATGATGTGTAAATTAGGAAACAGAAAAAAAGGAGCAGGGACATTTGATTCCACCCCTAAAGAGAAGGAGAAAGGGCAGATTGGGGAAATCGGAACTTGGCTTTTAAAGCTCCCTGAAATGAAGAAACAAAGAAATTCTAATACAGACTCCACCTTTATTACTTCCTTTTTTATTACTTTAACGGAATTAGGCCTTGGCACTTGGGAAGAAATCTCTAGCAGGGAGAAGCATAGATTTTTCTACATTTGATAAGGAAAATGGCCAGGTAAGAGATTATTTCTGTACATTTCAGAAGGATTACTTTGCTAGTTGAGGACAAACTACAGTTTGGGGTTTTTTTCCTTCTTCTGGCTCAAAGTGTGAAGTGTGATCATATTATTCAAAAGTGAAGCGCTGGGCTTCCCTGGTGGCTCAGAGGTAAAGAATCCATCTGCCAGTGCAGGAGACAGGGGTTCAATCCCTGGTCTGGGAAGATCCCACAGACAGGGGAGGCACTAACTACTGAGTCTGTGCTTTAGAGCCGGGGAGCTGCAGCTACTGAAGCCCTCGAGTCTGCTTCCCAACGAGAGAAGGAACTGCAATGAGAAGTCCGTGCACTGGAACTAGAGAGTAGCCCTCGCTCTCCACAGCAAGAGAAAAGGCCGTGGAGCAAAGAAGACCCACAGCTAAAAATTAAATAAGTAAATAATACTATAAGAGTGACGCACTCAAAAGGTACGAACTTCCATTTACTATAAGATGAGCAAGTGCTGATGATGTAATGTACAGCACAGCACCTATAGTTAACAATAGTCTAGTGCCTATTTTGGAAGTTGTTAAGAGAGTAGATCTTAAAATTCTCACCACAAGGAAAAAAAATACTGTAACTATGCATGGTGACGGATGTTAACTAGAGTTACTGTGGTGATCATTTCGAAATATATGCATTAAATCATTATCCTAAACACCTGAAATGAACATAATTTTATCTTTCAAGTATATCTCAATTTTTTTTTACATTTACATTTTTTTAATTTTTTTTTTACTTTATTTTACTTTACAATACTCTATTGGCTTTGCCATACTCAATTTTTTTTTTTTTTTTAAAGAATGTAAAGCACTGGCAAGAGAATTTTGTGGTTTGCTGTGAAGGCTCTCGTAAGTTTTCACGTGTGACTAAATCACCCGGTTGGTACTGGTTTAATAAACGCGAGATGTCCCGTCTTTAGATTCTTTTTGTTTCCTCCTATCTCTGTGGAACCCGCCTCAACAGTTCAAAAGACAAAGCGGACCTTGACTCCACTGCCCCCTGGTGGAGACTCGAATCCCTTCGGCCCCAGAAGGATGGCACGCGGACGTTACCTGGCTCCCACCTGGATAACTGCCCCCAGTTTGGGAAAACGTGTCACTAACAGATTCTGAGCTAAACATAGCCGACATCTCCAGAGTTTGGAGGAAGAGCAGGAATGAAGATGAGAATGAAAGGGATGCTCAGGACTTCCACCGGTTAAGACTCCCGAGTTTCCAATGCAGGGGCGTGCACTCACGTGAATGCTCAGTGGCTCCGTCATGTCCTCAAGAGCAGAAACTATGCCTCTTGCTCATGACTGTAGACCCAGGGACTGGCAGGGCAGCCACACACCCAGGGACATAGAAATAGTCACAGAATGAATGGGGCGTGGGTGCGAGAAGAGGTTTCCTGACAGATCAGAGGAGAGAAACATCAAGATGTGGTCTAGGTAACCGGACAAGTTTAGCTGTGGCTGAAATTTCTAAAGCCAGACAGATGGATGGGGCCCAGGTGGTGAAGGGCTTTGCATGCCTCCAGGTAGGTTCTGGACAGTCCTGAAGAGCTGTATGTGGGGGAACATGATCAGATCTGTGTGTCAGAAAGGTCCCTTGGAGTGTGAGGAGTGGCCTTGGGTACAGGAGGGCCGCCTCTCTTCCTGGCATGCCTATAAAAAGTGTGTTGCCTGAATGACCCACTAGCCTCTCTCGAGTTTAAGAGTTCCAAAATTTTGATGAAAAGTCATTTGAAACATGCAGATATTAGAAAAAAGGAACTCTCAAAAGAAGTACCAAACTAAAAGCACCACTGGGCATCCCTGGTGGCTCAGTAGTAAAAAATCTGCCTGTCAATGCAGGAGACAGGGATTCAATCCCTGATCATCCAGGAAGATCACGTGGGACAACCGAGCCCACTCTCCACAGCTATTTATCCTGTGCCCTAGAGCCTGGGAGCCACAACTATGAAGCCCTAGGGCCTGTGCCCTGCAACAGGAGAAGTCACCGCAATGAGGAGCCTGGGCACCACAACTAGAGGAGAGCCTGCACGGAAACAAAGACCCGCACAGCCAAAGATTAAATAAAATTATTAAAAAAATAAGACTCCCGCTCATAATATGAAAAATCATAGCTCATGAGCACAAAGCACCTACTATGTGCCAGAAAGTGTTGGGAGCGCCTAGCAGCTGATAGGGTCCTCCTACGACTCTTGGGTGGGTGACATTTCTCTCCCCTTTGCACAGATGGAGGCCCAGAAGGTGAGGGAAGCTCTTCTAGGTGGTGGAAGGCAGAGCTGGGGTAGGGAAGAAAAGTTTTCCCCGGGGTGGGCTAAAGCTCCTAGCACCCTATGGGAAGCTTGCCATCGATTTCCTCGTGGTGCTGGGATGTGGTGGGGTAATGCCCACTCCCCCACATCCCCCCAGCCCCACAGGCATCTCTACCTCAGCCCCCCCGAGCCCTGGTTCATCACTGGCCTGGAGGTGAGTTCCGTTCAGACCTATAAGCATCCCCATGTATGCTGGGTGACCTGAAGGGATGTCGAAACTGTGGTCCTTGAAATTAATTAATGAGCACCGTCAGGCAGTCTTGACTGGAAACAGATGGCAGGAAAAAGGCAGGCACTAACCTGGGCTGTACATAAAAAGCATGTCTTTGAAAGTTCAAGCAAGGGAAGTGAAACTAGCCTTTTACGTAATCATTTACCTCTTTCCGAAAACACTTCTGGTGCCCACAGATGATAACTTCGGCTGCATTATGCAAAGTGAGAAACACAGGAATGGCCTGAAAGAACACAAAGGAATAAGCATGAGAATATTTCTTTGATCTCATAATTACATAATTCTCGATGTCTGCTTCAAAATAAAAGATCTGTGGGAACTGCTGGCATTCACATAGCTACTCCTCTCCAGCAAAAACTCTTCTGCGTGGATCAGCGTTGTTGTTGCTGGCATGCTACTTGGTAGGTGTAGAGACTCCCTTCCTATGGGTTTTCTCATCACTTATTAAGCACTTACTGTGTGTCGGGCACCGTGCCAGGTGTAGGGGACACGTCCTGTAAACAGCTGCACACGTGACAGATAGGCTGTCTCTCGAGGTGAGAGCTCTGACCAGATGCACAGAAAGGCAAAATCAACCCAGTGTGGGCAGAGCACGCCTTCTTGGAGGAAATGAAGCCCAAAGTCTAAACAGGAACCAAATGATGAAGTAGAATGAGCCCAGCAAAAAGAGACAAGGTGGGAGAGGGCTGGAGGCAGAGGAGCACACGAGAGTCCAGAGGATCAAGGCAGCCCACCTTCTCGGGGAACTGGGGGGAGTTGAGTGGGGTGGACATAGTGTGGAAGGGGAAAGTGGGGGAGGGGGAGTGAGGTGATAATCATATCAAAGAGTCAGGACCATCCCGAGGGCCAGAGGAGATGCTGAAGGGTTTAAAGCCCAAGTGACACGACTGCATCTGCATGTTTATAGGAACTTGGGCTGCTGGGTGCAGGAGAAGAGACAGAGATGACTACAGAAGTTTAGCAGTGTGGCAGATTGAAAATCGACCCTCAGAAAGCTAGCCGCAGGACCTCTCTGGTGGTCCAGTGGCTAAGACTCTGTGCTCCCAATGCAGGGGACCTGGGTTCAAATCCTGGTCAGAGAACCAGATCCCAAATGGCACAACTAAGGATCCCGCATACCGCAACAAAGACTGAGGAGGCTATGTGCTGCAACTAAGACCCAGCACAGTTGCATACATACTAATACATATAAATAAGAAGACGATGGCACCCCACTCCAGTACTCTTGCCTGGAAAATCCCACGGACGGAGGAGCCTGTAGGCTGCAGTCCATGGGGTGGCGAAGAGTCAGACACGACTGAGCGACTTCACTTTCACTTTTCACTTTCATGCGTTGGAGAAGGAAATGGCAACCCACTCCAGTGTTCTTGCCTGGAGAATCCCAGGGATGGGGAGCCTGGTAGGCTGCTATNGTATGTGGGGGAACATGATCAGATCTGTGTGTCAGAAAGGTCCCTTGGAGTGTGAGGAGTGGCCTTGGGTACAGGAGGGCCGCCTCTCTTCCTGGCATGCCTATAAAAAGTGTGTTGCCTGAATGACCCACTAGCCTCTCTCGAGTTTAAGAGTTCCAAAATTTTGATGAAAAGTCATTTGAAACATGCAGATATTAGAAAAAAGGAACTCTCAAAAGAAGTACCAAACTAAAAGCACCACTGGGCATCCCTGGTGGCTCAGTAGTAAAAAATCTGCCTGTCAATGCAGGAGACAGGGATTCAATCCCTGATCATCCAGGAAGATCACGTGGGACAACCGAGCCCACTCTCCACAGCTATTTATCCTGTGCCCTAGAGCCTGGGAGCCACAACTATGAAGCCCTAGGGCCTGTGCCCTGCAACAGGAGAAGTCACCGCAATGAGGAGCCTGGGCACCGCAACTAGAGGAGAGCCTGCACGGAAACAAAGACCCGCACAGCCAAAGATTAAATAAAATTATTAAAAAAATAAGACTCCCGCTCATAATATGAAAAATCATAGCTCATGAGCACAAAGCACCTACTATGTGCCAGAAAGTGTTGGGAGCGCCTAGCAGCTGATAGGGTCCTCCTACGACTCTTGGGTGGGTGACATTTCTCTCCCCTTTGCACAGATGGAGGCCCAGAAGGTGAGGGAAGCTCTTCTAGGTGGTGGAAGGCAGAGCTGGGGTAGGGAAGAAAAGTTTTCCCCGGGGTGGGCTAAAGCTCCTAGCACCCTATGGGAAGCTTGCCATCGATTTCCTCGTGGTGCTGGGATGTGGTGGGGTAATGCCCACTCCCCCACATCCCCCCAGCCCCACAGGCATCTCTACCTCAGCCCCCCCGAGCCCTGGTTCATCACTGGCCTGGAGGTGAGTTCCGTTCAGACCTATAAGCATCCCCATGTATGCTGGGTGACCTGAAGGGATGTCGAAACTGTGGTCCTTGAAATTAATTAATGAGCACCGTCAGGCAGTCTTGACTGGAAACAGATGGCAGGAAAAAGGCAGGCACTAACCTGGGCTGTACATAAAAAGCATGTCTTTGAAAGTTCAAGCAAGGGAAGTGAAACTAGCCTTTTACGTAATCATTTACCTCTTTCCGAAAACACTTCTGGTGCCCACAGATGATAACTTCGGCTGCATTATGCAAAGTGAGAAACACAGGAATGGCCTGAAAGAACACAAAGGAATAAGCATGAGAATATTTCTTTGATCTCATAATTACATAATTCTCGATGTCTGCTTCAAAATAAAAGATCTGTGGGAACTGCTGGCATTCACATAGCTACTCCTCTCCAGCAAAAACTCTTCTGCGTGGATCAGCGTTGTTGTTGCTGGCATGCTACTTGGTAGGTGTAGAGACTCCCTTCCTATGGGTTTTCTCATCACTTATTAAGCACTTACTGTGTGTCGGGCACCGTGCCAGGTGTAGGGGACACGTCCTGTAAACAGCTGCACACGTGACAGATAGGCTGTCTCTCGAGGTGAGAGCTCTGACCAGATGCACAGAAAGGCAAAATCAACCCAGTGTGGGCAGAGCACGCCTTCTTGGAGGAAATGAAGCCCAAAGTCTAAACAGGAACCAAATGATGAAGTAGAATGAGCCCAGCAAAAAGAGACAAGGTGGGAGAGGGCTGGAGGCAGAGGAGCACACGAGAGTCCAGAGGATCAAGGCAGCCCACCTTCTCGGGGAACTGGGGGGAGTTGAGTGGGGTGGACACAGTGTGGAAGGGGAAAGTGGGGGAGGGGGAGTGAGGTGATAATCATATCAAAGAGTCAGGACCATCCCGAGGGCCAGAGGAGATGCTGAAGGGTTTAAAGCCCAAGTGACACGACTGCATCTGCATGTTTATAGGAACTTGGGCTGCTGGGTGCAGGAGAAGAGACAGAGATGACTACAGAAGTTTAGCAGTGTGGCAGATTGAAAATCGACCCTCAGAAAGCTAGCCGCAGGACCTCTCTGGTGGTCCAGTGGCTAAGACTCTGTGCTCCCAATGCAGGGGACCTGGGTTCAAATCCTGGTCAGAGAACCAGATCCCAAATGGCACAACTAAGGATCCCGCATACCGCAACAAAGACTGAGGAGGCTATGTGCTGCAACTAAGACCCAGCACAGTTGCATACATACTAATACATATAAATAAGAAGACGATGGCACCCCACTCCAGTACTCTTGCCTGGAAAATCCCACGGACGGAGGAGCCTGGTGGGCTGCAGTCCATGGGGTGGCGAAGAGTCAGACACGACTGAGCGACTTCACTTTCACTTTTCACTTTCATGCGTTGGAGAAGGAAATGGCAACCCACTCCAGTGTTCTTGCCTGGAGAATCCCAGGGATGGGGAGCCTGGTAGGCTGCTATATATGGGGTCACACAGAGCCGGACATGACTGAAGTGACTTAGCAGCAGCAATAGCACTAGCACACACAAATACATATAAACACATAAAATATTAAAAAAAAAAAAAACTACACCCAAGTCCCAATCCCTAGAATTTGTGAAAGTGACCTCGTACAGTAAAAAAGGGCCTTTGCAAATGTAATTAAATTGAGAATCTGGAGATGGAGTGAGTACCCTGGATGATCTAGGTGGGCCCCAAATGCAAACACATGTATCCTCCTAAGAGAGAAGCAGAGATGTGACACACACAGAGAAGAGGCAATGTGGCCTCAGAGGCAGAGACAGAGGGATGCAGCCACAAGCCAAGGCATGTCAGCAGCCACCAGAAATTGGAAGAGGTGAGGATCAGATTCTCCCCATGAGCTGCTGGAGAGAGCACAGCCATTTCAGAACCCTGGCCTCCAGAATTAGGAGAGAGTAAATTTCTGTTGTTTTAACTCACCAAGGGAAGTAGTCATTTGTCATGGTAGCTATAGGAAACTAACAGAAGGAATCACCAGATGGTGGCCTGAAGCTGGTAGTGGCGGTGGAGATGGAGAAAAGTGGACACAGAAGGGAAACATTTAGGAGATTGGAGTCAATGGTGGAACAACTGGGATCAACACTGGACCCCCCTCTCCCAAAAATGGGGGAGAGGAGAAGATATTTTAAAAATGTAACACTCCAGTGAGACAAACCTAGGTGGCGTATTAAAAAGCAGAGATATCACTTTGCCGACACAGTTCCATATAGTCAAAGCTAGGGTTTTTCCAGTAGTCATGTATGGATGTGAGAGTTAGACCATAAAGAAGGCCGAGCACTGAAGAACTGATGTATTCAAATTGTGACTCTCAAGAGTCTTGAGAGTCTCTTGGACAGCAAGGAGATCAAACCAGTTGATCCCAAAGGCAATCAATCCTGAATATTCATTGGAAGGACTGATGCAGAAGCTAAAGCTCCAACACTTTGGCCACCTGATGTGAAGAGCCGACTCACTGATATTGGGAAAGACTGAAGGAAAAAGGAGAAGGGGGCAGCAGAGGATGAGATGGTTAGATAGCCTCAATGACTCAACGGACGTGAATTTAAGCAAACTCTGGGAGACGGTGAAGGACTGGGGAGCCTGGCATGCTGCAGTCCATGGGGTTGCAAACAGTTGGACGCAATTTAAAGACTGAACAAGCAGTGGGCTGTCAAGATACACAGAGTACCCACTGTACACTGACTACTGCTGGGCTGTTTGCTAAGAACAGCAGTCTTTCCTAATTTGATAGATGATCTTGACAAGGCCAGGGGAGGGATTGAAGTGCAAGGGATATTTGCTATTATCTTTGTTGTTGCCAATGGTGACGTTTCCTGGAAAGCAAAAGAAAATCAAGAATATGCATGGGTTTTGGCATCAGCCTGGGTTTCAGGCTCCAGCTCTACCATCTGCTCATGGAGCAGGGCGCTTATACAAACAGTTTGCTCCTCTGCAGTATAAGGATAACAATACCTGCAACCTGAAGCTTTTGGGAGGAAGAGTGGAAACCATGCAAGAGCCGCACATGAAGGCTGTCAATGTTAACGGGCACCAAGCCTACACCCAGTGGTGTCGATCAAGGACCCTGAGCCAAGAAATCGTTCCCACTTCAAGGACCCTTAAGTGGGCCTTGAAGCAGATGCTACTGCCCTATCATTTCCAGATGGATTTATTCTTTATCTTTGGGGAAGATATATTTTTGCCTTGTCATTAAGACTTTTATAAGTTTATAGCTCTGCCCTATTTTAGTATTTTGTTCTAACTCACACTATTTCATTTCATTCTGAGCTCTTGCTTTACATTTTTCTTACTTTTTAAAAATGTTTTCTACTCTTTTTCATTAAAAGTTCAACTCAACTCTTTTTTCCCTTTAAAATCATAATTATTTCCTATGTTTTTCATGTCTTTTGTGCTTCTTGTTATTCCTCTTAAGTTTTTATGTTTTCTATTATGTTTTATGTATTTTAAGATTACTAGAGATTTTTTTAATCGGCCTCATCCATTAGGTTCATGCTGGGAAAACTTGGGCCCTGGCCTTCTAGGTCTGAGCCTAAGAAGACAGAACAGAAAATCTTTAGGTTAATCCTGTAGTACATGACAGTGAAAATAAAAGGGCCACCTGGATCTTATTTATTTAAAATTAAGACCTGATCCCTGGGTCAGGAAGATCCCCTGGAATAAGAAATTGGATCCCACTCCAGTATTCTTGCCTGGGAAATCCCATGGACAGAGGAGTCTGGCAGGCTACAGTCCATGGGGTCATAAAGAGTTAGATAAGACTGAGCGACTGACTGAGCACACAACAAGAAGTCCTGATTTTAAATGTTTTTGCCTCCTTGACTATAAATCAGAAAGGAGATGAGATTTAGGGCTGACTCAGAGTCAGACATGACCGAGCAACTTTCGTTTTCACTAGACTCTAACTCTAGACCTCAAAGAGGTTTTATTTTCTCAATTTTATAAACTGCCGAAGGGTCCTCCATCACCCTAGCAGAATCTGAGCAGATTCTGTAAAAGGATCTACCTATACATATAGACGGAGAAGGCAATGGCACCCCACTCCAGTACTCCTGTCAGGAAAACCCCATGGACGGAGGAGCCTGGTAGGTTGCAGTCCATGGGGTCGCTAGGAGTTGGACACGACTGAGCGACTTCACTTTGATTTTTCACTTTCATGCATTGGAGAAGGAAATGGCAACCCACTCCAGTGTTCTTGCCTAGAGAATCCCAGGGACGGGGAAGCCTGGTGGCTGCTGTCTATGGGGTCGCACAGAGTTGGACACGACTGAAGCAACTTAGCAGCAGCAGCAGTACATGTAGAACTGATCTTAAAGTTCACTAATAATAGGTACCAATAGTGTGTTCAGCACAGTGCTAATTATTTTTATTTCATTCTCTTATTTAAATCATCTCTCGACAACTTTATCCACAGATGCTATTACCCTGCTTTATGGACAAGGAAACTGAAGCTCAGGGTGATGCGGCAGCTTGCTGGTAAGTTCACAGCTGGTTCAGGGTGGGACTCCAGGATTCCAACTGAGTAACGGCAAAGCCCACACTCACAGCCTTGATGTTGGTTGTTTAGTTGCTAAGTCACGTCTGACTCTTCTGTGATACCATGGACTGTAGCCCACCAGGCTCCTTGATCCATGGAATTTCCCAGGCAAGAATATTGGAGTGAGTGGTCATTTCCTTCTCCAGGGGATCTTCCCAACCCAGGGATAGAATCCACGTCTCCTGCGTTGGCAGGTGGGTTCTTTACCACTGAGCCACCAGGGAAGCCCCATCCTCGAAGTTATAGAATCCAGGTTATGGCAAGCTCCCAGTATAAGCTTCCTGGATCCACACCTGTACGAAGTCCAACACAACTGTGTGTTGTTCCAAACTCTGCCAGTCTGTGTCCTCCTGTGATAAAACTGGTATGATCTAAAACGGATGACCTTGACGTAAACTCCATGCCACTCTTTAAAGGGACATCATCCATTTCTACTTTAAAATGGTCTAATCTGAGTTTCTCAAGCCAATTTTTCTTGACTGAGGAGCTAGCAGACTTTAGAAACAGTAACTCTACCATTCATTGACTTTTATAGGCCTCCAAAGAGATCTATCAAGAACAATATTAAGGCAATCTGCAACTTATAATTACTGACTTTTCCTTGGCCTCCACCTCTGTGTACCAAGCCTTAGTCTGAATTATGCGATAAGTTCAAAAGACCCCAATGACCAATTATTTCAGAAAACCTGCCCTTTACAGACTGAAGTTCAGCAGACTTACTTTTGTGAAATCAGATAAAAGTTGTGAGAAATGAGGACTTCCCTGGCTGTCTAGGGGTTAAGACTCCTTGCTTCCACTGCAGGGGGCATGGGTTTGATTCCCAGTCTGGCAACTAAGGTCCCACAAGCCACATGGTATGGCCAAAAAGAAGTTCTGAGAAATGATAATAACAGTCAAGATACCCTGAATGCTTCCTATATGCCAGATGCCGTTCTAACTGCTTTTACATACTGAATCATCATAATAACCCTTTGAGAGAAATACTAATAACACCCCCATTATACAGATGAGGAAAAGGAGGGATATACTTTGATTCTCTTTTTTAACCTGTCTCTTAATCTGAAACCACTTTTAGACAGTCTAGATACTAGCTTGCTGCTAAAAAGAACAGAAAATCAAGTCTGTTCTTCCACACTGTCAAGACACTAGGAACAGCCTCAGTAACAAAAGGTCCCACCTTCTTTCATTAGGAAAAATGGCCCAAGATCAACTACCGCGAAACCCAAATCATCATTTTTAACATAAAATGTAATTGACCAAATTCAACTACACTGCAGTCCAATTCGTTTCATGACTCAGGGGCACAATTTGCAACTAATTTATTCTTGGAGTGCATTCACTTAAAATTCAACATCTTGTCCATGCACTGTTGGAAATTTTTCTCTGGCTGTAAAAAGACATCAGTAACTTTTACTTCAAATTTTTCATTATTCCCATGCTTCCCAGAGTGGAATTTTCAAGCCTTGATTGTTGTTTGTTCAGGTGTTGGGACTGACTTAAAACAGTTTTCTATGGAAAGCCCTGGCCCTGTCCACAGGCACGGCCTTGGGTCCCTCTGCAGGAGTGTGGATGGCTCGCTTAGCCAAGTGGTGGGTTGGCTTCTTAGTTTTGTAGAACATCAATCCTACCTTCAATTTGGGTGTGTGTGACTTCAATCTACAATATATTATAGAATAATTAATTGCCAGGCTCTTGCCAAAGAATATACCTTTGAACATTTGGCTGCCTAGTTTTTTTTATCAAAATCATGCCTGCAGAAATAAATGTTCCTAAAGGAAAGAAGTCAGATAATTGGGGAGCAGCAGTTTTAACCCCAGAGAACTGTTCCTACTCAACCGTGCTCTCATCATGCTACCAAACAGACTAGGAATCCCAGAAACTAGGTTACCGTTGGGTTTACTATAAGGATGCGACCGAAGACCCTACGTGGCNATAATTGGGGAGCAGCAGTTTTAACCCCAGAGAACTGTTCCTACTCAACCGTGCTCTCATCATGCTACCAAACAGACTAGGAATCCCAGAAACTAGGTTACCGTTGGGTTTACTATAAGGATGCGACCGAAGACCCTACGTGGCCCATCCTACCCTTAATGAGGACTAAGTAACTGAGAGTCCAATGGGTAAAGAATCTGCCTATGATGCAGGAGACACAGGAGATACGGGTTTGATCCCTGGGTTGGGAAGAGTCTCTGGGGAGGAAATGGCAAGCCACTTCAGTGTTCTTGCCTGGGAAATGCCAGGGACAGAGGAGCCTGGTGGGTTATACAGTCCGCTGGGTCACAAAGAGTTGGCCACGACTGAGCACAAAAGCACACAGAAGGAATTGAGAGCAAAGAAGGACACTGCATTTCTTCAGCAATAGCTTGCATTTATCTTACAAGCATGGCGAGTCTTGTAACTTCTTTACTTNAATAGAGGCAGATAAAGATTTACTTATATTAAAGATTAGCTGCAAGAGGAAAAGAACAGTAGGAAAAGTAAACTAAGGAATAAATGTAGAAAAAATGATAGGTTTAAAAAATTAAAATTAAAAACAGAAAAAGAAAAAGAACTCTGCTACTGCTGCTAAGTTGCTTCAGTCATGTCTGACTCTTTGCAGCCCCATGGATTGCAGCCCACCAGGCTCCTCCGTCCATGGGGTTTTCCAGGCAAGACTACTGGAGTGGGGTGCCGTTGCCTTCTCCAAAAAGAACTCTACAGAACCACAAAAGCCCAACGCAGAGGCTTATAACAACAATAAAAAATGTGACTGAGAGAAAAAAAAAGCTCAAAATCTTAATTAGATTTCATAGTGCCAGTAAAATTGACAACTACAACAGAGAGGGGGAAAAAAGAAAAAAAGAAAAAAATCCAAAAGAATCTACAGAACAAAACAAAATATAAGAATATTCATATTATTCTATAAGTATATTCATATTTAATATTCATATTCAATATAATACTCATATTCAAAACATAATAATAAAAAATTTGAGTCACTGCTGTCAGAGTTCTTTCCCTTGCTGGGAGTCACAGTCCAGCTTACCTCCCTAGGATGCCCTCCGACACTGTGCTGATCTCTGGACCTGTTGTGGGGGCAGCTCAGGTTCTAATCTGGTCCTACTCCTGTACGTTCTTGCCTCCAATGTCCACAGCTATTAGAACTAGTGCCTTTTCTTTTGTGGGAGCTCTCAATGTCCTTTTATATATTCCATAGACACAGAGTCTGCCTAGTTGATCCTGTCGATTTGATCTGCAGCTTGCACAGCTGGTGGGAAGGCTTTGGGTCTTTTTCCTTACCCTACACTGTCCCTGGGTTTCAGCTGTGGTTTATTTCTACCTCTGCATGTGGGTCGTCCACTGGGGTTTGGTCCTGAGGCTGCCCCGGAGGACTTGGGTCTGCCCCTGTGAGGGCCAGGTGTGGAGGTGGTGCTTGGGTCGCAGGGGTTCTGGCAGCAGCAGGGGAGTTGCGGCTAGGGCAGCAGGAAATATAGTGCTCTATATAGTGCTCTAGGAGAAGGCAATGGCACCCCACCCCAGTACTCTTGCCTGGAAAATCCCATGGACAGAGGAGCCTAGTAGGCTGCAGTCCATGGGGTCACTAAGAGTCAGACATGAATGAGCTACCTCACTTTCACTTTTCACTTTCATGTATTGGAGAAGGAAATGGCAGCCCGCTCCAGTGTTCTTGCTTGGAGAATCCCAGGGATGGGGGAGCCTGGTGGGCTGCCGTCTATGGGGTCGCACAGAGTCGGACACGATTGAAGTGACTTAGCAGCAGCAGCATATAGTGCTCTATGGCAACCAGTATTGGCCAATACGCGCCAGTATTCTTGCCTGGAGAACACCCCTGACAGAGAAGCCTGGCAGGTCACAGTCTACAGGGCTACAAAGAGTTGTAAACAACTGAAGCAACCCTGCGTGCGTAGATGCAAGACTTTTTTTTGCCGGTGGCAGCTCTCTCCCAGTGAGAGTTGAGTGTGAAGCTGGCGCAGCTGCTTGGCTTGCGGGGACCCCGGCAGTGCCAAGTGTGCAGGGACACAGACTGCCTCTGCCGCAGGAGTTATGGCCCCATCAGAGTCTTTTCTCGAGCCTCTTGTAGCTGGCAATCAGAAGGCCTCTTTGGCCAGTCTTTCTCCATAGCTCCGCCTGCTCAGGCACTTAGAGGGCTCCCTTGCCTGGGTCCTTCTCTGTTGTTTGGCGTGTCAGGCACATACAGGGGGCCCCACTGGCCAGGGTCCTACTCTGTAGATTGGTACATCAGGCACTTAAAGGGGGACCCTGGGTGGGGTCCTGCTCTGTAGTTCAGTGTGTCAGGCGTTTGATGGGCCAGCCTCTCTATTGCTCAGCTGCCCATGCTGGTGTGCCAGGTGAGAGAGGTTGTGGCGACGGCTCCACCCTGTAAGCCTGACTCAGCAGTATCACCTTGCTTCCATGGCTGACCCAGCTTTCCTCCACAGGCATTTCCCACCACAATCTCCTCCCTCACATCCCCTCGAATCGTATCTCTGCAGTCCACAGCAGCCCTCGCCCAGGGATTGCTCCACAATCCCTGAACTCTAGGTCCCAGCTGCTGTGCCTTCCAGGGGACCTGCATCCCTGTCTGGGCTGTGTCCCTGTATGGCTGCTGCAAGGACTGTGTGATTCTCATTCCATTTAGGCTGCCACAGGTCCGCTATTTCACTCTCAGCCCTAAATGTTTCTCCTTTGACTCAGATAATTGCCCTGATGTGGGGACTGGACCCTTGCTGCAGTTCCCCCACCTGCTGAGGGCAGGTCCAGTCCTACTAACACTCCTGTTTATCCCCCTAGTTCCTTTATCCTACTGAGTTTTGCATGGTTCTCTATATTCTTTTTCACTGGTCAGGTACTCCTGTCCACTCTCAGCTGGTGTTCTGCATGCAATTCTGCGTCTGAAGGTATATTCCTAATGTATCCATGGAGAGAGATGTACTCCACATCTACCTACTCCTCTGCCATCTTGTTCTCTCCTGTTAACTTTTTTTCATGGTAACTTTTAACTCTTTTTCTCTGGAAATAAATTCTTTCAGTTAGGTTGGTGGTTAAAGTCTGCCTTTTGTTAAGTTTTTCATCTTAATTTGGCTACAATATCATCAGTGTCAGAAGATCATGAACTGAGTCCTAAATGGATTTTGAATGCAGACCTAATTCTAGACATTCTAGAAAAATATGTTTATGTGTTAGACTCATGTCCTTTAATAGGATCATTTAAGTTATTGAAGCTGAAACTCCAATACTTTGACCACCTGATGTGAAGAGTTGACTCACTGGAAAAGACCCTGATGCTGGGAAAGATTGAAGGCAGGAGGAGAAGGAGACAACAGAGGATGAGATGGTTGGGTGATATCACCGACTCAGTGGACGTGAGTTTGAGAAAGCTTCAGGAGTTAGTGATGGACAGGGAAGCCTGGTGTGCTGCAGTCCATGGGGTCGCAAAGAGTTGGACATGACTGAGCAACTGAATTGAACTGAAGTTATTCCCTGTATGAAAGTGAGAGTGAAATTCACTCAGTCGTGCCCGACTCTTTGTGACCCCATGGACTATACAGTCCATGGAATTCTCCAGGCCAGAATACTGGAGTAGGTAAGCCTTTCCCTTCTCCAGGGGATCTTCCCAACCCAGGGTTCAAACCCAGCTCTCTTGCATTGCAGGCAGATTCTTTACCAGCTGAGTCACAAGAGAAGCTCTGTATAGTCAAATCTCTACTTTCCAAATAACATCGCAGAGTAGTTGACTATGCAGAAGTGAAGCTTGTTTCCTCAGTGGCCTTCACTGTGAGATCTTAGTTCCCTGACCAGGGATCAAATGCACGTCCTCTGCATTGAGAGCTCAAAGTCTTAATCAGTGGATCTCCAGGGAAGTCCCAATTAGCCACATTTTTGACAACAGCTGCTTCTTAATGTCTTTCTTCTCTTAGTCCTTCCCTGATCATCTGAAGATACAAAACAAATGCTAGGATTTGTGCCTTTAGTCCTTGTTAATTTAGGGCTGTTGGAAACCCAAGAAATCAGAACATGTTAATCAAATATGTTCTAGTGTTCATTTATTGCCACCCTGATTATTAAAGCTGATAAATTTTGATTGAGGCTTAAATTTTTTTGTAAGTTAGAAAGCAGCTTGTGGCTCCATATTATTAAATGAGGGAATCAGTACACCTTCAACATGATCAAATTATAGATCAGATTCAGTTGTGATCATGGCAGTAACTCCTTGTGTCTCCAATGAGTGCTAAGTTGCTTTGGTCATGTCTGACTCTGTGCAATTCTGTGGACCATATCCTGCCAGGCTCCTCTGTCCATGGGTTTCTCTTGGCAAGAACACTGGAGTGGGTTACCATTTCCTTCTCCAGGGGCTCTTCTCAACCTAGGGATTGAACCCACATCTCTTATGTCTTCTGCATTGGCAGGTGCTTTCTTTACAACTAGCACTACCTGGGAAGCCCTGTGTCTCCAATACCCACACTTAAAAAAAAAACAAAAACTCTTTATTTGTACTGGGGTATAGCTGATTAGGGCTTCCCTGGTGGCTAGGTGGTAAATCTACCTGTCAATGCAGGAGACGTAATCTTGTCTGAGAAATCCCATGGACAGAGGAGCCATGGGGTCAAAACTTCGTGACTAAACAGCAACAACAAAGCTGATTTACAATGTTGTGAAGTTTCAAGTGAATAGCAAAGGGACTCAGCTATACGGGTACATGTACCCATTCTCCCCCAAATGACCTCCCATCTGGGCTACCATATAACATTATTCTCTATGTGCTATACAGTGGGTCCTTGTTGTCTAATACCTGCTCTTTTTTGTGCTTTCCTTCTCTCTTTTTTTTATTGTCTAAATAGCAGCCCCAGAACACATTTTAGAAATAAAAATAGTAAAGTTCTTTATGACTTTTCCCTTAGAAGCAATGTTACCACAAAGGTTTTGATTCTTGATTGTTACACAACTTGATTTAAAAAAATTACCTTGAAGATCTTTCCCAACAGATTGTAAATTGTTTATAGTAAGCAGGGGAGAGGGGGTTAGAATCTTGATGGTTGATACCAAAATTCTTCTCAGGGTGAGACTCTCCCTGAAAGGAAACTAATTTCGTAAGATTCCAGGGTAAAAGGTAAGCCCCTAAGGGCAGGGCTTGCTGAAGGAGGGAAGAAAGGAGATAATGAAACTCTCCTNTTGCAACCCCATGGACTGCAGCCCACCAGGCTCCTCTGTCCATGGGATTCTCCAGGCAAGAATACTGGAGCAGGTTGCCATCTCCTACTCCAGGGGATATTGCCCACCTAGGGATTTGAACCCATGTCTCCTGTGTCTCTTGTATTGGCAGGTGAATTCTTAACCCACTGGGCTACCTGAGAAGCCCCACTGTATACTCTGAATAACTTTAAATTGTATTTGTGAAGGATACTTCAAAAAAAAGCTGATACTTCAAGAAGACTTCCCTGGTGGTCCAGTGATTAAGAATCCATCTGCCAATGCAGAAGACACGGGTTCAATCCCTGGTCTGGGAAGATTTCCCATGCAGTGGGGCAACTAAGCCCACGTGCCTCAACTTCTGAAACCCGAGGGCCCTAGAGCCCATGCTCTGCAGCAAGAGAAGCCACCACAATGAGAAGAAGCCCTTGTGCAACAGCTAGAGAAAGCCCACGTGCAGTAATGAAGACCAAAAGCAGCCCCAAAAAGCTGATACTTAAAAAAATCTTGTCCTTTTACTATCACTGGCCTCATGGACTCCCCCCAGGTACCACCCCAGTCACCAGACCAACACCAATCAGATTTTATTCCCTGTTTTATTCTTTTGGTGGTTCTTAGCATATTTCCTGAGGAAGTTTTGAAAGCTGGCTTTATTACTCCCCCAAAGTAATTCCAAGACAAGCATATGTGTAAAGTATTCCTCTGGAGCAAAAACAACAGGGAAGACTATCAAAAACACATGAATTTGAGTGCTAACTTTCCTCTGTGAGCAAAGATCACTTTTTAGAAAACTATGAGTCATTCAAAATGAAATGTCAATAATTTACAACACTATTTGGGAAATTTGGACCACCAGTAGCTTTGACAAAGATGGGCTAGCTCACTGAAAAACCAATAAATAATCAATAATTTAAAAGAAGCACAATCTCAACCCTAGCTGGCTATCTCATTGTTCATTTCTTTATGGACAGGGCTGAGTTAATCTGCAGGTTTTATCAAAGATATTTGTTAAGGTTCTCCAGTAAAGACTCTCAGTGCAAAATTAAGGGGTGGGGGCTTCTTCATCTATTAGAAATCTCTGGTCACAAAGATATTATGACACATGTTGCTGTTTTTCTAACGTAGAATTTCTCTTAACTGAAAAGCTTGAGACTCAAACTTTTTTCTCATATATATTGTGGACAAAAAGTGACAAGTAGGCTAAAGGTTACTCTCAGAATATTTTTATTTAAATATACAGCCTGGTAACACAGGAGCCAAGAAATGACATCTAACGTCTCCAGTGAGAGACTTCCCTGATGGTCCAGTGGTTAAGAAAGCGCTTGTCCATCACAGAGGGCATGGGTTCAATCCCTGGTCAGGGAACTAAGATTCTGGATGCCCCAAGGTGCAGCCAAAATAAATAAATAATTTTAAAATAAAATACAGTCTCCAGTGAATTTACAACTGAGTCTGTCCTTAGCAGTGGTGCTAGAATTTAACAGAAGGACATGGTCTCACTGTGCTACAATGTTGTCAGCTGAAACAGGTCACAAATGTTCATTCAGGATCACATTTTGTAAATACAGAAAGCTTGCACTCAGGCCTTCCAACATCTGCTAGAAAAATCACTGCAATGTTCTGCAAAAGTCTGACAACAGCAGGAGTCACTGTAGAATGACAAGTTTGTGACTGAAAACCCGTGCTATCTTCCCCAAGACAGAGCCTCCCAGGGTATCATCCAGCACCCGGTGATAACAACTGGGTGCTGGGCAAACATCCTGGGAGAAGAACGATTCTATCGGGTCAGTTGGTGGAGTCAGTACATGACATGGCCAGAGGCTGACCCACACAGCAGTCATGGCCTCTCTGCAATGGAAGAAGTGTGGTGCCAGTTTCTGTGACTTGTTTGAGAGGGAATCTAGGATTCTCCTGTACTCCCGGCTACAAGGACAGTTTAAATGAACTCTCAATAGCATAGGCTATTAAAGACCAATTTGGAGAGGGTGGGATGAATTGAGAGAGTAGCATTGAAATATACACACATGGTGCGTGCATGCTAAGTCACTTTAGTCGTGTCCTACTCTTTGCGACCCTATAGACTAGACTATAGACCACCAGGCTCCTCCGTCCATGGGATTCTCCAGGCAAGAATACTGGAGTGGGTTGCCATGTCCTACTCCTGGGGATCTTCCTTACCTAAGGATCGAACCCATGTCTTTTATGTCTTCTGCACTGGCAGGCAGGTTCTTTACCACGAGTGTCACCTGGGAAGCCCATACACATGTTAAATATATATACTTACTATGCGTAAAATAGATAGCTAGTAGGAAGTTGCTATATAACACAGGGAGTTCAGTCCAGTGCTCTATGACGACCTAGAGGGGTAGGAGGGAGACATGGGAGGCAGGCTCAAGAGGGAGAGGATACTATGTATACTTAAGGCTGATTCACACTGTTGTATAACAGAAACCACACAACATTGTAAAGCAATTATCCTCCAATTTAAAAAAAAGGACCAATTTGGGGCTGCCCTCCATGGGTGAGGGGCTTCCTTTGTGGTTCAGCTGGTAAAGAATCCACCCACAACACGGGAGACCTGGGTTTGATCCCTGGGTTGGGAAGATCCCTGGAGAAGAGAAAGGCTACCCACTCCGGTATTCTGGCCTGGAGAATTCCATGGAGTGTAGAGTCCACAGGGTCACAAAGAGTTGGACACGACTGAGTGACTTTCCCTCTCACTCCATGGGTGATGGGGATGTCCATGATGTCACTGGGAACTCCAAACTGTCTTCCTGGGGTTGTTTCCTTTCTGAGTAGAGCCCAGCCTCTGCTATCTCTGCACAAGTCCACGGTCACACAGCGAACAAGTCCAGTCACACAGCAAAACTGGACTTTGGTTCTCTACTGACATCATCAGGAAGCCAAGCCTGGTAGGAAACAGCAGCCACAGCAAACACAAACCCAGTTCTGCCCAGCCCATAAAGGAGCCCTGGGCCTGGGTCCCCACCACTTGCTCCCTGGTAACACCCCTCCGCCCAAGGCCGGGGGTGACTGGAAATTCCGTTATCAACCACAAGACCCACTGCAAACTAAGACACTAGAATCTTCGCCAAGAAGCTTAACTGGGCTGATATCTTGTGTGTGGCTGTGAAACCATCAAAGAAGTCCAGGTGAAAAAACTGAAAAGAGTCTCTGGGAGCTTCAGCAAGGGGACTAAAAAGATATATGATGACAGCTCTTCTGAGATGGGTAACATCTAGCATCACGTGTGTTCAAGGGACAGCAGTGTCTCATGGCTCCAAACTTCTCTGTTGAGAACCACTTCTTTCAAGGAAAGCATCTTGAGTATCTTTGACTTCACTAAGTTCTACTAGTCATTTTCCCCTTTCCCCCTCCAAAAAAAGCAATAAAAATATGAAGAAATCCATCGACGGATAAATGGATACACCAAATGCGGTATACAATGTGGTATTAAAAACAAAATGTGGTCTATATACACAACGAAAAGCCTTAAAAAGGAAGGAAATATTGACACAATCTTCAACACAGATGAAGTGTGTAGGTATTATGCCAAGTGAAGTAAACCAGTCCCAAAAGGACAAGTACCCAGAGTAGGTAAATTCATAGAGACAGAAAATATAACAGAGCTTTACCAGGGGCTGGGGTGGGTAGAGAGAGAGGGGAGCTATCATCTGTTTATTTTTTATTTTGCCAGTCTTCAAGGTATGTGGGATCTTCGTTTCCTCACCAGGGATTGAAGCCGTGCCCCCAAAAGTGGAACCGTGGAGTCTTAATTACCAGATCACGAGGGAAGTCCTATAGCTATATTTTTTAAGATTTTTTTTTTTTTTAATGCCAGAGCTATGCCATGTAATGGAGTTTCTTTTTGGAATGAAAAAAAGTTCTGGAAATGGATGGTGGTAATGGTTGCACAATATTGTGAATGTACTTAATGCCACTGAATTGTATACTTTGAAACTATTTTAAAACAGTAAATGTTATGTATCTTTTACATGCCAAAAAATGTTTAAGTATGTACAATGGCATTGCTTTTAAACAAATATGAGTAAGGTAATGTTTCCAGTCCTGTGCTCAGTCACATCTGACTCTGAAACCCAATGGACTGTAGCTGGCCAGGTTCCTCTGTCCATGGGATTCTCCAGGCAAGAGTATTGGAGTGGGTTGCCATTTCCTTCTTTAGGGGATCTTCTCAATCCAGGGATTGAACCCGTGTCTCTTGAGTCTCCTGCACTGGCAGGCTGATTCTTTACCACTAGTACCACCTGGGAATCCCTAGGTAATGTTTAAATGACCCTTATGAACAAGTAAATAATTCTCATCAGAAACTACAAGTTAATCATAGTCAGGAATGCTGTAACAGTGGAAGACCCATGTTGATCAGCCCTGGTAGACCCTAGTCCAAAATCTGACAGCCAATTCTCTTGCATCTGTGGAGGAACACATTCAACTATTCAGAGTCCAAATGCTTTATTATTTAACTAAATCATAGAACTATCACATGCTTTGTGAATTCATGGCCCACATTTGTTTAAACGGAGACCCAGTTCTCATTGAACTATCCACCATAGTAACGGAGCATAAGACATGTGCTCAATATCACTTATGAAATCCCAGAAGTCTCTGTATTTTATCAAGTAGAGAACACTCTATCATGGAAATGCAAGAGTGTGACTTAATGAACTATTCCTTCAGATTAGTTAAGCATCTCATGTGGGATATTCTTTCAGAATATGAACTATGATGTAATAGGGTCAGGGAAATTAATCCACACCGAAGTTCCCAGGGCCTCACCTTTGTCAAACCTCTTCAGATCAGTATTTTGCTTTCCAGTTATATGTTTTCAGGAGAAGCCAAAATTATTAATATTTATACTGGTCTCATTCCCAAAGCTTCTCCAGTATGCTAAGCCAAGGGCTGACTTAGCAAGGAAGCAGTTTATCTTCATGGAGAAGGTGGGCAGATAACTTGGACCACAAGGCAAATGACGTAGCCTGATCATTCAACTGGGATATTTACCTAATTTATGTAAATCTTAACTTCATTTTCTTTTCATTTTCTACATCATTTCAGGTGAGGCATGATGTTCTCAAAGAATCATGTGGCTTTATCTATGTGAGGATTTATCTATGATTCACATAGCCAATTCAGATGATCATTTTGGCTGAAAAATGTCATGGTCTTTGACATTTCTTTTAAATCTATTTGAAAAGTGGTCTTAATAGAGTCATAACAACAATGTGTGACTGAATTGGACCCTGGATCAGAATTTTTGTGGAGAGGGTTATAAAGAATATTATTAAGGAAACTGGCAAAATAAATATTGGTCTACAGATGAGATAATAGTATTGTATCAGTGTTAATCTCCTCATTTTGATAACTACAAAAGTCATGTAAGAGAAAGTTCTTGCTCTTAAGAAATACACACTCGGCAATTTAGAATTAAAGAAAATCTGCTATGAACTTTCAAATAATTCAGAAAAAAATTACTGTATACATATATATGTATATATCAAGAGAAAATGATAATAGAAGCAAGGTAAAATAGTAATTGGGAAATCTGAATAAAAAATATGGGACCTCTTTATACCACTTTTAACTGTTTTTTAAGCAGGAAATAATTTCAAAATAAAAAATTTATCCCCCAAATTTAAAGTTGATTTAATAACTTACTCATAGTGATCCTATAATCTAAAACAAAGTCAAATTAACATGGCATTATAATTTTTATATCTCAATTTATTTTAACATTACATTAGAGGCATTAACCAGGAAAATTCTACTTGAGTTCTACTTGATTATAAAGCCATTGAATCTCAAGATTAGAAGGGAATTAAGAGATCATACAACTCAAATAAACATGAGTATTTCCCAATGTAACACCATGCAATACAAATAATATACAAGAAAGCAGGGTATGAATCATGAATGAAGCACAGAAGAGGCAATTCTACCTTGAACGGCTGTTGATCTCCACCCAGCCCAGTTTCCATGACACATGAAGCAAAAGTCCACCAACCAGTGTCTGCCACCTGANGCTTTGTGAATTCATGGCCCACATTTGTTTAAACGGAGACCCAGTTCTCATTGAACTATCCACCATAGTAACGGAGCATAAGACATGTGCTCAATATCACTTATGAAATCCCAGAAGTCTCTGTATTTTATCAAGTAGAGAACACTCTATCATGGAAATGCAAGAGTGTGACTTAATGAACTATTCCTTCAGATTAGTTAAGCATCTCATGTGGGATATTCTTTCAGAATATGAACTATGATGTAATAGGGTCAGGGAAATTAATCCACACCGAAGTTCCCAGGGCCTCACCTTTGTCAAACCTCTTCAGATCAGTATTTTGCTTTCCAGTTATATGTTTTCGGGAGAAGCCAAAATTATTAATATTTATACTGGTCTCATTCCCAAAGCTTCTCCAGTATGCTAAGCCAAGGGCTGACTTAGCAAGGAAGCAGTTTATCTTCATGGAGAAGGTGGGCAGATAACTCGGACCACAAGGCAAATGACGTAGCCTGATCATTCAACTGGGATATTTACCTAATTTATGTAAATCTTAACTTCATTTTCTTTTCATTTTCTACATCATTTCAGGTGAGGTATGATGTTCTCAAAGAATCATGAGGCTTTATCTATGTGAGGATTTATCTATGATTCACATAGCCAATTCAGATGATCATTTTGGCTGAAAAATGTCATGGTCTTTGACATTTCTTTTAAATCTATTTGAAAAGTGGTCTTAATAGAGTCATAACAACAATGTGTGACTGAATTGGACCCTGGATCAGAATTTTTGTGGAGAGGGTTATAAAGAATATTATTAAGGAAACTGGCAAAATAAATATTGGTCTACAGATGAGATAATAGTATTGTATCAGTGTTAATCTCCTCATTTTGATAACTACAAAAGTCATGTAAGAGAAAGTTCTTGCTCTTAAGAAATACACACTCGGCAATTTAGAATTAAAGAAAATCTGCTATGAACTTTCAAATAATTCAGAAAAAAATTACTGTATACATATATATGTATATATCAAGAGAAAATGATAATAGAAGCAAGGTAAAATAGTAATTGGGAAATCTGAATAAAAAATATGGGACCTCTTTATACCACTTTTAACTGTTTTTTAAGCAGGAAATAATTTCAAAATAAAAAATTTATCCCCCAAATTTAAAGTTGATTTAATAACTTACTCATAGTGATCCTATAATCTAAAACAAAGTCAAATTAACATGGCATTATAATTTTTATATCTCAATTTATTTTAACATTACATTAGAGGCATTAACCAGGAAAATTCTACTTGAGTTCTACTTGATTATAAAGCCATTGAATCTCAAGATTAGAAGGGAATTAAGAGATCATACAACTCAAATAAACATGAGTATTTCCCAATGTAACACCATGCAATACAAATAATATACAAGAAAGCAGGGTATGAATCATGAATGAAGCACAGAAGAGGCAATTCTACCTTGAACGGCTGTTGATCTCCACCCAGCCCAGTTTCCATGACACATGAAGCAAAAGTCCACCAACCAGTGTCTGCCACCTGAAAAGTAAAAGGGCCAAGGTGAATTTAAGAGTGCCACAGTCTCATGGTTCACCCCCACAGATGTGTTGACTGACAAATATACATATGTGAGCCTTCTTACAACTTTTTCCTACCACTTTCTCCTAACCATCACCCCAGCTCTAGACCTGTCCTTCTCAACCTCTGCTATTCCCCTGAGTCCAGCTATACCATTCCCTGCTGACACTGACCATCTCCTCTTCTTATTCTAGACTTTTCCTGAACAATCTCACCCACAGCCAGCACCTCTCCATGACCTTGCACTGGTGAGTCCCAAACACCCCTTCTCACAGGATACAGTCATCCTGACACCTACCCCAAGCTCCTGATGATAAAACATAACCTGGGATTTCCCCTTCCCCATCCTGGCCATCCTCCTACTCTTCCTAATCAGCCAAACCAGAAACCTAGATGTCATCCTAGCCCTCCTCTGCCATCACCCTCTGCCATCAACTTACAAAATCCTATTGACTTTATCCCCATAACAGCTCTGAAACCTGAAGCCTTCTCTTCCATCCCTCTGCTTTAATTCAACCTCCCATCATCCCACATCTAGACCACAGCATCAGTTCCTTAACGGGTCCCCTTTCTCTCCAGGGTTGCCCTGCACTGTCCATTTTCCATGCTGCAGCCAAAGGGTTTGTTCTAAATTGCAAACCTAATTGTGCTCCTCACTTGTTTTAAGAACAGTTGATTCCTCCTGATGCCACAGGCAGCAGCTCTCAGCCCCCTTGCTACGCCAACACATCCGGGGACATGAAGTTCTCAGGAGACACATTTCCTCCAGTGCAAAGTTCAGGTGGGGGGGCACAGGTAACAAAATAAACACCCCTTCCGTCCCAGCACAGAAAGCACAGCAAAATGTCAAATGAATGGTGGGTATTACAGGGTCTTCCCTGGTGGCTCAGACATTAAGGAAGCTGCCTGCAATGCTGGAGGCCCAGGTTCAATCCCCAGGTCGGGAAGATCCCCTGGCAAAGGGAATAGCAATCCACTCCAGTATTCTTGCCTGGAGAATTCCATGGGACAGAGGAAGCTGGCTGGCTACAGTCCATGGGAATGCAGAGTCAGACATGACTGAGTGCCAAATGTGTGACAGGTACTATAGGCCCAACTTTATCCCCTTCTGCAGTAACTGCTTTTACTCTATTTTTGCTGAGTCATTCATAAATTTCAAAACCTTATTTTTAGTTATGACTTGAGACACCTCACCTCCAGAGGTGATTACAACACATCCACACGTTGGGACATGACAGTGGAGAACTCCTGGCCTAAAGGGCAAAGTCACTTGCATGAGACACACAAGCCTCCCAGGACCTGCAGCTGCCCCTCCCCAGGGTCAGCTCCTGTTCATCCACCAGTGGCAGCCACATTCCAGCTACACTGAACTGGCCACAGCCTCAGCAATATGCCAGGTTATTTCACACTTCTTAGAGTCTGCACATGTGGTCCTCTTGACCTATAACGTCCTCCCATCTCCTCTGTGTTGGAGGACACCTGCCTATCCTATAAGATCCAGGTTTTATGTCTCCCTTGCAGAGCATTCAATGACTCCACCAGGCAGCGTGGAAATACATGGGGCTGTGTCCTCCAACAGCTTGGTCTAGAGCAGTGGATCTCGATCGTGTGGATCTTCCCCCCAGGGGACACTTGGCAGTATCTGGAGACATTTTTGGTTGTCACAGCTGGGGGTGGGGGAAGCATTGCTACTGGCATCTGATAAGTAGAGGCCAGGATGCTGCCAAACACCTTGTAACATGTTGGACAGCCTCTCAGAAGAGTTTACCAGCTCAAAACATCAATAGTGCTGAGGCTGAGAAACCCTAGCGCAGTGGGAAGTAAGCACATGAACCGGTAAATACAATAAGAGGTGACAAAGTCCTAAGAGGAACAGTACCAGGTAGCACAAAATGCTCTAGCAGGGAGCAATTGATCTAGTCTAGGGAGCTGGGTGAGTTTTCCTGGAGAAAGCATTGGGTTGGCCAAAAACTTCATTCGGGTTTCCCATGCAACGGTACGAAAACCCAAATGGGCTTGTTGGCCAACCCAATAAATCTGAGCAGATGCCTGTTCAAAGCAGGAGGCCCAGAATGGACAATGGCTTGCGGGTGAGAGAGAGTGGCTCCAGCAAAGCTTCTTGTTGTTGAACTGCTCAGTCATGTCTAACTGTTATGCCACCCCATGGACTGTAGCCGGCCAGGCTCCTCTGTCCATGGGATTTCCCAGGCAAGAATACCGGGCTGGGTTGCCCTTTCCCTCTCCAGGGGATCTTCTTGACCCAGGGATGAAACCTTCGTACCCACATCGCCTACTTGGCAGGTGGATTCTTTGCCACTGAGCCACGGGGGAAGCCCACAGAGGAGGAGGTTAAAAAGTAATTCAGGTGACAACAACATTCTTTCCCACCTAAATTCCCTAAGTCCCTTGACCTGGACAGAAGTGAAAGGACACTCAGGGTCAGAAAAGGAGGAAACAATATCCCAGCTTTATTGACCAAAACATACACAATCGTGGATGCTATCTTTTAAAGTTTTGCTATGAACTACTAGGGAGAAACTTGATAGTGATTGTGAAGTTCACCGGAAACAACACATTGGTGTTGTTGTTTTGTAAGGAACAAAAAATTCAAAAACAAAAAACAGTAAGTGATGATAAATCTTCTCCCTTTCCCTGCCTGCTATCTGCACCATGTCTACCTTTCCCTCTGGTAACCACTCTTACTAGGGGCTTCACCTTTTTTTGTTGTTGTTGATGTGGACTATTTTTAAAGTCTTTATTGAATTTGTTACAATATTTTATGTAACAAATAAAATATTTGTTACAATATTTTACATAACAAATAAAATATTTGTTACATAAAGTGGAGCCACCAGGGAAGATCCTATAATACCCATCATTCATTTGGCGTTCTGCTGTGCTTTCTGTGCTGGGAGGGGAGGGGTTTTTATTTTGTTTATGTTTTGGGCAGGAAGCATGTGGGGTCTTAGCTCCATGATCAGGAATCAAACCCGCACCCCCTGCATTGGAAGACACAGTCTTAACCACTGGACCACCGGAAGTCTTCTGATTATTATTATTTTTTTTTTTTGGCCACACCATGCAGACCAGGGACTGAACACGGGGCCACAGCAGTGAAAGCACTGAATCCTAACCACTGGACCATCAGGGAATTCCCAATCTTTTTTTTTTTAATGAGGAAAACATACACACAGTTCTAGAAGGTGGTAGTGTACTACACTGTTTTGGACTTTCTCTTGTTCCCTACTAAATGGGGAACAAAATCTTGAAGATCTATCCTTTTCAATACACAAGAGTTCCTTACTTTTTTAAAACATTTGAATGGTATTCCATGAGAAATACAATATAATTTATTTAATTGATTCTACATAGATGAAAATTAGGCTGATTAAAAATGCTTGTCACCAACAGCTGCAATGTTTCACTTGTCTATCTCTGCACATATTTTTTTAAATAAATGCAAGTAAATCTGTTGGATAGATTCCCAGAAGTGGAATGGCTGGATTGAAGGATTCAAACCATTGCTATATTCTACCAAAATGCCAGTCACTGACATTGTGCCAATTATCAACATCAACAGTTTTCCACCTATAATCAATGTATGACAGTACCTGCTTTTTTTGTTGTTGTTTGTTTTGCTGTGGACCATTTTTAAAGTCTTTATTATATCTGTTACAGTATTGATCCTGTTTTTTCAGGTTTTGGCTTTTTGGCCAAGAGGCATGTGGAATCTTACCTTCCCAACCAGGGATCAAACCCACACCTCCTGCACAGGAAGGCGAAGTCTTAACCACTGGACCACCCGGGAAGTCCCTAGAGCACCTACCTGCTTTCTACATCCTCATCAACACTATATTATCAAATTTTAAATTTTTATTTTTCAAATCTTGTTAATAAAAATATATCTCAATACAGTATAAAATTATATTGTCTCATGAATGAAGAATATCTTTTTATATGTTCAAGAGCCCTTTGTAGGCAGACTTTTGTTTTTGAGGTAGAGATCTAGTTTTGCTGCACTGGGAGTGTATAATTGGGACTCTTTGGGAAATAACTGATGCTTTATTCATGGTGAATACTCTATGGGCATTTTAAAAGGGGGCATAATCTCTATTTTCAAGAAACTCAGTCTGATATTTATTAATTGCACTATTTATGAAATATTTTTTCCTAGTTTTTTGTTTGTCCAATTGATCCGTCATGGGAAAAAATAGTAGTAAGTTTGTCTCCTACTAGTAGTATGTTTCTATTTATTCCTGATATTCTTACCATTTTTATTTGACAAAAGATGATGCTCTGTTGTTTGGTTGACAGATATTCATCCCTATTCCATTTGCACTTTGAACTCCATGCTGCTCTAGCATTACAATGCGTCTTTTCATTTTGAACTGCATTGCTTAGCATTGTAACACCTTTTTCTTTGTTTACTTAATGACTTTTGTCCTGAATTCAACCTTGACTGATATTAAGATGTCTATCCCTGCTTTTCTGTATCCATTTGTGATACTTAAAAAAAAAAAAAAACGGAAGAGGAGAACGTGGGATGGTGTGCTCTACCACATATTTAAATGCTATAATAATGAAAACAATTTAGCGCTAGCCCCTTTTCATAAAGGCTGACAAATAAGCGCTCAAAAATAGACCCCAAGAAAAATGACTTCACATATGATATTAACAGCCTAAAAGCAAAATGAAGGATTATATAACAAAATATAATAAATGGGGCTAGCATAAATAAAAACCATGAGGAGGAGAATGATTTCTTCACATTGAAACATACACTAAAATAAACAGATAATAATTAAGAATTGAAAAAAGTTTTAGTGACATATAGGTGAATAGCTATATGATATAGTGATGAGAAGAATAAGTATATAAGCAGTGGTGCATGCTAAGTCACTTCAGTCATGTCTGACCGAAATGTGACCCCATGGACTGTAGCCCACCAGGCTCCTCTGTCCATGGGATTTCCCAGGCAAGAATACTGGAGTGGGTTGCTATGCTCTCCTCCAGGGAAATCTTCCTGACCCAGGGATCAAACCTGCATCTCTATGTCTCCTGCATTGGCAGGCAGGTTTTTCACCACTAGTGCCACCTAGGAAGCCCCTAAAAGCAATGGTAGCTATCACAAAAGAAACAATCAATATAAAAATAAAATATTTTTTTAAAAAGCTGGGGGGCGGGTGGTTAAGGTAAAAGAGGGAAATGTGAGTGCCAGAGCACTCCATGCTGTTGCTACAGTATCTACTCTATTGACCTGACTCTACACCATTTTCTGTCTTCTTTCTAATAATAGCATCCCTCAGTTTACAAGACCACATTCTGGATTAATCTGTGTTTCTCTCTGCTGCTTCATTCCTATGTTCAAACAATGAATTGTCTATAATGTCACTTAAAAAGCCCAAATAATCAAAATAATTATAAACAAAATGAAATGGCAAAGAATAAATTAAAAAGGGGCAGGAGGAGAAGGGGACAACCGAGGATGAGATGGCTGGATGGCATCACTGACTCGATGGATGCGAGTCTGAGTGAACTCCGGGAGTTGGTGATGGACAGGGAGGCCTGGAGTGCTACAATTCATGGGGTCTCAAAGAGTCGGACATGACTGAGCGACTGAACTGAACTGAAAATAAAAGGATAAGAAACCAATGCAATACTATAAAGCAATTATCCTTCAACTTAAAATAAATAAATCATAAAAATAAAAAGATAAAAGGCACAAAAACACAATTCATTGAAAAAAGATATACAAGTGGATAACATAAGAATACCATCCAACTTCACGAATAATCTAATAGTAAGACAAAGCAATGTGCTATTATTTTTTGCTTATGAAATTAGCAGAGAGAGGAAAAAAATGAGCCATACTTTGAGCACAACTCAAAATATCATAGAAACTTTCACACACAGGCTGGGTTACAATGTAAATTGATAAAACAATTCTGAAAAAGAAATTTTTAATATTCAAGCAGTCGACTAAAGAAGTTCATGTTCTTTAATCTAAATTTCTTATATAGGAATTTAGTCCAAAGAAATAGAAATTTGGCAGATTTGAATGCAAAAAAAATGTCTGATAATATTGCTGTGTTTATACCCCTCAAAGGGGGCACAAAGTAAATGCCATTAACAGACGGACTAAATAAATTACAGTATGTCTATCTAATGAGAAATCTATGCAGTCATTAAAAATATTTTAATGATGCTAGTTGGACATTTCCTACAAATGTATATAAAAGATACTCACCCTTGGAATAAGGTAGGGTAGGTAAATTTCAAGACAGACAGGACATACTGAAAAACAAATATCAAATTAATGGATATTTTCAAATTATAGAGAATTGGTAGACCATATAATCAAGGAAAGCCTTACTAAAGAAACATAAATGCACTCAAGTTTCAAAAAAGCCTTTTTTATTCCTCCCCAAAGAAATCACACAGTGGGGAAAAACAATGACCTTCCAATTTATACTAAAGAGAGGGGCCAAGTGAAGTCAGACAGAGACAAGTATCATATGCTATCACTCATATATGGAATATATTTTTTTTAATGACAAATGAACCTATAAAACAGAAACAGACTTACAGATATTGAAAAGAGAAACCTGTGGAAGAGGGATAAATCAGGGCCTGGGATTAGGAAATAGACAACCATCAAGGTCCTACTGTAGAGCACAGGGAACTCTACTTAGTATTCTATTCTTTTTTCTATACGAAAAAAGAAGCTGGAAAACAATGAGCATATGTATAACTCAATGACTTCACTGTACAACTGAACCTAATACAACATTGTAAGACAACTATACTCCAGTAAAATTTTTAACAAGGGGGTGGGGGAGCTGCTTTCCCCAGGGTCACCAGAAGCCTGACCACCTCTCAGCTGGGGATGGAACAAAGTGGGCCAGATACCGTGGACAGCTGATCCCTCTCAGCATTCCCAGACCTTGGAAGTGCCATGCTATAATTGTGGCAACTCCAGAGTAAACTGGAAAAACGCCTGGACACAGTCGGTTTTCTCAGAGTATCCACTTTATCTATTGCCCAGTTTACCTAAAAATTCACTGCCTTCTTTGTTTGTCATCCTATTCATTCTTTCCTTTGTTTTCTTTCCACTTTTGTTTGGTTTTGCAATCTTGGGGTTTTTTTCCTAACTAATTCTGCTCAGGTATCTAACACGTTAGGTGTGTTTTTTTAAGTTTGTTTGTTTTTTTTTTTAAGCCAATTCAATTAAGATCAACTTGTATTTCTATTACGTCCTTTAATCAAATTTATAGCACATTATGAACAGGAGAACTGTTATTTTGTCTTTCTGGGTATCTTTTTCTACTTTTTCTATGATGGAACACTTTAAGAATTTTTTAAAAGCCTAAAGACGATTAAATGGCTTTAAGCAAGGACTCCACTGATTCGTCACATGATCTGAAAAGTACAATAGACTGGTGTTATGCAAGTTTACATTTCTATTTTTTTCCCCCCATGGATTAATCAACCTGTAATTCCCCTTGTATGAATTCCTAAATATCACAGGTGTAGTTACCTGCCTGTGCTCTGGTGTATGTATCCTAGAGATGGACCTTCATTCTTCTTTGAAGCCTATTTACTCATGTTAAGTCAATATGTTCCTCTCCACTTTCCTCTGATATTTTATTTGTAACATTGAGACAAGGGAAGGATTATGTTAGTATCTGGACCATGTCTTCCATCATCCTGAACAACCTTCATGAAGACAATAAATGCTCATTCATTGCAATTTGCTAGTAGTTCTTTTTCAGAGAAAGAGGGTTTTTGGTTTGCTTTTTTTTTCCCCCCAAGGGGGAGTGGAAAGGGAGTAGTAGAGACTCTACAGTGGAGAAAGGTGGTCCTGAGCCCCCTATCATCACTTTGGCTTGGTGTCTACCCCAGAGTCCAGGACAAGGGGTGATATCCCACACTAGCTCACAGGGATCTAACATTTCTCTACATGGTACCAAACCCAAGGCTCCCTCCTAACAAAACAAAAACATAGTACCACTGATTTTCTGAGTTTTCATCAATAGGGTTTTATGACATTAAACAAAATTAAGTTTACATTTTTTTAAATAATTTAATGAAAAACTCTTCAATATATTCGAAATTCCTGGGATGGAGCCACAAGAAAAATAGGTTTGAGAATCAATGGTGTGAGGCAGAGATGGAGATGGACTGATACCTTCTATTTAAAGGCTTCTGGAACCTTGGTGGTTCTGGGGCAGGGGTATGTTTAGAAGAGAGAGCAAAATGTACGTGATTTCTTCTCCTACTCGTCCTCCTACTAGAGGGAACAGGGGCCAACAGCTTTCCCCTTCCCGAAAAAGTAGTCCACATATCCAAAAATGAGGTTCCTGGGAATTCACCAGTCAAAAATCGTTTCCCGGTAGATGTAAAGGACGTTATTACAGCACGAGAAACGAGGACAGTACCGTCCAACAAATCTTACTTCTAAAAGAGCCTCGTGCAGAATTGTTTTCTTCTCCATCACCATCAGGAACAAATCAGATAAAAATCGGGAGGCAGTATTTGGTCCACACAGTATTTGGTGACTCAGATCCCCCACGGGCAATCATCACCACCCCGCACCCGCCCCTCCTCACCTTGTTCGTGAGGTAAGAAGCCAGGTAGCAGGTACAAAACGTGAGACCGACCAGACACTTCTTCATGCACATCTGTTAATTTGCACCCCTTCCCAGGGACCCCCCACAGAAGCCCCACTGCCGCCAACAGAGCCGGGCCACAGCCCTTGCTGCCCGCCACGTGGCTGCGAGCTCCGCCAATCGGCGCAGCGACCGTCCCCGGTGCCTGCCTCTTAAAGGGGCAGCGCCTCCTCAAGAACTCCCAGGCTCGCGCTGGGCGGGGCCAGCTCTCTAGGATGTGGAGGGAGGAATAAGGTTCTCTAGGGCTGTGACCACCTGTAGAGCAAGAGCGGGTAGTCCTTGTAAAAAGGTAGAAAATGGTATAAGAGGGGAGAAAAGCAGCTGACAGAACAATTCACAACAGTCTATCAGCACTGAAAGAAAAATGTTCAGAGCTAGCCCACTGAATCCTGAGCAAACCAAATGAAAAGAAATCCACTTAGATATATTTACACATTAAGATTCACATTTTATTGTATTAAAATATCAACATATAATTTGCTATATAACCATTTTTAAGTGTATCGTAGTGTTAATTACATGCACATTGTTGTGCAACAGATCTCTAGAACTTTTGCCTCTTGCTAAACTGAAGCCCTACCCGCAGGAAATAACTTTCCCCAAACCCTCCCTGCGCCCCGCTTCCCTGGGAATGGGAACTACCATTCTATTCTCTTTCTACTGCTGGGATACCTTACCTGAATGCAATCAAGAATATATATTTTATTAAAAATTATTCTCTTTATCTTTTATAGTCAGAACATTCAGTTCAGTTCATTCGTGTCCAACTCTTTATATCAATTTAAAAAATAATTGTGCAGTAAAGGGAACAAAACAAAATATTTGTTGTTAGAAAATGGCAACCAGCAATTCCCCAGCAGTCCAGTGGTTTGGGCTCCAGGCTTTCAATGCCAATGACCCAGGTTCAATTCCTGTTGGGGGAACTAAGATCCCACAAGTCACATGGTGCAGTCAAAAAAAGAAAGAAGGAAAATGGCAATGGGTTGCATAGGGTTCAAAAATCACTGTGTCCCAATTAAACCTAACCAACTTATAACACCCCACTCTAGAAAACTTAGGAAAATTCTGTCATCACTAAACATATAATAGACTTTCCTACCCTTATACCTAGTTTTATGCTGTTCATTCCAGCTAAACGAGCTTTATAGCTTCTCTCCAAATTGGTTGTCTAATTTGGTAGCACCTCCTCCATGCAGCCTTTCCAGATTTCTCCAACCAGCAAAGAATCCTGAAACATTCACTGTCTATAGCTGTCATGTGGCAATTAATCATGCACTCTTTTGAGACAGAAGTGTTGTATTGTCATTCAACATTGTTATGTGATATGTTATTTCTCCAACTATATCTCATAGCTTTTTTCTTCTCCCACAGGACTTTAGCAATGTTGTAAGTAGTTATTGAATATTTGTTGATTGCTTGAATTTACTTTCAAAATTGACAACTAATTTCAATAATAAAGAGTAAAGAATTTTAATTCTGCTCCCTTTAGAGACTGAAGAATCTGCTGACTCCATGTGCTTACTGCTAAGTCACTTCAGTTGTGTCCGACTCTGTGCCACCCCATAGATGGCAGCCCACCAGGCTCCCCCGTCCCTGGGAGTCTCCAGGCAAGAACTCTGGGTGGGTTGCCATTTCCTTCTCCAATGCATGAAAGTGAAAAGTGAAAGTGAAGTCAGTCGTGTCCCATTCTTAGTGACCCCACGGACTGCAGCCTACCAGGCTCCTCCGTCCATGGGATTTTCCAGGCAAGAGTACTAGAGTAGGGTGCCATGTGCTTAGGGAGTACAAATTCTAGACTAGCTCATCTCAGCTGAGCACCAGTGAATTTATCAGCAGAGATGATAGGAGTAAAAACTGAAACTAAACCTTTTAAACATTGTACTTATTCCACTTCACAGCAAAATGCCCATTATCCCATTCAATAACTCACTATTTAATAATATAGGACTAAACAAACAAACAAAAAAAACAAGTAACATGCAACAACATGCTGCTGTTGGTAAACCAGATTTGTCCTATTAATAATATTTGTAAATGTAAGTTGTAAATATTGTAAATTTCCATCTTCCCTTTTAAGGAGCACATAGTTGATGGCATCAAGTATATACCTTAACTTGAGACACAACCATTATGATTGTTAACTCACAAACTCTGTTCTAACCTGGAATTCCAACTCAGGATAAAGAAACTTCCCTTTTCCCCACAGCCTGCCCTTTCTCTTCCCTGTCTGAAGTAAAGCCTGAGTGTCCTCTGAGACTATTCATTTCTGTCTGGTGTACAAGGCAGGGGAGCCAGCTGGCACGCCTTGCTTTGTCCAGCGCATCTACCAAAACGTGACTCCTGCTATAAGGCTGTCCTCTGACTTCTCTGCCTGTCCCTAAGATTCTGCAGCAGAGCATCTACCGACCTTTCTGGGTTACAGTCTGAACATTTCCTGAAAACCAGCACCTACTCACACTCTTCTACTCACCCCAAGCCCTGCCGTCTTGCTGGGTAATTTCAAGGTCCATGTGGATCACCCATCTAACATCCTGGCATTTTACCCTGCTCCCTTGGTTTCCTCTGATCTGAGAATAGCCAATATCTGCTTTACCCCTAAAACACTTAAACGATTCATTCACACACTCTTTCTCTGAGGTAAAGTGTAACCATTTCAAAATGTAAAATTCAGTGGCAATGTACAGATTCACAATACTGTCCAACTATCAACGATAACAAGTTCCAAAACGGCTTCATCCCTTAACCAATCACTCCTCGTTTGCCTCCTCCCAACCCTGTTCCCTGGCAACTACCAGTTTGATTTCTGTCTTCACAGATTTACCTATTCCGGATTTTTCCGGTCACGTTATGAAAAGCTGAACCAAAACGTTTATTACACAGTCTTATTTTTGCTCCATGTTACATAACACATTTTACAAAATTTCACACTCCTCGCCCCGCCTCCTACCGACAACTGTAATAAAAACAAAACCCGACCGTTTCCTTCTCTCTTCTGTAAACCTGACATTTTCTGTCTCCCATCTCATCCCAGTTTAGAATCCACTCGGGGAAATAATGAATGAACAGAGAGTCTGTTCTGCTTGTTTTGCAGTCCACGCACTCTGATTCCGTTTAACTTGATCCAGCTGCCCTCTCGCGCAGCCAGAGAAGTGGTTCAGGGTCACCGTAGAGCCTGGCCAGAGGAAGCCACACCCGGCAGCTGCCCTGCTAGGAAAAAGCGACAGTGACCACTAGCCTCCCGCCAGGGCAGCGATCGGAAGTGCGGTCCTCTGGGGCGGAGAAAGGTGACCTAACGCGGAGCCCCGGTAGGTGGCCAATCGGAAGCGAGCGTACCGGCGTAAAAGGCGGAAGAGAAGCGGTCTAGTTCCGGACGCGGCGGCCGCCGCCATCTGTCATCTGAGCTCCGGCACCAGCACCCTGCAGTCCCAGCCCTCCCGCCTGTCTCCTCGGGGGAGCTGCTTCCCGGCCCTTCCACCTCTCTGCTCTGTTCTCGTCGCTAACTTCTTCCCCTACATGGATCTGGTCAGAGTGGCATCCCCTGAGCCCGGGCCAGCAGCGGCCTGGGGACCCAGCAAGGTGCGTGGCAGTCGGGGCTGACGCACCTGCCGTGGCCTCCTGGACTGGTCCTCTTGGAGGACCCGGAGAGGATGGCAGGCGCCGAAGCGCTCCCCAGGGGACTTGGGAAGTTTGGGGCTGAATACCAACCGCCTGGGAAAGGGAGGGCGGGCGGCGGGGCTGCGGATGTCGGGGAGAGAGAGGCAGGGAAGGAGCACTGAAGGGGCACAGGGTGCCAAAGCCCACCCCGGTTTGGAGTCTCTAGTTCTGCAGCTTGGTTTCTGAACCCCCATGGCATGTATTTGGGCGGGACTCGCTTAGAGATGCTGACGTTTGGGGGAAGGCAAGCACGAGCTTGTTTTTCTCCAGCCAAATGAGTCAGCCCAATTATTCACAGAAAGCCAGACGGAAAGGTGGCTGAGGAAGCTGTTTGCTTAACTTGTCAAGTGTGGTCATCCTACTTGGGCAGTTTGTTGTTTTTGAAGTGGTAAGTTTAGGGGATAAGTCCAGGCGCACCCTTCCTCCCCTCCAGGCTAATACTCAAGTGTTTACAAACCGTAAGATGGTTGTGTCTGAGTTTTAACGTTTATGCTTTTTCCTGTAATGGCCAACTGAAATGCTCATTTAACGTTTGGTTTCTGATTTCAGTCTGCTGCTTTTCATGATACTTTCATTAGAAGAATGAAAAGATTCTTTTGCCACTTTATGGAGAGTTTTCTTGAAAGCAGAAGTAGATCAATTGAGATTTTGTGTTCCTCAAATTAAAGTTGTGAAGGAATCCAACTTTTTTAGTTTCCTAATTGTTCATTTTTTAAAAAATAAAATGGACATTTACCAACATATTAATTTAAGGTGTACAACATAATGACAACATAATGTACAACATAATGATACATGTATATATTGCAAAATGCTCATCACAGTAAGTCTAGTTAGCATTCAGAATTGCATTTTGTTTCTTGTGATGAGAACTTTTAAGATTTACTCTGTTAGCAACGTTCACATATACAATACAGNCACTTTATGGAGGGTTTTCTTGAAAGCAGAAGTAGATCAATTGAGGTTTTGTGTTCCTCAAATTAAAGTTGTGAAGGAATCCAACTTTTTTAGTTTCCTAATTGTTCATTTTTTAAAAAATAAAATGGACATTTACCAACATATTAATTTAAGGTGTACAACATAATGACAACATAATGTACAACATAATGATACATGTATATATTGCAAAATGCTCATCACAGTAAGTCTAGTTAGCATTCAGAATTGCATTTTGTTTCTTGTGATGAGAACTTTTAAGATTTACTCTGTTAGCAACGTTCACATATACAATACAGCGTTATTAACTCTAGTCATTATGTATAGTACATCTCATGTCTTATTTATTTTGTTAACTGGAAGTTTCTGTCTTTTGACCACCTTTTCCCGTTTCACCGACTTCTTTACATGTTCACATAGAACATCTGTTCGTTAATCTTATTAGATCTTCATACCAGGTCTTATCAGAAAGTGGGGGAAGTATGAGCTATTAAGTACTGTAAAGGAAATTAAGTTCTCATACAACCATAAGGAGAATCTAGGATATGTAATTTGCAAATGTGGTTACATCTGTCTGTTACATTATTTTTTTCCTGTCAAAAGTTTGTTTACAAGGTCAAGATCAGTATATGTAAAAGAACAAGTCATTAGAAAAACACTAATAAATATATACTATACATGTTAAATTTCACCAGATAAGCTTGTAAAGCTTGTAAAAATGTCAGGTGAGACAAACTTTGCTCAGAATACCTAAGCTCAGAACAAACTTCACTTCCAAAACTAATTCAATAATAAAATATCTGACATCAGTCATATTTTCATTTAAGTGTGCATCATCAGAACTATAAAACTTCATTTTCATCTTGCAATAAAAGATCATCTTGGGGTTTACTGATGTTCTGTTGAGAAGACAGCATTTTCATGGGGAAAACAATAGAAATACATTGCAGATATCACATTGCAAGTATTTCCTTCTCTAACCTCTTGGAAGATGGAAGTAATTATAGAAGCCTGTGTGGAGTAAGTGGAGATTTGAGGAAAACCTTGGAAAATGGAAAGAATGTTAAAGGCTAATGAGTCTCAAAACTTTTCCATCAGGACTTCTTTATACTCTTAAAAACCATTGAGAACTCCAAGAACTTTTGTTTATATTGGTTATATCGATTGATATTTGTCATATCAGAAATTAAAACTGAGATATTGAAAAACTTTATTAAGTGATATAAATCATAATGTTTATATAAATAATATTTTTATGTTTTCAAAAAAACTGTTTTCCAAAATGAAAAATTAGTGAAGTAGTATTTTGGATTTTTTCAAATCTCTTTAATGTAGTAACTTTGTAGAAGACAGCTGGATTTTCATAGCTCGTTTATCTTCAGTCCGTTGCGGTATGTATCAGTTGAAGTATATGAAGAAAATCCATTCTTACAAATATGTAGATTTTAGCAGGCATAATTGCAGATGGGTAATAAGAGCATGGTAGACACTGAGAATGAACTGAGTTAATCTTTAAAAATGCACATTAAAAAAATGTTATTCAAGTATAGTTGATTTACAGTGTTGTGTTTAATTTCTGCTGTACAGCAAAATGATTCAGTTATACATGCTTCTTTTTTATGTTCTTTTCCATTTTGGTTTATCACAGGATATTGACTATAGTTCCCTGTGCTGTAGAGCAAGACCATCCTATATATAGTAGTTAGAATTCACATTCATATTCTAAACCCACTACCTTTGAAATTTTTGGAGAACACAGTTCACAGGCACTCATTCTCATAGCCACCAGAGTGCTGCCATCATATCCGATATAGACTCTGGAAAACTCGACACTCTTGAGAGAATGAGAGTGGGAACTTTTTTAGAACTATTATGAAAATAATTTTGACCTCTTAGACACCCCAGAAGGGACTTGGGGGTCCCCAGTTACAAAATGCCAAGCTGCTGTTATGAGCAATGAATTTTAGGGAATATTCCAAGAAGGGAGAATGGACATACTGTATGCAAAAGTGAGAAAGTGTGTAACTCTGTTGGAAAGAGCTGTAACAAGTGGATTAATGGTACTCCTCAGAACTGTTAAGGTCACCAAAAAGGAGGAAAATCTGAGAAACTCACAGCCAAGAGGAGACTAAGGTGACATGATGACTAAATGTTATGTGGTGTCTTGGATGGTATTCTAGAATAGAATAGAGACATTAGGGGGAAGCTAAGGAAATCTGAATGAAGTATGGGCTTTAATTAATGATTTAGCTCATTAATTTTGACACATGTACAGTATTTACATGGAGATGCTGAGCATAGGGATTCTGGCGACTCTACAGTCTTGGTGATTTTTTGTTGTTACTCTAAAAATACTCTAAAATTGAAAGTTTAAAAAGTAGTGTTGTTGTATAGGCTTAGATCACATTTTGCAGAAACCCTTGTTTTGAGAAGTAAAATTACCCACTTAAATATTTTGCCTAGATTATGTCTTCCAGCTGCATGAGCAGAAAAGGAACTTTCCTGTGAGTTATGGTTCCTTTGAGTGGCTTCAAGTTGAGGACAGAATTTTTGTTATTATGTACCTCCTTCGTGTTTGCTGATTTTTTTTTGTTTTGTTTTTTGCTTTAGAGTTGATTCTTTCCCTGTAGTTGTGTGCAGTAAAATCTTTAAAAAGAAACAAAAAGCGGGATGGGCAGCTTGTGATGCATCTTGAAGAGTAGAAGGAAGGGGGAATGATTTCCTTCCCATCTGCAGCCAGCCAGGTGTGGGAGGATGGTAACTGTGAAGACCCCACATTGCTGCATTCAGTGGTTGCAGTTTCCCAAGAGAGGAAAACAGGGTAGGTCAGGGGTCCTCAGCGATCAGGAGGCAGGGAGCTAATGATGGGCTAGGTAGATGTCACTTAAAGCAGAATAACTAACTGGAAGTGGTTGGAGTTTCCCATCAGATCTTGATGCCCTGGTGAGTTTAATTTGTTGAAAGCAGTAGTGGGAAATGATGTTGGATTGCTTGGGTAGAACAAGGACCTTTTACTCTTATCTCTTTAAACGTTTGACAGAGGGAGCCGACGACTTCCTGAAGAATCGCAATATGACAAAAGAAGATTCCCCTCTGTTCACCCCGTGGTGCCCATTTGGAGGAGGGGCCCCAGTGCCTTTTCTAAGCCCTCCTCGGGATGGTGGACCACTTGAGCCTGTGGAGAGCTACCATGCCTGGCAGCTGTCCCTCACAGCCTGGAATGTTTTAAGGAGGGATTTGGGGCTACCGGTTTGAAGATGTGATTTCAAAGTATGGGAGTTGGCAGACTTTCAGAAATCTTTGCTTATTTACCCCACCTAAGGAAGTCACCTCAGTGTGAGGTGGCCCAGCTGAGCTGGCCAGCAGGGGTGCAGAGATGTCCAGCTCTAGAGCCTCGGGCTCCTGGGAGCGCGGGCAGCAGAACTGAGCAGTCCTGGTGTCTTGTTGGTGCTCTCAGTCTCTGCTCATTTCCCTTTCCCATTCAGTCTGTCTTGGAAGTAGGTAAATCTCTGCCTCCAAAATAACACAGTGACTGCCTTTCATCATTTACCTCTCTGAGAGATTGTCCACGGACGTCTTAACATCTTAGAAGAATTAATTGACTGCTAGCTAGAGACTAGAAGCCTGAGAAGTGGGTGGGCAAAGGGGCTGACAGCATGGTGGGGAGGAGGGCTTTAACCTAGGAGCGGTGTAGAAAGAAATCAGACCTCTCCAGCCTAGGGACACCCTGGCAGTTCCTTGACATACCCCCAGGTTTCCTTTCAATGCCTGTTCAGTAAGGAACTCGAATGCCTTTTTAGGTCTGAAGCCCTGTGCTGGACTCTGGCTAAAACACTTACAATCACATGGCTATTCTAAATTAGACTCTCAGGAGTGGTAGTGGTTAAGAAATGTTTGGACTTTATCTTGAAGGCAGTGGGAAACATTAAAGCAATAAAAGAACTTTAATAAGGAAACTGAACCAGTCAAATCTACGTTTTAGAAAAACCATTGTGTTGTGGTGTGGAGAATGGAAGCAAACAGAAGGCAGAGTTAGGAGGCTCTTACAGTGAGTAACCCAGCAATGGGAGGATGATACCTCGGAAAGAGGACAGAAAACAAGTTCAGGAGATACTTAGACCTCTTATTAGTATTAATGGTCTTAATCACTGGACTATCAGATGGAGTCATTTGCTGCGGCTCAGTGAAGCTTCTCCCTTCAAAAATTAGGAATTGTGAAATAAACCTGCAGTTTATACACATTGCAGAAGGGCTGAGATGGTGATGCCATTGAGGAGGGCTGACCGGCCAGCTGTTCTTGAAAAGTCTCACAGAATATTACTTTGCTCTAGTAATATTCTTTCAAGAATCCATTTCTCAGCTTCTAAAGTTCAGAAGCATAGGGTTCATTATTTGTCACTGCTGGGTGTTTTTTTGTTTGTTTGTTTTAGGGTATCCCAGGATATCTTGAAAGGGGTTGCCGTACACTTTTTACTTGTTGAAGACTTACTGCTTAAATTAGAAGGAAGTATAACTTCTAAGTGGGCTTTGAATTGTGGTAGTTGGTATAGCCTGTTCCTGTAAGAGAATCTACCCAGGAAGCCAATTTATAAGTGAAAGGTGAGCAAAGTATAAGTTGCTTGGTGAGCATGATGTCAGAACAAGGGGCATCACATGAACTCAGTGGCTAGTCAGGTGATGTTGGCGTAGCCTGTGCTCCCCTCCACTATAAGGACATTCCCACCAAGCAGGCTGGAAAGTGCTCTTGGCTGTCATAGTCTCAGTGTGTCTTTGATTAGATTTGAGCTAGGAGCTATTTTTACCTTTAAGATGATTTCTGCAAAAAGCTAAACATTCCTTTTGAGTTTATTTAACTCCTCTAATTCTCAAAAGATAATCTTATTTCCAAGTTTGGAAGTCACTTTAATTTCATTAGTTTGAATTGCCTTTTTTTTTTTTAATAGTGTCCATGGGCTACGCCTCAAAATACAATATCTTGTTCTTTGTCTGATGTAATGAGTGAGCAGTTGGCTAAAGAATTGCAGTTAGAAGAAGAAGCTGCCGCTTTTCCTGAAGTTGCGTAAGTAAAAGTCACAAAGAATCTATTTGATCTAGCAACTGACCATAGCCAAGTCTTAGGATTTGATTAGTGATTGTCATGACAAATGAGTCAGAGATTTAGAAAAGCAGTGCAATAGAAGGAACACCGTTTTGGGAGTTCACTGATATTTGGGTTTTGGTCCCAATTTTGTGACTAGTTTTCAGTATTATCTTGGGCAAACCACGCAGTTTCTCTAGGTTACAGTTACTGCAACAGTTGAACTCTGTTATCAAATAGATTAACAAATAATAATCAAATAGATTGATTAACAGTTTTGATTAAGCATTTGTAGTTTGTCTTTCCATATATACGTCATCTCCTCTGATCAGAACACAGAACAAATGAATTTGGGGTCTGCTTGGTTCTTATGATAGGCCCTTTAGCTTTCTGTTTCTTAAAGCTCCCTTAATCCTGTTCGGTGCTCTCATAGGTGCCTGCTGTTGGTCAGAGGGCAGCTGGGCAGGAGAAGGTGAAGGGTTTGGTAAAGTTCTTCCATTGTTTCTTCAATACAGTGTTTACACTGAAAAGGCACATCTCACCCATAATTGGTAGCATCTGTTTACACCAGCACATTGTATTAGTCTATATTGCCTTATTTTGAATAGTGTTGCTGAAGGACCATTTATTACTGGAGAAAACATTGACACTTCCAGCGACCTAATGCTGGCTCAGATGCTACAGATGGAGTTTGACAGAGAATATGATGCCCAGCTTAGGCGTGAAGAAAAAAAATTCAATGGAGATAGCAAAGGTACTATGACCTTATTGTGACAACCCCATTGGGTGGTAGGAAATGCTTGTAATGGGCCCTAAATAAATCTTCAACTGTTTTTGCCTTTTAAGTTTCCATTTCCTTTGAAAATTATCGAAAAGTGCATCCTTACGAAGACAGTGATAGCTCTGAAGATGAGGTTGACTGGCAGGACACTCGTGATGACCCCTACAGACCAGGTATCAGGGCTTTGACCTTCTGGGGGCATAGAATGGGGAGACAGGACTAAGTATTGTATATTTATCTTTGACTCTCATTTGATAATTTACTATTAGATTCAGTTATCTTTTTCAGACAATAGTGAATGCAGCAATTTAATCTCTGCTATTTTTACATACTTGACTTGTCTTAATCACCTTTAGCAAAACCAGTTCCTACTCCCAAAAAGGGTTTTATTGGAAAAGGAAAAGACATCACCACCAAACACGATGAAGTAGTATGTGGGAGAAAGAACACAGCCAGAATGGAAAATGTAAGTTACAGAAGGGATTCCTCTGAATCAAAAATATCCTTAAGTTTTATTAGGATAAGTTAAAAACATAGGATTCTAAATACAATATCTTAAGTTTCTAAAAACATTCTTCATCCTTTCTAGAGATATTTTAGAAGACCGTATAGCAACACCATGGAAACTCAACCACTGATGAGAATATATTGTACCTCAGAATAAAATTCTCCAACAATATTAAGAAAACTAGTTTGATTTACATTGATTCTAAAATTAAGAAACTGTTCTTATGAAAGTAACATTTTTCAGTATCTTAGTTTTCCATGAAATACCTGAGATGCGTAACAGGGGTGATTGGAGGATAACAAAGGGAGGTGGAAAGACTTCCTACTGTACACTCTGCTATAATTTTTGAATTTTTCATCTTGTGCATACCCCTGCAAAATCAGAAACAAAATGTGGTTTTTGAAAAATAGAAAAAATGGCATTTTTTTCCTCCTTCATAAATATCCTGGTAAATATAAAACATTTAGACTTCAGAACAAAAATACTTGTCAAATAAACATATCATTAAATTCTAGAAATAATCTAGATCTGACTCTAGAACAATTCTGTCCAGTATAATTTTTTGTGATAATACCACACACTGTGTGTACCAGTGCTGTCTAATATGGTAGCCATATTTGACAACTGAGTACTTGAAATTTGGTACAACTGAGGAACTGAATTTTTAATTTAATTTTAATAATTTAAATGTAAACATCCACATGTGGCTAGTGGCTTACATATTGGGCTTGTCATGGTGTGAGCATAGCTTGCTGTTTTATCCTACTCTTCAAAAATAATTGACTGTGAAATTGGTTTTTTTTTGGGAAGACTTGGTATGATTTCAAAATATAATATATCCTTTGATATAAAAGCAAAGTTCAGAGCATATGCTAAAATACCTTAGTTTTTAGATGAGTTTGGATGTTTTCTATGCATAAAATAAACCCTCCCTTCCTTTGGGATGAAATTTCNATTGGTTTTTTATTTTGGAAGACTTGGTGTGATTTCAAAATATAATATATCCTTTGATATAAAAGCAAAGTTCAGAGCATATGCTAAAATACCTTAGTTTTTAGATGAGTTTGGATGTTTTCTATGCATAAAATAAACCCTCCCTTCCTTTGGGATGAAATTTCTTTAAAAAGCCTTGTTTCCCTTTCTTTTGAGCTCACTGCTGAATTATTTTGGTTTTTCCTCTGTAATGTCTATGGATTCTGCTTTCATAGAATTATCATCTATTGAGTAGGGAACCTAATCCAAGTAAAACTGTTTATCTCTGTCCCATGTTAAAGTATTCAGATGCTGATTTTTCTTTTTCATTTTGGCAGTTTGCACCTGGGTTTCAGGTAGGAGATGGAATTGGAATGGACTTAAAACTATCAAACCATGTTTTCAATGCTTTAAAACAACATGCCTACTCAGAAGAACGTCGAAGTGCCCGCCTCCATGAGAAAAAGGAGCATTCTACTGCAGTAAGTATTCTTACGTTTAATGGAAAGGTTCATGTTGGAAAATTTCACGTTTGGAGGAAAAAACAAGACAAAAGTTCATGTTTGATATTTTTTCATGAGATTGACTTTTCAAATCAAAGATGTGAATAAAACCCAAGTAGCACCATTTGACTTTCAGATTTCATGTAATGTTTATTAATCAGTTACTCAAGACTAGCCTTTCAGTGGTCATAATTAATTTGGACTATGTTGCTTTCATTGTATATGAGAAATTATTTTCTGTCATGTCATGTTTATAATAACATAATGGTTTATAATGTTTTACATTAATGAAGTTAGTGTNGTTACTCAAGACTAGCCTTTCAGTGGTCATAATTAATTTGGACTATGTTGCTTTCATTGTATATGAGAAATTATTTTCTGTCATGTCATGTTTATAATAACATAATGGTTTATTATGTTTTACATTAATGAAGTTAGTGTCTAGCATCTTGAGAATAATTTTTAAACTTTTAGAAAAACAAACTAATGGTAGGTACATCAGGAGAGCTATTTAAAGTTTGGAGATAAAACTTTGACTAAGCCAGAGTCTGATTTTTAGTAGTTCTTTTAGATATTCACTTTCAGAGACAGTAGAGTTATAGGAATGGATGTTATCTTAACAGTCTTCTTTTAAGAGCCTGTTATATATACATCTAAGTAAATGAACAGTAAAAGTTTTAAAAAGTGTATATTTTGAATGTTGGATATTAGAAATGGCTCAGAAAATGTTTTGTGACTTCCAGTCATTTTCACTTACAGCACTTTATATTTTGCAGGAAAAAGCAGTTGATCCTAAGACACGTTTACTTATGTATAAAATGGTCAACTCTGGAATGTTGGAGACGATCACTGGCTGTATTAGTACAGGAAAGGAATCTGTTGTCTTTCATGCGTATGGAGGAAGGTAAATGAGCAGAAAATAATACCATAATATAAACCAAAGCTTAGTTCCTTGTTCTGAATTTACATAAGATCAAAGTTTAAAGTGTTATTTTAGGAAGTCTCAGCAATATAGGGACATAAAAAGAAAACACATTCAAGGGAGTTCCCTAGTGGTCTAGTGGTTAGGATTCGATACTTTCACTGCTGTGGCCTAGGTTCAGTCCCTGATCTGGGAGACTGAGATCCTGCAAGCCTCGCGGTGTGGCAAAAAAAAAAAACAACAAAACAGTCATCCCAATTCTACCATCAAGAAAGACCAGTAATAATTTTGTATAGACTCCTCCAGTCTTTTTTCTATGAACGTATTATTTTTCATATTATTGTAATTGTTCTATATCATACAGGTAGCTGTAGTGGCATAGCAAAATTTGAACCTGAGTTTGATTCAAAACTTTTCTCTATGGGACTCTGATACCAAGTTGGGAGGGTTATACTTAAAGAAATGTCTTTAAAGCTTTTTTTGTCATTTTAGATCTTACCCACTTTACTTTTGTTACGAGATCTTAGTCAAGTAAAGGATGGCATGAGGAAGAGAAAACATTTTAAACGTGGAGCCTATTGAGAGAATATGCAAACCAGGAATATGATGTCATCTGGTTCCTTAGTTTTGAAGTCTTACTAGTTCAGCAAGGCTTACTAGCTCAGCTAATCCTTTATGTTAGCAGTGTTTATAAACAAAAATGTTAAAATAGATTACAGATTATTCTAGTTATTTTTAGCTTTAGAAGGTATTTATTATATACTTAAAGGGATTCAAACAATTACTGCTCAAGTACTTGCCTTTGGTTTTCTTATTTAACTTGTTTCCCTTTCTAGATGTGACATACGCATATAATCATGTATTGAATTACACTAAGTTCCAAAATGAAAGGGATAAAAATGAATATTAGGTTAAAATGACTCAACATTTTTTAAGCAATGTGATCTGGAGCAGTCTACTAAACTTTACTTGAAAACTCACCCTCCCTTCATAGGATTTTAGTTGGGGTGATTGAGATCATATTTGATTATACCTGGTATAAATTACTCTTAATAAACCTTTTTTTTTTTTTTTACTCTAAGCTCTGTTGCCCTTTTTCCAAATTTCAGCTGAGGGTTCCCTGAGATCAGGCAAACATAACTTAATGGCACAAATTATTTTAAAATGAAAAGTTCCTCACAATAGAAATGAAACTATACAAAAAGGATTAAAATGAAAGTAGCCTTCATCTTACCAGCTGTGGACCACAGGTTTTTCCTCTAAAGTTTACCACTATTAATAGTTTTTAGTCTAGTCTTCTAGAAGTTTTTATCAGCATCTTTTGTTTCAATTAATATATCTTTCAAGTTCTTCTATTTTACTGGTTTGTATCATACCATTTTTATAGTAGAACGTTCCACTCTACCAATACACAGGATTATCTTTGTACATAAGCTTTGCTGTGCTTTTCTAAATAAATCCTTAAGCTAAATTCCTAACACTTGGAATTGCTGGGGCAAAGACTGTATGCATTTTTTCCCTTTCTGTTAAACAGTGAAAGGCCTTGCTGAAAAGAGAGTACCAGATTTTGCTCACTGTTTGGCCTGCTGAGCTGGCTGTTATATCAATCAATTCTTCTTATGTGTCACACCAAAGGCCAGAAATCTTAAATTTGTTTATTTTTTAATAGTGGGGCAAATACACTTCTCTCTATGAGCTAGTTAGATCTGCAGGTTGCACAATTCTGAATGTCAGTAGGTGTTGCCAAATTGCCTAGTAAGATAGTTAACCAGTTTATGCCACCACCAGTAAGCAGTATGAACCTGTTTCCCTCATTCTCATCAGTGCCTAGTCTTATCAAACTTAATTTTTTTTTCTCAAAAAAATGTGAAAAATGTAAAAAAAAAATGTAAAAGATGGAAAGTACGTTTTTAGTGTTTTGGTGTGCATTTATTTAGAATGATCAGGGGTGGTTTTTTTTTTTTTTTCACACATATATTGGCCACTTTGGTTTCTTTTTCTTGCCATTTTCCTTGTTTATTCTTTCACCATTTTCTGTTCAACTTAATGATTCTTTGATAGAACAAGTCGGCTCCCTTAGCTTATGGTGGAATTGGTATTATAATCTATACTTTGGCATTTGTAAATTACTAAAGCTAGAGAGCATTTGGTTTTCAACAGCTGAGAGTAAACATATTTTAGAGTATAAGTTAGTTTCCTCTGCTACAAAACAAATTACCACAGATAGAGCAACATAAAACAACACCTATGTATTATCTTACGGCTCCTGTTGATCAAGTTCAGGCAGGGACGGCTTAGCTGGGTTCTCTGCTCAGGGTCTCCCAGGATTGCACTCTTGCCTGACAGCTGGGCTGTGTTCCTTACCAGAGCATGAAGTCTTCTTCCTTAGGCGCAATTCAGTTCCTTGTGACTATAGGACAGAGGTCTCCACCTTCTGGTTGCCTGCCAGCCAAGGACTGCTCTGAGCTCCTAGAGGCCCCTGTAAGTTTAAGTCATGAAGCCCTTTTATACAGCAGGTTGCATCTCAGAATAATCAGGAAACTCTCTGCCTTGTGTCTACTAAGACTGAGTCTTAGAGGATGGAAGATAATCCTGGCAATGACTGTACTATCAGTTTTGCTGTAGTGTAATCTACTCAAGGGAGGGGCTTATACAGGCATGTGCACCAGGGACTGGGATCTTGGGGACCGTTTTAGGTCCTGCCTGCCACAGAGCTCTTCTGGGTTCTGTCATGCTCACATTGACCAAGTAATCAACAGTTATTTGAATAGTAACGTGCTAGATTTTTTCAGGAAATAAGTGTATAACATGTTTTCTACTCTCAAAGAGCTTATGGTATATTCAAGAGGAGGACATTACAGTAAGAACTGGTAAAAGTTATACAGAATGTAACATACATAGGTTGGTATTCTTTAATACATATGTATCTTTTTTAAAAGATTAAAAAAGTACTATTCATGATTGTGACTATCTCTCAAGAGTTGAAATGGGGAATGAAACTAACTACCACAGGTGGTAATCAAAGGAAATTTCACCTTTATTTGTAAAGTTTAATTCTTTAAAAAAAAAAAAGTGGAGGAGGGAGTGCTGAAAATGGGAGGATTGAAATTTAGACAATGAGACAGAAAATTAGAAGTTACATATTTAGAGGTAATAAGATATAAAATTGTGTAAGCAAACCAGAAATTGGTAAGGAGGACCTTAAGAGCTCGGCAGAGGGTTGTGTAATTTACCGAGAAACATGGAAGCTTTTTTTAGTAGGAGAATGACAAGATGAGTCTTATAAATTAGATTCTATCCTGGAGACCTTGCAAGTGAGGAATCTCCTCAATGGTATTTTTGATAGGGCTTCATCTACCTATGGTTAAATTATTTCAGTGACACAGAACTTATCTCAAAATCCAGAGATGTCTAAAACATCTTTAAATTATCATTTCTTCCTTGGAGAGAATCTCTATTCTGTCTCATTGAAAACTGGTTCTTTCATTCACCAAGTGTTTATGCAGCTACCATGTTCCAGACATCGTCTGTGTACTGGGGCTATAGAAATGACGAGTACAAGGGAGGTCCCTGCTTTCATAGACTACTTCTTCCCACCCCTCCCTCCAATCCCCTCCCAAGACTATCAGATAAGTGCCATGCAAATGGATAAAACAGGGTGATGTCATAGTGACTGGGTGACTGCCTTTTATGAGTAGGACTGGGAAACCTCTGATGAAGTGACATTTAAACCTGGATTTGAATGACACACCTGGATTCAGTGTCACATACCAGAAGGAAGAACGTTCCAGACTAAAGAACAGCTAGTGCTAATGCCTTCAGACAGGTGTAAGCTTGGTATCTCTGGGAGACTAAGAAAGCCAGTTTGTGGAGTGTAGTGTGTGAGGAGGAGCCAGAAGGCTGGAGAAGCAAAGGGTGGATCAGGCAACACTCCTAAGTCAGGGTAAGGAGTCTGATTTTTCAGTTCAGTGAGAACCAAAGCTCAGATTTGGGTCTCGTTTTCAAAGGATTACTCAGATTGCTATGTGGGAAATGAATTCTAGTCAGGCAAGAGAAGAAACAGATCAGTTAGAAAGTTGTGGTGATAGTTGAGAGATGACTTTGGTCAGACTAAAAGGTGATGAAGGTGAAGAATAGGAGACGGCTGGTGTGTGTTTGGAAAATGAGAGTGGACAGTCTGTGCTGTGGGGTTGGCTGTGGGAAGGGAGAGGGACTCCAGGCAGACTGCAGCCTATTTTAAAGTATATTAAAAAAAAAGAAAAAAAATTACTTAAGGAAATTTGAATAAATTTTGGGCAAGTGTATAGGTCTTCATTGTTCAAGTTTAATTCCATAGTCATTAAATGAAAAATATATTATGGTTTGTTGAAAACCATTGACAATTTATTTGAAAGTGTGTCTTATTAAAAAAACTAAAAGCTAGGGTTTTCTTAAGACCTAAAATGTGGAGGCTTAAAAAAAACAAAACACCCCAAGGCTTCCATTCTCAGAGAAGATAGATTTACTTTCATGTCATAAAATCTTTTATTTTGAAGTTGTTTTTTACCTGGCAACTGACTTAATGTTTGTTTCTTCCACTTAGCATGGAGGATGGAAAGGAAGATAGTAAAGTTATACCTACAGAATGTGCCATCAAGGTATTTAAAACAACCCTTAATGAGTTTAAGAATCGTGACAAATATATTAAAGATGATTTCAGGTTTAAAGATCGCTTCAGTAAACTAAATCCGCGTAAGATCATCCGCATGTGGGCAGAAAAAGAAATGCACAATCTTACAAGGTAAAGAAAATCATTGTGCTGGAAGTCATCTTGGGTGATCACCTCTTTGTCTTAAGTCTACCAGCCTGGCAAAAACACCCATGCTTTCTTTTAAATTCATTTGTAGAAAGCATGAAAGGCCTTGAAATTCTAATATTTAAGGAGGGCATCTATAAGAAAGCATTTCCATGCATATAACCTGAATTCATACTCAGAGGGCAAAAAATCCATTTTGTTTTTTCTTTTCCTCAGTAAAGTTTGAGGGAAATTAAGTCATTTTCTATTAAAGATAGTTTTTCATATATCTAAATGCTATCTTTTGCAGCTTCCAGGTAGGCATATTATAAATAATATTTTCCTTTTTTGTTTCAGGAAAGGTTTATCTCGTCTAATATTTGTTAATTTGGTGAGGGCAGGGTTTTACCAGTCTGATTGCATTTGCTTTAATTTATTAGATTTGTTGCCCAATTCTCTAAGCAGAATTTATCAAGGAAATTGTTTTGTCAACCAAGAAATTGACTAATCTTTCTTATTTACAAACCTTCCTATATTTGAACTATTAAAAGCTTTTAATTTTAGTTTGCTTTTCCTAAAGTTGTTTGTTTTCAAACATAATTATCCATATTTATTAGTTGCAAGTCTTGTATTTAGTAGGAATTCTAATTAGGATAATTTCCCAATAGGCCTTTCTGCCCTACAGACTGTTTTCTGTATTACTAAGATCTCATCACTGCCTTTCTTAATATTTTCCCGTAGCTCCCATAGTCTTGAGTGTAAAGTTCAAAGCTGTTTTGTGACACGGAGCCAGCCGTTCTCTGTGGGCTCAGCCCACTTGTCCTTGCTCCCACTCAAGATCCAACTGTGTTGATATACACACACACGCGCACACACGTGGACTGTGCACCCCGATTCCTCTACATCTCACAGCAGCTTCCACACCACGCCTCCCCACAGTTTGAACCTGGCTGGTTCCTACCTGCCCGCTTCTTCCTTGACGCCGCCCACCCGTGCCTCTGCCAGTGCCCGTACCACAATCTGCAGTCGTCATCTCCTCACTCATCTGTTTTTGTCACCAGGCCACAGGCTCCGTGAGGGCAGAGGCTGTGTCATACTGCCTTTGCATTCCAACATTCCCCAGAGTGGAACACAATGAGAGCTTATTGCAGGACCTCGTTAGATATTTGTTGAATGAATGAAATAGTCTCTCCTGCTGATCTTTACCTTCTTGATCCCTTCTTTCTGTATAGGATGCAGAGAGCTGGAATTCCTTGTCCAACAGTTGTACTGCTCAAGAAACACATTTTAGTTATGTCTTTTATTGGCCATGATCAAGTTCCAGCCCCTAAATTGAAAGAAGTAAAGCTCAGCAGTGAAGAAATGAAAGACGCCTACTATCAAACCCTTCATGTAAGTTGTGCCGTACAGAGCATTCAGATACCAAATTTTAAAAATACTTCCTCTAAACTAAAAAAATTCCTAACAGGACTATTTTAAGGCGTTATAACGAGGACAAACTGAAGTTTGTGAAGAAATGTTGATATTGAAGAGTGGGCTTTCTATCAATATACATGTGTTTAGAGTTGTTTTAGAAAAATCATGGACCAGTAGAGCAAGTGAAGGGTCAGTGTTAGTGACATGGAAGCCAGAAGCTATTCATATAACTTCATTAAATAAAATTTGATGTTACTATACTTTTATCGGATACAGTGCCTTGTTAGTTTATATGCCACCTTGAAACAGTGAAGGAAATACCATTAGTGTTGGGAAATTAGAAGGAAGCAGATTCACTCTCAGTGTAAGGAAGTAATGATCAGAAGATGGTGAGGCGTGGTTTATCCATCTGTGCAGGCATTAGAAGGCATATGTCAGGAGTCTTGAGGAAGCTATTTATGTTTTGGGACAGCAACCAAATTCAGTCTGGGAGACTTCTAGCTCAAGAAACTGCTCCTGATACTGTTTTGCCTCTGTTTTGTAAGTCTTCCCTGGTGGCTCCGATGGTAAAGTGTCTGCCTGCACTAAAGGAGTCCCAAGTTTGATCCCTGAGTGAGGAAGATCCTCTGGAGAAGGAAATGGCAACCCACTCCAGTACTCTTGCCTGGAAAATCCCATGGACGGAGGAGCCTGGTAGGCTACAGTCCATGGGGTCGCAAAGAGTCGGACACGACTGAGTGACTTGACTTCACTTCTTTTTTTTTTTTTTAATTGAATCGGAGAAACATTTTTAGCAGTGTATGCATGGGGCTCTCATGTCATGCAGCAGTTGATGTGAATATGAACATGTTATACAAATTAATTTTTTAAGATATGGCTAGAGAGTTAGTCCAGTTTTCTCTGCCTTTAGTAGGAAAACAGTCAACGAAAATCAAGCCTACCTTTCTGGTTTCTTTTGGCCATGGGGTGGCTGGGGAAGAGATGAAGTAGTGATGAACTTCATATTTGATTCTGTTAAAGCTGGGAAACAAACATTAGTGCTGATTTTTCTAAGGCTAGGGATCACCACCAGTCATATAGTATATATAATATTATATAATACCACTTAATTTAGAAGACTGTCTCTTTTTCACATGTCTGGCAGGAAGTACTTTTTATCTTGGAGTTGTGTGCACCCCTTGGAACTCTCAGTGAGATGTTTGCCCTTTTATGAAGGGTAAGCCTAGGTCCCCTGGTTAAGTGACCACAGCTCTCTCACATGTGTGGGAATCCAGGTCTGCCCTTCGGCTTCCTGACTGCATTACTGTCACATGGGCGGGGAAGTAGAGTGTCACATCTCTTCCACTGTTTCATTGTTCTCCCATTGTTCCTTGAGGTTGAAAAAAAAAAGGCACAGCCTTGACTGTAGCACAAAAAAGAAGTTAAGTTCTTTACCCTGGTTTTGCTCTTTCTGGCAAATATTGGTTGATGTCGATGTTTTAGTTGTTTGAGTAACTTCGAATGGTTCCTCATGTCCTAAATGTCTGTCCTTTCTCCTCACAGTTGATGCAGCAGTTATATAATGAGTGTACTCTCGTACACGCCGACCTCAGTGAGTACAACATGCTCTGGCATGCTGGGAAGGTGAGGAGCATTTTGTTCATGTTCAGACTTAGTGACTTGATGTAAGTGACTGACTATAAAGAAATCACTGTGCTGTGTATTTAAATAGGTCTGGTTGATCGATGTCAGTCAGTCTGTAGAACCAACCCACCCTCATGGCCTGGAATTCTTGTTTCGTGACTGCAGGAATGTCTCACAGGTGGGAATGTGTCTTTTTTATGGGTGGGCTGTAATAGATTGAAATGTTTTTCTGACTCCTAAGACCAATAAGAAGACACTGTTCTTAGAAGTTAAAGGAAGGGTTTAGTTCCTCTTTTCTTTCACGATAAAGAGACAAAGATTGATTTGTCAGGTTTCATGTTTTGTAAGAATTTGATTGCATGCCTCACATTTGGGCCAATGAATTAAAATTCTGAGAGAGTAAGCTTTATTTTGGTTCTAAATGTTTAAGCCGTCAAGTAGACATGTAATCCATGCACAGTGCTTTAAGGAAGCTGAACTATAGCAACCCTGCATGCTTCCTGCCATTGTTATTACACTAAGAAAAGAGTCTTCCTAGTGGTGTAGTCTGGACACTGTTTCGGCAGAGTGAGTAGATGAGGGAAGGTAAACTCAGTCATCACAGAGTTGAGACACATCTGTTTGCTATTTTCTGAAGGAAATGAATTGTCAGCAACAGATTCAGATAGCAATGTTCTTTCTAAATATGATAGAACAACTTCATTTTGGAAATAATGTCTGAGTTTACTGGAAAATTTTAATTCATGAAATTTAGTGATTATTTTGTGTCTACTTAAAGCAATGCCAAGCAATTTTATATATATACCACTCATACTTACAGGTTTAGAAGGTGCAGTATGACAGACTTATTACTAAATCCAGAAGACAGCCCGCATGTGTGAGAGGATAGTAAGCAAGTAGAACCTGAGCACAGTTTTATTTGAGTTTGAAACATCTGCAGCTAAAAAATGATGGAGGGAATTCACCAGTGTCTTACAGTACACTGTTTCCTGTTTCTGAGAGAACCTGGCTAATATCTCTGCTGACTTTCTCATGTTTCTTTACTAGTTTTTTCAGAAAGGAGGAGTAAAGGAAGCCCTTGGCGAACGAGAACTCTTCAATGCTGTTTCAGGTTTAAACATCTCGGCAGATAATGAAGCTGATTTCTTAGCTGAGGTAAGTGTTGTAAGGCTGTTTTTCACCTCGCTGATAGTGGGGAGCTGGACGGAGTAGATAATGAAACTCAGAGCTGAGTTTATCCTCTCATCCCCTCAGAAACAAAATTAATTAGAGATTTTTCTTTTCTTAAGATGTTTTTTATCCTTCCTTGGAAATACCCAGTCATTGCGGTAGATCTCAGTTCAGTTCAGTCGCTCAGTTATGTCCAACTCTTTGCGACCCCATGAATTGCAGCATGCCGGGCCTCTCTATCCATCACCAACCCCATGAGTTCATTCAAACTCACTGCCATTGAGTCGGTGATGCCATCCAGCCATCCCTTCCTCCAGGGAAGGTCTCTCAAAACTGAACAAAAACCAAAATGTGAAACAGCAACTAATTATTCCCAACAACCTACCAAAGCAGAATGATCGTAGAATCTGTTCCAGAAAGCCCCATTGTGACTTGAATTTGGCCAAGCCACGCTGGAGTCTTAAGGCCAGAAGAGAAGTGATGGGAAGTTGGTACGTCTAGCCTTTAGTTCAGGACAGTTACTTGATGCTGCTGCTGCTGAGTCAACTTTGGGATTTCCTTTTTCTTGTTCCCTGAAAGCTGTATAGATTATATCATAAGATCTATCTGATGCCAGTGGCCAGCTTGATAAAGACACTAAGCATCAATCCTAATAACAAAATCAAGTAAAAACATACACATATGTATCACAGTGTGATCTGTGTCACACACTGTAATTCTGATTCAAGTTCAGTGTCATTAGAAGTGTTTTAGGAGAGTAAAAATACCAGTTCAATCTCAAGCATGACTTCTGTGAAGTAGCATTTTGACCAATGGATTCAATGTATGTATTTTATAGATAGAAGCTTTGGAGAAAATGAATGAAGATCATGTTCAGAAGAATGGAAGGAAAGCTGCTTCATTTTTGAAAGACGACGGAGGTCCACCAGTCTTATATGATGAATAGTACTAATGCCCACTGCTTTCAGTGTTGACACAGTGGTGATTGTGAGCTGCCAATGGCAAATGAAGTTATGGGTGACTTGAAAAATCAAAACATGAGGCGTGTACAATGGTGCTTCTGTGCTTTTTTTCCCTTGTAACCCATATACCAGATGTGTGGAATTTTTAGCTCAGCATTGAGAGAATAAAATGTCACTACCTCTCATGATATGAATAGGGTAATATAATTCTTAACAGCTACAGGTTATCTAGCCGAAATCAACCTGATTTTACAGGATTTGTGGCATAAAATGTTTTGATGAGAATTTTTAATATTTCCAAATATGGAAGGAACAGACAGTTGTGTTTACAAAGGAGACATTTATCACAACACACTTGGCTTTTCTTCCTATGTTTACCATGATCAACACCTCCCTCTTTTGTGTTGCATCTTTCCTCAGATATTTTATTGGCCTAAAATTAGCTCTTCTTAATTCTTTTTCCAGATTGTGACCATGATTCTAAAGGGAAATTTCTTCTCTTTAGTAGGTGACGTCAATGGAAATTTGGTTTCAGAATGGCTGACAGAAGTAAAGGGCTTTTTATTGGTACATCATGAATTGTTTTCCCACACTCATATGCAAGGAAAAGGCATCATCAGTTTCTGAAAGAGATAAATAAGTACTTCTCAACTATCCACAGTTTTTAAATTTAATGTCCAGCTTTTCTACATTTAGGTGAAATGGCTAGGATGTAACTCATGGTGCAGCTGCTCTGCATTTATAATGAAATTGTAAATTATCTGGAAGGACAGAATAAAATCTTCAACCATGTTTAACATTTTTAATGAAGTCATTGAAACAAAATTCAGTTTACACATCACTCAAGCTATATACTTACTGATTTTGAAAGAAATACAGCAGGCTACCTAGAAAGATTGTATAATCAAAGGATGAAAAGTACATACAAAACAAGTTGGGTACCAAATCACCAACTAATTTAAACTGCCTGATCTCGCTTTTAATAATTTTTAGTACTGTTGGGGCACCACTTCTTAATGCAGATGAAATACACTGACTCTATTAAAGACTGAAGCTCATTCAGAACAACACAATCGTTCAAAGACAATAAAATCTGAACATTAGTTACACAACATTATTTTAAAATGCCAAATACATTCTCTCTAGAAAAATATTTATTTTGTTTCTGTTGTATAACTTTTAATTGTGTTTTAGAGAAGTGTGATTTGGGGCTATTCATTGCATTTCATGCAATGTTTACCACTATGAAACAAATATTTAAATGACTGGGAATTACTGACTTTACAGAAATTTTAAAGAACTAATTTTAAAAACCATTAACCATTAAATTTTGTTTTGTTTTGTTTTCTGACATACTCTGTTTGACAGTAGCAGCAAACAACTGCTGTGTGGCATTCTTGGAGTGTGCTGTGAACATGCTTTTTAAGAAATTAAAAATGAAGAGATCATTTTAGAATTGGTTCTTTGTGTGTATTTTTCCTGTTCCTTATATTAACATATATTAACATTCCTGGCATTGAGTTACATTAACCCTCCTGTTTAAATTCAGCAGTGCTATTTTAAGCAGTGCCCCCTGCCCCCAACTTCCCATCTTTAGATTTCACTTTCAAATGACCTATTTCACATTACAAATAGGTTTTTCCCCTCATGCAGAGCTAAGAGTACATTTTTCACACCGTGGAAAAATGTTGATTTTCTAAATAGTCAAATACAAATGGGAAATAACAAAATCTGGAAACAAAGATCTTTTGCCTCACTTTAATGGAAGTGAATATATGAATATGAGATAAATTATCAAAATAAGGAAGATTACGTGTAGAGAATTTTATTTCAACAAGATAATTTTTTCTCAGTTTACTTTTATGTAAAAGAAAAGAAAAAAACAGGGACTTCCCTGACAATCTAATCCACTTCCCTGGCAGTGGTTAGGTCCTTGCTTTCACTTCATGGGTTGAATTCCTGGTCAGAAGTTACGGAGCAGCCAAAAAAAAAAAAAATCAGTTTTTCTGCTTACAAAACTAAGACATGCATGCTTATTTAAATATTACAGAAATCCAGAAATGCTGAAGTAAATGCCCCCTTGAATTCCAAAAATCACTGCATGCAGTGGGTCATACATCTATACCATATTGTTTCCTCTCAGCAAATGTTGTATTCTCTTTTTTTAAAAAATCTTTGGACAGAAAGTGAGATGAAGCTAGGCANTATTACAGAAATCCAGAAATGCTGAAGTAAATGCCCCCTTGAATTCCAAAAATCACTGCATGCAGTGGGTCATACATCTATACCATATTGTTTCCTCTCAGCAAATGTTGTATTCTCTTTTTTTAAAAAATCTTTGGACAGAAAGTGAGATGAAGCTAGGCAGCTGATGGTGAAGTGTTGATCATGGTAAAGCCTTAAGGAAGATGAAGGAGACAAAGACCCTAAGATACATTAGAGGCTGTACAGTCTTGCTTGTTTAGGTGCTGGGCATCAGAAGAGATTGTTGTCTGCACCTTTTGAAAACTTCTGATCAGTTTCCAACACTTTAGAAATTGCTAGGGAAAAGCTCACCCGATTGTATTTTCAAACCTCAATATTTCTATTTTTGAAGACATTTTATGAATGATTTCTCAAAGTTTATAGTTGGAGATACCAATTTATTCCTGTCAAAGCCTCATTTTTATTCTTTGATTTCATATTTATTTCCCAATTCATAAATAAAGGTTACATTTGGAAACAGCATGACTTGGTTTTCCAACTTTCTCCCAAACATAGCTAGCTCTTCGAGGAGTCAAGACCAAATATAGTGGAAAGATAAAAACAGCAGATGGAGGAGGAAGTAGGGTATTCATTACAGAATAAATGAGTGAGCTACTACTTATAGCTCTAAATTTTTTTTCTCTCTACTGCTGGGAGGGAAAGAACATATAATTAGAACGTTAGATGCAAAACCGTAAAAACAGTGTCTGGACAAAGTGCTAGATTATGAGCCAAAGTTCATGAAGAACGGGAAACATCAAAAAGGGTTTAGGAAGTTTATTAGGAAGAAACAGAGGAGTCCATTGCTTAAAGTGTTAATATATTAAGTACAAAAACAACTAATTTCCTATTTCATCTTCAGGTTGTATTAAATTTGGAAAAGGATAAAACAAATATTGGACAGAGCAATTGATGTGTTCCACTAAATGTTTTCTCCCCTAAATCCGTATGAAGCCTTAACCCCGATTATGACAACTGTATTTAGAAATGGAGCGTTTAAGAAGGTGTCAATGTTAAGTGAAGTCACAGAAGCCCTAATCCAACAGGACTGGTGTCCTTGTAAGAAGAGGAAGCTACACCAGAGATCTCTGTTCACGCAAGCACAGAGGAAAGGCCATATGAGGACCAGGGAGAAGGTGGCTGTCTGTATCCCAAGGACAGGGGCCTCAGCAGATGTCAACTCTGCACTTTGATCTTGGATGACTATCCTCCAGAACTGTGAGAAAATGAATTTCTGTTTTCTAAGGATGTGAGAGCTGAACTGTGAAGAAGGCTGAGCGCCAAAGAATTGATGCTTTTGAACTGTGGTGTTGGNTCATTCTGTCGTTTTTGAGATTGCATCCAAGTACTGCATTTCGGACTCTTTTGTTGACCCTGATGGCTACTCCATTTCTTCTGAGGGATTCTTGCCTGCAGTAGTAGATATAATGGTCATCTGAGTTAAATTCACCCATTCCAGTCCATTTTAGTTTGCTAATTCCTAGGATGTCGATGTTCACTCTTGCCATCTCTTGTTTGACCACTTCCAGTTTGCCTTGATTCATGGACTTGACATTCCAGGTTCTTATGCAATATTGCTCTTTACCGCATCAGACCTTGCTTCTATCACCAGTCACATCCACAACTGGGTATTGTTTCTGCTTTGGCTCCATCCTTTCAATCTTTCTAGTTATTTCTCCACTGATCCTCAGTAGCACATGNACATTCCAGGTTCTTATGCAATATTGCTCTTTACCGCATCAGACCTTGCTTCTATCACCAGTCACATCCACAACTGGGTATTGTTTCTGCTTTGGCTCCATCCTTTCAATCTTTCTAGTTATTTCTCCACTGATCCTCAGTAGCACATGGGGCACCTACTGACCTGGGGAGTTCCTCTTTCAGTATCCTATCATTTTGCCTTCTCATACTGTTCATGGGGTTCTCAAGGCAAGAATACTGAACTGGTTTGCCATTTCCTTCTCCAGTGGACCACATTCTGTCAGACCTCTCCACCATGACCTGCCCATCTTGGGTTGCCCCGCGGGCATGGCTTAGTTTCATTGAGTTAGACAAGGCTCTGGTCCTAGTGTGATTAGACTGACTAGTTTTCTAGTCAGCTTAGGCTGTCGTAACAAAATATCATGGACTGAATGGCTTTAAACGTCAGTAATTTTTCACCCATGGTAACGGAGACAGCGAAGTCTGAGATCAAGCTGCCAGTCAGTTCGGTTTCCGGTGAGTCCCCACTTCCTGACTTGCAGATTCTGGCTTCTCCCTCTGTGCTCATGTGCTCTTTCCTTGGTGAGTGTATGTGGAAATAGAGCTCTCTCTTCCTCTTATATAAAGTCACAAATCCTATTGGGTTAAGGCCACACCCTTAGGACCATTGTTGTTGTTTTTCAGTCACTAAGGCATCTCTGATTCTTTTCGACCCCAGGCACACCAGGCCTCCCTGCCCCTCACCATCTCCCAGAGTCTGCCCAAGTTCAAGTCCACTGAATCAGTAATGCTATCCAACCATCTCATACTCTGCTGCCCTCTTCTCCTTTTGACCATATTCAACCTTAATTATTAAAACCTCTTTATAGCCCTGGGGCTTCCCTGGTGGCTCAGCAATAAAGAATCTGCCTGCAATGCAGGAGATGCAGGCTTGATCCCTGGGTTAGGAAGGTTTCCTGAAGGAGGAAATGGCAATCTGCTCCAGGATTTCTGCCTGAGAAATCCCATGGACAGAGGACCCTGGTGGGCTGCAGTCCATGGGGTCTCAGAAGAGTCAGACACAGCCACTAGACAGCCATAAACAAAAAGCCCTGTCTCTAAACAGTTGCTTGGGGGTTAGGGTGTCAACATAGGAATTTGCAGAAGGAGGACACAATTCAGTTCATTGCATCCCTCTTTGTGCTCAGGGCTGCTTGATGACTTTTGTGGGCTCTAGGCAGGAGGAGAAGGGGATGACCGAGGATGAGATGGCTGGATGGCATCACTGAATCAATGGACACGAATCTGAGTGAACTTCGGGAGTTGGTGATGGACAAGGAGGCCTGGTGTGTGGCGATTCATGGGGTTGCAAAGAGTCAGACACGATTGAGTGACTGAACTGAGCTGAAGTACCTTTGCTTTCGGGGATCCCTCCTTCCTTAAAAAAAAAACCAACACTTAAAATTCTGCTTTATAACCACATTGGTATAGAGATGGATATAATCCAAGCTAATTTCATTATTATATATTTATTATTATTATATTTTTCTTCTGATTTTAAAATAAATTGCTATTAAAACATTTTCATGAGACCTTAGAAGTGTCAGGGGCCCTAGGCACTAGGCCTACTTGGCTTAATGGAGACACTGTAGACACTTGTAGACACTGTAAATTTTGCTAGCAGACTGCCCCCAAAAAGATCCAGGAAGAGCAACTAAAGCTGACTCTAAAAGAACCACCTTGTAGATGATTGGAGAGTGACCAGTTCATCACAGGGAACATGAGTAGGTGACCAGCTCACACCTGACTCCCTCTGTCAGTCTACACATTGCCAACACATTTTGGTAAACTATAGGAAACCTTGAGTTAAAGCTTCTGCAAAACCCTTAGGGAGTTTTAGGTTGAGTGTTTTTGAGAGCCTCTTTTTGGTAAAAGACTTTCTTTCTTTTTTGTTAATATAAGTGTATAAAACTTACAGGTACAGTTCAATAAGTTCTTACACAGTGCATATTTATATTGTGTTATCTATTACTTGATAAACAAATTATCCTAAAACATAGTAGATGATAAGAACAAACATTTATCAGATTAGATTTTCTGCCAGCCAGGGCTTTGTGTGGTTCTGGGTGGTTTTGGCTCATGAGTCTGTGGTCAAGATGTCAGCCAGCCTACCATCATCTGAAGGCTTGACTGGGGCTGGAATATTTGCTTCCAAGATGCTGCTGGCAGGAGGCCTCGGTTCCACTCCACGTGTCTCAGGGCTGCTCATCTGTCTTCAAGACCAGGGAGCCGGCTTCCTCTAGAATAAGTGATCCAAGAAAGAGCAAGGTAGAACTTTTATGGTAGCATGTCGTTCTTTTTTTTCCACTAGTTTGACTTCTACCATCATCAATTGCTTTTGCTGTTCTTGAACTTCATACAAATTGAGTCATCTTTTGTGTCTGGTTTCTTTCACTAAACATTATGCCTGTAAGACTCATCCACATCACTTATAGCAATAGTTCATCTTTGTTTTGTTTTGTTTTGTTTTTATCGTTGGGTCATATTCCATGGTATAAAAATACCATGGTAGACATTTGAGATGTTTCCAGGTTGGGCTATTGTAGAGCTGCTGTGAACATTCTTGTGCAGGTCATTTCTTTGAAACATGCCCTCAATTCTTTGGGGCTCTGCAATAAACTTTTAAAACTCCATACTTAAGCTGAATTTTACAGACACCTTCATTTAAAACAGCTTAGGCTACAACTCGTGACTTTAGTGTCGGTGGTTAATGAGAGTTCAGGAGTGGGGAATTGTTGGTCAAACTTACGGTAAAGTATTACTCACCACACTAAGGATACTTGATTTGGTGATTAATCCAGTCATGGGTTGCAGTGTAGCTGAAGCTCATTGGGGTGGAGGTAATTTGAACTTGGCCATTAGTATTTTGCCCTGGCTTTCCCTAATTTGTCACATGATTCAGTCACATAATACAGTTGCCTTCCCCTAGGATGGCTTTAGTCTTATCTTTGCTAAAATAGGAAGACTAACTCTTGTAAACGGCAGACTTGCTAAGGCTATTCTTAAAAGTTTAACTGCAAGAAATAGGAACAATAGCACCGTTTCCTTCCTTAAAAATTAGAAGGTTCAATTCTAGTGAGGGAGTGAAGAGATCAAAGATGGGAGAAGTCATGCTTTCTGTTACCAGAGCTAAAGCTGACAAGACATCTTAAAACTGAAGATCTCAGGAAATCCCTGGTGGTCCAGTGATTAGGATTCAGCATTTTCACTGCTTGGTCAGAGAACTAAGACCCCGCAAACCTCAAGACATAGCCAAAAAAAAAAAAAAAACACCGAAAAGATATTTAATTAACTTCCTTCAATTGTTTTAATGTGACTTCACTCATATTTTTAAATTATCTTAAAACATTGCCAAAAAATAAGGGTAAAACACCAGGAAAGATTCTAAGACTTTTCGGGCCCACTAGAGCATAAATTATTTAACTGAGGACTAAGTATGGTCAGAGAGCTGGGAGAAAACACCTCAATGAGTCCCACTGGTTTATCTCATTGCATTTAGTAGGTTAAATAGCAAAAAGAGACAGGCAGGGCCCTCCGTCAGAGGAATGGGAAACAAATTATTCCAGACTTGCCCAGAGAGCATAGAACTTGGTTTTGGCCTATTTTGTTTCAATTTTGGTTTTCTCTGTGTTTCGAAGCACAGGTAAGTACATGGGTGGGTGTGAGCTGATGAGGAGAAAAGATATGGAAAATCATCACACGGTGTGACTCTGTTCATAGCTGGGCCTCAACATGGTTCTATGCACTCATTTTTTAGCATCTTTTCATAGTGATATAAAAACTTCCTAAGACCAACTGACCAGCATAGATAATCACAGACACCGCACAGATCACGCACACAATTCTTTCTTGGTGACAAGCAGAGGAGATGCATTCTCATGGCAGCCAACAATTCATGGAAAGTGCTGTGTGCTCAGTTGCTCAGCCATACCCAACACTTTGTGGACTCCTCTGCCTGCCAGTCTCCTCTGCCCATGGGATTCTCCAGGCAAGAATACTGGAGTGGGTTGTCATTTCCTCCTCCAGGGGATCTTCCTGACTTAGAGATCGAACCCACATCACTTGCATCTCCTGTATTGGCAGGTGGATTCTTTACCGCTAGCAGCACCTGGGAAGCCCTAGGAAGTGTTAGGAAGGCAACACAGCTCTATCAACAGAACTAGAATCAGGTCAGCCACTTATCATTAGCTCCAGGTCCTAACCAGGCCCCATGCTTTTCCTCTCCAATGCAGGGCAGAGTTCTCTGATGACTGAACGAGCTCACCAAGGGCAAGCCTGTGCAGCACAAGAGGTCTGGGATTGTTGGCCCTTGTTTCATGGGCACACTACTTTTTCTTTTCTTTTCTTTTAAGGTTGCTTCACACAGCACCAGGGATCTCAGTTACCTGACCAGGAATTGAACCCGTGCCCCCTGCCTTGGGAGCATGGAGTCTTAACCACTGGATCCCCGGGGAAGACCCACGGTCACACTTCTTCATGAGGTTTGTTGCCTGCTCTCCTCTCCTTGAGACTTTTCCTCCCACTATCCATGTTTCACTTCCCGCTCCTGTCTATTTCATCTCATCTCCTTTGCTGATTCCCTTCTCTCATCTATTTCCTCACACCAGAGTCTTTCTGGGGACTTCGTCTGTCCTATGACTGTGACCATCACCTCTGCACAGATGATGCCTAGATCCAGAAGAGTCTTGTCCTAAATGTTAAGCAGCTATTTCCAGTTGCCTTCTGGAATCGATTTCATACATTCTTCAAACTGAACGTGTCCAAACTCCCCCTCTCTCTGTCCCCATCCCAGTTCTGCTGTTCTTCTCTATTTCCTGGCACAATTACCAGCACCGCCCACCACATAAACCTTGCGTGTGCAGTTAGCCCACAGACCTGAGACTGCTCTCTATAGAAAGTCTTGCTCACGAGGTTGGCCACTGGCAGGCCCCTGGACTCTTGGCAGGCAAATAGTTCTTACACAGATATGAAACTTTCCCTAAGTGATAATGGCTCACTGTGCCCACACTGATTGCACAAACAATGGGGCTCATGCTAAATGCCTGGTTTCTTCCTGGCAGCCTGGAATTCTGGTGGATACTAGGCAGAGGGTGCCTATGTGACCAGCTCCCAGTTAAAAGCCTGAGCAAGTCTCTCATGAGCTTGCTTATCAGCAGGTAACACTTCATAATGTTGCCACAAGTCTTTGCTAGAGGAGAGGACTCTTGGAAGCTTTAATCTGGATTTCTCTATAGCTCCATTTCATTTCCCTTTCTCCTTTCTAGTTTTGCTTTATATCAATTTCACTGTAATCTTACATAACCATACTATGAGCCCCGTGAGTCTTCCTAGCAAATCATCAAATATCACTGGCAGTGATCTTAGGGTTCCCTGATGCACCTTAGTATAATTCCTGACTCTTCTTTTCTTTTCCTCACCCTCTCTGTTCAGTTAATCACCTAATTATCATTAGCTCTACCTCTAAATATTAAAAATAACAAAATGTTCCATATTCTCCACCTTCACTGCCTAGATGTTACAACCATGACTCCATCTCCCTGCTTCCCTCCACTGTAAAAGTAAAACCCAAAGATTGGGAGACAGCAGTAAGCTGTTGTTATGAGGGAGGTTATTCTTGTTAAAAAAAAAAAAATTTTTTTTTGAACTGAGTAAATTTGAAGACCTAATTGGCCATATTCAGGGATTCATGGGAATTCCCTGGCAGTCCAGTGGTTAGGACTCTATCTTTCCACTGCAAGGGGCATGGGTGTGATCCCTGGTCAGGGAACAAAGATACTTCAGTTACCATGGCATAGCCAAAATAATAATAGTAAAGGATTCATGAAATGGGCAACATTCCACCTAACAAGTAGGAAGAAGCTTTAGGAGCTGTACAGAATGGAAGGCTTTCATAGATAGAAAGGGGGTGGGACAAGGAAGTCATAAAAAAGAAAAAAGTTTACCATATTTCAGGCAAAGTCACCTTTCTTTGGAAGAAGGGTGGGGAATCTATCAATGTATCATGCAATTGATCTCACAGGAGCTGATGTGGTCATTCCAGATTGACGGGTTAAAGTTCACACTCCTGAGAGTAGCTGAAATTGAAATTAAATCTTAAAGCAAACCAGGTTTGTTTTCTGGGGGCAAGTGACTCCATTTGGGGCATGTTGTTGCTGTTTGAAAGCACTCTCAAAGCCTGTTTCCTGGGTTTCCCTGGTAGTTCAGTGGTTAGGGATCTGCTAGCCAATCCAGGGACACAGGTTTGTTAGGGAAATTAAGTAGTCCTGTGTAGGCTTCAGACACAAAGCACAGAGGGCCTCTGACCTTGCTTCTAACCTGCCTGGAGACTGTCCTGACTGTGAGTGGCTGCCTGCTGTGACTGTAGAACTAGCGCACCATAGATAAGATAGGGGAGGAATCTTGAGATTGTTGAGTCCCTGGAGGGGGGCTGGCTAACCAAGCCCCAGGCTTAACAACATTCTAAGTTTTATGCATTACCATGAAATCAGAGCTGGAATTTGCTCACAGGTTGATGATGGTATCAGTTTGCGTCCTGGGATTATAAACGGGGAACCCTGAAAGGTAATCTTTGAAGTCTCACCCACGGAGCGGAAGTGATGCCTGGGATCTTTTCTGTCAGGCGAGTGTGTATGCTCCTCGGTTTTGTCTCGTCACAACAAAGATTTGGAGCGACGGACATTAAAGCCCTTGGTGCGTCACAGCTCTCGGGTCTTGGACAAACCGTGTTATAGCTCTTAGACAAATCAGTGTTACTGCTCTGTTTTATTTAGAAGACAGCAGGAGAATGCATCCTCGGAGCATGAGGGCATGCCAGCCCACAGACGCGAAGAGAGGAGAGTGGAGGGGTGCAGCGCACGGGGGAGAGAGAGCGAGCACTTTGGCTCCTCTTTGTATTTGCTTTTTCCTCCCCTGGGCCCGCCCTGGGTAAACTGGGCTGGCATGGAATGCTGTTTGTTCTACCTGAGGTCCTCACTCAGGTCCTCAGACCTTCGTTTGTTCTATTTTCATGGGCTTTTCCCTTCCTTGTCTTTTAGCCACCGCCATTTTGGACTCCTGGTTCCTATTCTAACTGCCTAACATTTTCCCAGTTAGGTCTCCAGATGGGCTGTGACACAGGACTTCTCAACACTGTTCGAGTCTGAATGTTAGTCCAAATCCAATTTGGTGATGTTTCCTCTGCTGTTTTTTTTTTTTTTTTTTCCTTTTAATGTTAGTATATTGAGAGTAAGCTAGATACGTCTCTAATAAATACTCATTTCACTTCAGTTCTGGAGAAGGAAATGGCAACCCATTCCAGTATCCTTGCCTGGAAAATCTCGTGGACAGAGGAGCTTGGTGGGCTGCAGTCCATAGGGTCACAAAGACTCAGGCATGACCGCGTGACTGACACTACTGACTCACTCAGTTCAGTTCACTCAGTCATGTCTGACTCTTTGTGGCCCCATGGACTGCAGCTAACCAGGCCTCCCCGTCCTTCACCAACTCCTAGAGTTCACTCAAAGTTATGTCCCTCGAGACTGCTGGTGAAGTGGTTTGTCTTTGCACATCTTTGTCATGGTTTTGCTACTTGGGGATCCACCTGGGTTCCTCAGATTTCCCAGGTGGCTCAGAGGTATAGAACCTGCCTGCAAAGTAGGAGATGCAGGTTTGACCCCTGGGTCGGGAAGATCCCCTGGAGGGGCAAAGGGCAACCCACTCCAGTTTTCTTGCCTGGAGAATCCCATGAACAGAGGATTCTGGCAGTCCGTGGCGTCGCAAAGAGTCGGACACGACGAATGACTAGTACTTCTGATGGGTTCTCAGCAAAGAGGGGCCCATCTGCGGACACCTCAGCCCCCAGCAGACCCCGTTGCTCTGTGCAGCAGAGCCTGCTCCTGGCCTGGCTGCCCTGAGGCTCCCAGCGTGGCTCTCCACCAGGCGACTCAGGGCAGGGCTCAAGATCTTCAACCCCACTTTGGGTAACTGCCCCAGAAAATCTTTAGGCCTTTAGACCTTTATACCACTAGCTTTTATGATGTGTTTGACTCAGCATATCAGCTGTCCTTTGATTTCTAAAGGTAGAGGTTGGTATCAGAGTGCTGGGCACTTACCTTCCTGCCAAACTCAGTCCTTTCCCCCATCCTGCTGACAAGAAGGACTTCACATTCAGGTGCTTCAGTGAGGTGTTTCAGGTGGATATCTGGGAACGCTGTATTTAACAGAAAGTATGATTTGTTAATAAGTCATCAAATCTTGGTAACTTTCATCAAAGAGCGATATAAACAGCAAGGTACTTTAAACTTTTGAATAAAAGTACAGATTCATTTTCTTTATTATTAATTTAAAAAAATCTTTCTACAATTCTTTTCAGACCAAAAATGCCAATATACTAGGATTCTGCTGGACCAGTTCTACTGAAATTGTCTTCATCACAGATCAAGGAATCGAATTTTACCAGGTATTATATTTACTACTTGGGCCTTCTTGGTGGCTCAGTGGTAAAGAATCCGCCTGCCAATATAGGAGACACAGGGTCAATCTCTGGCTCGGGAAGACCCCCAGGAGAAGGAAATGGCAACCCACTCCAGTGTTGCCTGGAAAATCCCATGGACAGAGGAGCCTGGTGGGCTATAGTCTACAGGGTCACAAAAAAATCAAATAGGACTTAGCAAACAACCAAGAAGAAATGTTTATTACTTACCTGTTCTAGAAAAAGGTTTGTGTTCATGTTTTAGCAGCTTTTTGAATTCACTTGGGTTTTTCTCTTTTTTTCTGATTACGAGTAATACATATTTTTTTGTAAAACATTCAGATGTTACCTTTACTTTATATGGAAGGTAAAAGTAACCATTATGAACTGATTTGGTGCCTGTTCCTCCACTTGGTTCCTACACTTAGAAATATGGTTATATTGTATAAACTTTTGGGACTGGCTTTTTTTTTTTTTTGCATAGGGATATTTCTTAGACATCCTACTATATCTTACTCTGACTGGTATTCAGGTGTATAGATGTGCTACAGTTTCACCAACTCTTGTTCATGAACATCTTTGTTTCCTAGTGATTACAAACAATTCTGTAGTGAGTTCAAGCAGCGAATGAGCTTGTAAAGGTTGCTTTATATTCTTAGATGACACAATTCTTGGAAGGGAAATTATAATCTAGGTATTAGATTTAGGTATTCATATTCATATAAATTTAGGTATGAATACCTAAAAAGCTGAACAGGGACTTTCCTGGTGGTCTAGTAATTAAGACTCCTTGCTTCGAATGGGTGGTATGTGTGGGGCGAGGCTGTTGAAGGTTCTGTTCCTGATCAGGTAACTAAGATCCCACATGCCATGCAACAATGCCAAAAAATAAATTGGAATAAGAACTAGATTAAGAATAAGAAGTGAAAACCTGAACAGATACTGTTAAATTTCTTCCAGAATTTGCATTCTCAGTAGCAATATAGGAATCTCCATTTTCCACACCATTGGCAGAGCTAGATATCATAAATCTGTAGACATTTGGCAGTCTTGAGAGGTGGAAAGCCATTTTAATTTGCATGTTTCATTAGGAGGGTGTTAAGCATCTTTTGTGTATTGTATATTTGTGTTTCCTGTTTTATGAATTGCCTTTTCATCTTAAAAAGAATATTTTTTAAACTTTTTAAAAATATTGTTATGTTATTTATTTTTAATTTTTGGCTGTGCCATGTGGGATTTTAGTTCCCCTAGACAGAATTGAACCCTTGCCCCCTGGATTGGAAGCTTTAACTACTGGGCCACCAGGGAAGTCCCAGATTTTTTTTTAACTGTGATATAAAAAGCACATAACATGAAATCTACCATCTTAACCATTAAGTGTATAATTCATTAGCGTGAAGTATTTTCATGTTGTAGTAAAAATGAGCTCCAGAACTTTCTTCTTGTAAAACTGAAGCTCAGTACCTATTGAACAACAACTCCCCATCTCCCCTTTCCCAGCCCCTGGTAACCACAGGTTTCCTTTCTGCTTCTATGAATTTGTCTGGTTTAAGGTCCTCTACCTCCTATGAATGGAATCGTACAATGTTTGTCTTTCTCTGGCCGTCCTGTCTCACTTAGCATGATGTCCTCAAGGTTCATCCATGTTACAGCGTGTGTCAGAATTCCCTTCCTTTGCAAGCCTGAAAAATATTCCATTGAACACATACACCACATTCCGTTTGTCCATGTATCTACCGACGGACGCTGGCATTGCTTCCAGGTTTTGGTCATTGTGAATGATGCTGCTATTAACACAAGTGTGTGAGCATCTCTCTGAGACCCTGCTTTCAGTTCTTTTCAGTATATAACCCCCAAACGGGATTGTTGGATCACATCCTAATTCTGTGTTTAATTTTTGAGGCATTTCCGCATAGCAGTTAGGCCATTTGACATTCCCAGCAACGGTGCCCGAAGGTTCCGGTTTCTCCATCTCACCACTAACACTTGTTGTTTGCTGTTTTATCCATAGCAGTCATCCTGCTGGGGGTCAGATGGTATCTCATTGTGGTTTTGATTTGCATTTCTCTGATTGGTGATGGTGTACACCTTGTTCATGGCTTGTTGGCTTTTTGTTCGTGCTCTGGATGGTGTCTATTCCTCTTTTTTTTTTAATGATAGTTATTTAATTTATCTTTGGCAGTGCTGGGTTTTTGTTGCTGCTCAGGGGCTTTCTCTCCTTGCAGCGAGCGGGGGCTACTCTTCGTTGCGGTGCTGGGGCTTCACATTGCAGCAGCTTCTCGTGGAACACAGGCTCTGGGGCAAGCAGGCTTCAACAGTTGTAGCCCTGTGGGCTTGGTTGCTCCACACCTCATGGAATCTTCCCGGACCAGGGATTGAATCCCTGTTCCCAGCAGGCAGATTCTTAGCCACTGTGTCACCAGGGAAGTCCCCTCTGTTTTTAAATTGGATTATTTTCTTTTTGGCAAGTTGTAGGAAGTGTTTGTATAGTTTGAATATTAACCCTTTATTAGATACTTTGCAAATATTTTCTCCTGTTCTGTAGGTTGCCTTTTCACTCTGTTGTTTACATTGGACTTTACCTATTAATAAGTGACTTACTGACATAGTAATGCATCTTATGTTACCGGAACATAATTGACCAGAGTGTTTCAATATTAACTTACATAACAAATTGCTGGCTACAGGCCTTAGTTTCTGCAAAAATCCCCTGGTCAGTAATGTATTAATATGTTCCAGCTGCCTGATCTATTGAGAAAGCTCCTGAAATCTCTTAAGTGGAGCCAAAGTGGAGAGGGTTAGAATTCTTTCAGGTGTTAAGTTTGTTGCCCTAACGAAACCAGTGTAATTTACGTTAGAATGTACGAATGGACGAGGCACACCTGTGTAACACGGGATGCTGTGAATGCCGTGGTACTTTGCTGTAGGTCGGTTAACAGTACCTCAGTGACCAGGTGACTGGCAGAAAGGAAAGCTACCTGAATCCCATGTGCACAGAAATAGAATTTTGTGCCTGTGACTAGCAAGGAAAGGATTGTGGCTTTACAGAAGGGTTCCTGGGGCAGTCATTTAAAAGTATCTTTCTGTTCTCAGAAGTAGAAGAGTGTACATTCAGGTCATCTAGGTGGTTTTAAGATCTTCAAGAAATAAGTTAGAAAGAAAGAGGACTCTGACACATCTTTATTTTATTATCCCTGGATTATCGAGAAACCCATGCCCCCGACGCTGACTTCCAAGTCAGTTCTTCAGGGCATTGTTCTGGGAGCATTAAGATCATCTTTGGGCTCTGTTCAGCACTCCTTAATATATCAGGAGATTCTGAGTATATTTTAAATGTGCTATTATTATAAAATAGTTACTCGGTTTGCACATGGAGTCTCATGAACACGTCTGTTAGAAGAAGGATACCCCCTCACCCCCAGCCTCAGGTTGAGCGGGAGACCAGGAGACAGGCTGATTCTGCAGACAGGGCAGTGGCTGATTTGGTGCATGTGGCTCCAGGGTGTCGGTGTGTTTTGCTGGATCCATGACAACCAAGGATGCTTGTGGGGAGCTGCCCTGGGAACAGGGGTCTTGGGAACAAGACATAGCTCTGGGAGCTGCCTTGATCCAAGGTTTTGCTGATAAGCAAAAATAGCTCTCTGTCTCGCCTCCTCAAAGATGTTTTTCCCAAAGATATTGTGACAGCATCTGGTTCCGTGACAGGGGTGGATTAGCCATTGAAGACTGTAACTTAGCTACCTGAGAAAATAACAGAATGTTATGCTTATGCCTTAAAGGAAAACAGGCGTCAGTCTGGACAATATCTAAGTTACCCTTTAAGTTTTGTTTCTTTTCTGCTTCAAACATACATAAGCACTGGAAAAAATAAAGTCGGCGCGCGGTTGCACTTAGCTGCTGCAGTTTTGTGCACCGGCCCTCTCGACCCCATTCTTTGTCTTTATTTCCTAGCTTCGTCGTTCTCCTTTCGGACTTGTTCGATTTGCCGGCTGCTCCCGGCAGATGCTGATGCTCCCCACACTTGGGAGGGTGGTGCCTGGCAGTGTGGGGGCTTGGGTGGCCCTGGAGTGAGGTGGGCTGCCTGGGTTGTCACAGGTTCCTTTGCCCCTTGGAGCCTTATTTTTTCCCCCTCAAATCAGCCTAATGATGCCCAGCCCTTGGGGGCCGGGATAGAATAAATGAGCTAAGATTTGGAAGTGTTAATAAGCACAGGCTGGAAGAATGGTAGCTGTAATAAATAAAAATGATTCTTTTCTACTTAACTACTAACTTCTGCTTTTTGTGATTTTCTTTGTGTACTATGTCAGTTTTCAGGTATTTTCTTTGTTATTATTTTGGCCGTACCTCGAGGCGTGCAGGATCCTGACCAGGGATCATACCCACATTCCCTGCAGCGGAAGCACAGAGTCCTACGCACTGGACCACCAGGGAATTTCCCCTTTGCTGTTTTCAAATGAAGCTTCTGTTTCTTGAACTTTGTGTCAGGTGTTACCAGAGAAGCGCAATCTGAAGCTCCTAAAGAGCCAGAACATCAACGTGAACTGGTACATGTACTGTCCCGAGGGCTCCGTGATCCTGCTCTCCACCACAGTGCTTGGAAATGTGCTGCAGCCCTTCTACTTCCGGGTAAGGGTCAGCCTCCCTTTAAAAAAGTCCTCTGACCTTGTTCCTCTAACAGCCTAACTGATCCTGTAACTTCAAAGGGGCGAGTTCCTCCAACAGAGCCTCGCCCCTTCTGACCACTAGAGGGCACCCCATACCATCCCATCTCCATCTAGAACGGGTCCTAAGGCCAGGCCCCTGGAACCCTGAAAAGAAGGGGAAGACTCAGTGCATGTGTATCCTCAGTGCTTTGATGTGGGGAGGGCTGGAACATCAGAAGGGCTTAATAACCTTCTGCAAAAACTTCTTCTCCCCCGAACAGGCTGGCACCATGTCGAAGCTGCTCAAGTTTGAGATTGAATTACCAGCTGCCCCAAAGTCAACTAAACTGAGCCTCTCAGAGAGAGACATTGCCATGGCGACCATGTATGTCTGTCCTGTGGGAGAATTCCTCTTCATAATTGTTCTCAGTGCTGTCATGACAGGGGGTTGCTGTAAGCACCCCAGGGCTGCCCTGGCTCCTGGAGCCTCGGAACACAAGAGAAGGACCCCCCCCTCCACTTCCGGGTCATATGAATGTAGAAAGCTCCTCATCTTCGGGACGTTCTTTTCTGATTTGATTGACTTTGTGATCTTAGAGAAGTTTTTTTTCACCACATTAGTCGATAAAATGAGACCACTGAGCCACTTTCTCAGTTTCAGAATTTTTTTTTTAGTTCTGAGTTGAAGCTTATCAGTTATTTTTGCATAAAATATATCATACTTATTCTAAAGAAAACATAGTTTACATTTTTTATCTAACAGATGTAGACCTAAATTATTTGTGTCAGTTCAGTTCAGTTCAGTCGCCCAGTCGTGTCCGACTCTTTGCGACCCCATGAGTTGCAGCACGCCAGGCCTCCCTGTTCATGACCATCTCTCGGAGTTCACTCAGTCTCATCCACTGAGTCGGTGATGCCATCCAGCTATCTCATCCTCTGTCCTCCCCTTCTCCTCCTGCCCCCAATCCCTCCCTGCATCAGAGTCTTTTCCAATGAGTCAACTCTTCACATGAGGTGGCCAAAGTACTGGAGTTTCAGCTTTAGCATCATTCCTTCCAAAGAAATCCCAGGGCTGATCTCCTTCAGAATGGACTGGTTGGGTCTCCTTGCAGTCCAAGGGACTCTCAAGAGTCTTCTCCAACACCACAGTAGGAAGGTTTATTTTCATTTGGAAGTGTAGATAGCTCAATTTAATAACTTGATTATGAAAATATCAAACACAGTAATAAAACTGAATCAGAGAATCTCCTATATACCCAAATTCAGCAAATATCAACATTTGCTTCTAAATTACTTCTGATTTTTCTATGGCCTAAAACTGGTTTCCAAATGGTAAAATCTTTTTAGCACTTAGAGTGCTTTTTTTTTCTTTTTAAAGAAATCTGAGGCATGATGGTATACAAAAAGATAAAATGAGAAGCCTTGCAAAAGAAGGCCTTTCCCTCTGTCTCTTCCTTGTCCCTGAGGCAGGCCCCAGCACAGTATGAACTCCTGGAACAAAAACCTGCCTATAGGAACTGGTCACAGCAACACTTATCAGATGAGGCTTAAAAATGCAAAGTGATTATCCTTTCCTATGATTAAGGAATGTATTCATTTTACAAAACTGGGAAATCACAGGAAGTGAAAAGAAAAATGGACTTGACATATTACTCTGGGCTTCCCAGGTGGCACTAGTGGTAAAGAATCCCTCTGCCAATGCAGGAGACTTGGGTTCGATCCCTGGGTTGGAAGATCCCCTGGAGGAAGAAATGGCAACCCAGTCCACTGTTCTTGCCTGGGAAATCCCATGGAGAAAGGAAGCTGGTCGGCTCCAGTCCATGGGGTCGCAAAGAGTCGGACATGAATGAGCACATGAGCACAGACAGTATATTACTCAAGGATGACTATAAACAACCTGTATTTCTTTCCAGTAGTTTTGGACATGCTACATAAATTTGTAGGTTTTTTTTTAATACTGTGATCAAGTTCTATTTAGTTTTGCATCCCCCTTTTTTCACTTAATATTAGATTTCTTTTTTTAAGATAACTGCACTTTCTTTGCAAATGTTCCTGTTGGGTGCAGAATATCTCATGCAGAATATCTGATGAAGTGGGTATCTTTAATTCACTTACCTATGGCCTTATAACTCAGCATTGAGAATGGGAGGATATCAGATGACCAGCGTGACTTACATCTCCTTGTTCTCTGATCAGATATGGCCAGCTGTACGTTCTTTTCCTGAGGCATCATTCTCGGACCTCCAACAGTGCTGGAGCAGAGGTGGTCCTGTATCACCTACCACGGTACGCTTAACGCTGTCTTCCCTCTTCTCCAGTTTTAAAATATGAACCACAGCTTGTTGATCTATTTTGTGACCTTTCTCTTGTCTTACAGAGAAGATGCCTAAAAAAAGATGTACATATTGAAGTTAAACCGGATGGGGAAGTTTGCCCGAGCTGGTCGTGGTTCATCATCAGGACACAGAGGTATGAGCGTAGGGGCATGTCCTGCTCCAAGGGGCTGTGAAAATGACAAAACATTCTGAAAAAGACTAGAAACTGCTCTTTATGCTCAAAGTCCTGCTCTTCTAGGTAGAAATGGGTTTGGTCTTCTAGATGGTTTAGGAAAACCCTACCAGTTGATTAGGAGAATTGAATACTGTTTCAGAAAATAACACACATGAGATCGAGCTTGGGAACAGTCATCTGGTTGAATCACCTGAGCCAGGAACTCCTGCCGAGCCACTGTGCTACACCAGCACTGGAGCCCCTCTGTGAGTGTAAATGATGGTGGTTTTGAGGCCATGTGGCTCCAGAGAAAGAATTAGAATGCCTGTCAGCTGGGTGTCCAGCAGGAGACAAGCCGCTTCCCTCCTGGAGGCTGGTGACACCTGTGTGGTTAATTAATGCAGATATTGCAAGTTAAAGTGAAAAGGCTGGAGCCCTTCAGAGGCAGCGAGTCATAGATGTGGGGATCCATGTGAGAGTTGGCGGAGAGCTGTGATGTCGCAGCAGAGTCCTCCTCAGATAGGCACCAGCATGCAGGGGTCGATCGCAGACACGAGGCTCCTTCAGCAGATATGACCAGAAGACGTGAGGTCCCGAGAGGGCGGGTGGAGCTGCGGTCTGTTGGGCTGATACCACGCGGTTGTCTTTCTGCCCACCAGACATCGGTGATATTTGATATCAGGCTGAGGGGGGAATTCGACGGCTCTGTTACTCTGCATCACCCGGTGCTCCCAGCTCGATCCATCCAGCCCTATCAGATCCCCGCAGCAGGTACGAGGGAGTCGCCGTGTGTGGGTGGAAGGGGTGCAGGTCCAGAGCTTCCCACATATATTCACTTTTCCAGGGCTGCTTCTGTCTGTTTTTTTCTAACGTCACTGCTGAATCTTGGGCTTCCCTGGTGGCTCGGATAATAAAGAATCTTGCTGCAACGCAGGAATGCGAATTCAGTCTCTGGATTGGGAACATCCCTTAGAGAAGAAAATGGCAACCCACTCCAGTATTCTTGCCTGGAGAGTTCCATGGACAGAGGAGCCTGGCGCACCACAGACAGTCTTTGGGGTCATGGAGTTGGTCACGACTGAGCGACTAACACTACTGAGTCTATAAGTTAATTTGTGTTCTCATGAAAAAGTCTTATAAGTGACATGAATCTCCCTTTGAAGAAAACAGAATGATTGTTTTCTCTGAGCTTTACAATGGAGCATTGTGATTACCCATTGAAGCTCAAAGAGTTTTTAATGTTGAGTAAGACGTTGACATTTCTGTTTGTCTCTGCTCGGTAACCCTGCGGTTAAGTTTGGCTATTTATGGCTGTTATGTATCCTGGAATCACTTCTCCTTATTGTTCTTATGTTCTGTGTCACTGTGAGGACGACTGTTGTCTCCCCTTGACTGGTGGTCATGGGAAGTGTTAAGAGGTTGTGAGGTTATTCTGAACCCATCCTCCGACCCGAAGAGCTGGCAGTGAGAAGTCAGAGGAGAGAGGAGGTCAGGATGTCAGAAAAGGGGAAAAGCCATTTCGTTCCTTTTGCTTTTACTCAGTGTGACTGACTTCAGGGGAGAACTCAAACCACGTTCTTCTTCAAGGAGATGGGAGTCTGGAGCAGGTTGGTTGCAGTTGCCGTGTATAAACCAGAGTCAGAAGTGCACATGTGGAACTCTGGGAGGAGCGTTTTCTTAAGGGAACCCTTGTCAGGTAGCTTTGGGTTGGCCTAACCCACTGACAGGACGTCCGAGTACCTGTCACGAGAAGAATCAGGTCAGGCTCTCGCTGACAGTTTAGCACGCTGGGACTTGCAGGGTTAACCAGCTGAGCAGAGTTTGAGAACAAACTACAGTTGACCCTTTAACAGTGAGGGTTAATCTGCATATAACTGATAGGTCAGCCCTCCATATCCATCTGTCTTCACAGCCAGACTCAGCCACCCACAGGCTGTGCAGTCCTGTGGTTTCTACTGTTGAGAAATACCTCTGTGTAAGTGGGCCCATGGAGTTCCCACCCGCCTTGAGGGTCGGCTGTAGTTCTCACATCTGATTAGGTCTCAGCCTTTTTGTTCTTTCCAGCTTTTTCCTTTTCCCAGGGTAGTTGAAAGATGTCAGCACATAGAGTAGATAGTGTCAGAAGAATGGCTGGTATCTGTGATTGCTTACTCAGCATGAAAGTAAATGCTGGTAATTGGAGCAAAAACAACTCTAAACATTCCAGCCCGGTCCTCTAATGCGGTGGGGAGTGGGGGCGGAGGGAGTCTGTGCAAAATTAACATCTTTTCTAACCAGCTGATTAAAACCTATCTTCCAATCTGAAATCACTCAGGTGCCTTTTTCAGTTCTTTCTTGCGCACGTGTGTAAAAAAGCAAGACAGCGCTGTGAAAAAACTTCAACCTGTTTTCCGCTTCTTTCAAGACTCCTTCCTTTAAGACTCCTTCATGGATTGTTCTCGACTTCCCTCTCCCTCCTGATTGGTGTTATCCGTGGGACATGCCAACTCGCTTCCTCCTTCCTTAACTACAGTCGAATGAACACGCACTGAAGCCTTTAGAAAGTATTAGGTGTTGTACTGGTAGCACTTTCTGGTTGGGTTACTTAGCCCTTACACACGTGTCTCCTCTGTTTGTAGGTCCGGCTCCTGTGACCAGCCAGTCCCCCGTCCCATGTAAACTCTGTATCTTTTCCAAAGGCCTTGGCTGGGCCGGGGAGGGGAGCTGTAACCTCTCCTTACACAGGGGTCTAAGGTGGTCCAGGCCCCTGAGTCTGGTGAATCGCATTATGGAAATCACCCGTGGGTNTGACCAGCCAGTCCCCCGTCCCATGTAAACTCTGTATCTTTTCCAAAGGCCTTGGCTGGGCCGGGGAGGGGAGCTGTAACCTCTCCTTACACAGGGGTCTAAGGTGGTCCAGGCCCCTGAGTCTGGTGAATCGCATTATGGAAATCACCCGTGGGTTTTCCCTCTCATTGAGGGCCGGGCCTCCATGGGGGCCTCAGTGAGGGGTGGGAAGGATGCTCATGGGAGCTGGGTTGCCTCCTGTCCGCCTCTCCTTGGGTAGTGTTTCCTATAACGTGTGGATTCTTCATCGTGGATCGTCTTCCAGCCCGACATCATCATCAGCGCGAGTCAAGGTGGGTGTGGGGTGCGGGTGGGGGTGTCCTGTTAGAAAGACGAGCTTGTGGACGGTCTCCTGTCCGTCTCGAGGGTACCAGCTCGGTGCCGGCCCTGGGGTGAAAGGGCTGACTCGGTCATTTCCAGTGAAGCCTTTCATTCTCTCCTGGAGCCCCATTGAGAAGGACTGTGCCCACTGCCCAGCAGTGAGGGTGTTGGGAGGTTCGAGGACAGGGGTTGCCCGGGGCTGGGAGGATGGTGGGTTCCAGGGCTCCTTTGGGAGCTTCAGGAATTGCCTTTGTCTAACGAGTCAGAGCAGAAGAGGAGCCCAGGACCAGAGTCTGCCTGGGCTGCCACCTGCTCTCCCATCAGCGCTGAAGGGGAGGGGGTGCCTGTGTTCAGTGGATGCTGCGGGGGTGTGCAGGGAGGGTTCCTCTGTGAGGAATCGGCCAACACGCACAGGTCGTGGGCTGCAGCCCCACTGTGGTGTGGGTTTCCTGAGCGTCGCAGCCTGGGCTGTGTTGTGAGCGCAGCCACCGGCTCAGCTCTGCAGCACCACCTCCCCCGCCAGCCCCCGACCCCGGCCGCCAGGAAGGTGGAGGCAAGCAGCTCTGGGGCCACTGCTCTGGTTTGCAGCCAGGGTTCAGCGTGCCGCCTCTCCACAGGTTACCTCTGGACCCTCCAGGTGAAACTGCAGCCCATAGTGAACCTCCTGCCGGATAAAGGCCGGCTCATGGATTTCCTCCTGCAGAGGAAGGAGTGCAAGATGGTCATCCTGTCTGTGTGCTCGCAGAGTAAGTAGGGGTGGTCCGGCTTCACCCTCTCTGTCTGATTCCTGACACGGACTGCACGCCCACCGCAAGATGGCCCACACTCTTCTCCTGTCTGCAGCCTGTGGGCTCAGTGACGGGCATCATTTAACCCCCTGGAAAGGCTGCTTGGTATAAAAATTATTTATCCCTGCAAGACATTTCTTGGGTAGGAGAGACTAAAAAACAGACCTAAACCTGGGCACACACAAGGGCAGAGGCTGCCCTCCCCAGCTGGAAAAGAAACCTTTTTCTGAGTCCAAGTTACTCACAACGGTGTGTCTGCTAATACTCTGAGACTCTCCCGACGCCCTCTTGTTAGCATCCGGCTACTGTGTCATGTGTCCTGGTGACCCTCGGAGATGAGTCCTTTCTCTCCTAGCATGTCGGCTGACCACTGTGAACCTTGATTCCTTCCAGTGTTGACAGAGTCAGACAGAGCAACGTTGCCCGTGATAGCCACCGTCTTTGACAAACTCAACCAGGAGTATAAGAAGTACCTGGATGCTGAGCAGAGTTACACGATGGTAAGTTGTATGTACACCTTACATACAAGGGGGGACACTCCACCCCACCCCACCCTGGGTATATTTTGAGCGTCATTTTAAGCAGGATTCTCATAGATGGATAACACTGAGGTTTGCCCTGTGCCAGAGAGCATGGTGGGTGTTTACAGGGAGCATAAACTAAGAGAGTCCCCGTGTCCCCTGAGCTCAGAGGCTGGCTGTCCCCTCATGGCTTCCTCTTCTTTTGTTGTTTTTGATCTGTGTTTGGTCTAACACACGTGTAGATCCTTGGTCTTTATGTAACAGGTAAGATCAGCCTCAGTCTGCGTTAGTTTACGTCTCTCTGGCAGAGTCTAGGCCTTGGTGAATCAGTGTGTAGATCATTTTGCCACAGCTTCCTTTCCTTTCAGGATGGAAAAGCTGTAAAAATAAGACTTATCCTGTCATTCAGTCAAGCTCCTTTTAGTATCCTAATGATTCAGTATTAGCACTGCGCTTTTCCTGGAGTCGGTTCAGGTGTTTGTTGGCCTTCCCTGGTGGTCCAGTGGTTAAGACTCCACGCTCCCAGCACTTCCACTGCTAGGGGCATGGTGTGGGACCAGTTGGGGAACTAGTCTGGGGACCTAAGATCTCACATGCCACTTGCGGCCAAAAAAAACAAAAACAAAAACGTCGAGTGTCAATTGTGAAGGGTAGGCGTCTCAGGGTCTGCTATAGTGTTTCATAAGTGTGTCTTCTGAAGCTAGAAGGAAGTTCAGGACAAGTAGAATGAATTATTTGCCTTCATGAACCCGAGTAGTCCGAAGGCTAAAAATGGCAACGGTTTTAAACAATAACAGCCCCCCAGAACCCCTTCCCTTTAGCTTCTCAGGGATAACAGGGCTGAGACGCAGTGTGCAGCCTTGTGTGGCCCTGTCCTCAGACCCAGGCCCTTCTGGAGCCGTCCTGTTCTTGCTGCTGGTGTTCCGGGCAGAGGAGGCATCAGGTCTGATCTCTGAGGGCAGTCTCTCTGAGCCCTGACGCTGCGGTGTTCTGGCTTTGTCAGCCTGTGGGAGTCTAGAGTGTGGTCCACCAGCACCACCACTGGAACATGTCAGGCTTCTGCAAATGCAGGTTCGCAGGTGCCCTTCTCATCAGCATTACAAAGTGTGGTGAAGTCGCCAAGATCTCACAGGGCTTTCTTGCTCAGTGACATTTGGGGAGCCTTGCTTACTACTCAGAAAGCTACTTAGGGAAATCTCTCGCGACCCAATGGTTAGAACTCTGGGTTCTCAGCACTGAGGACCTGGGTTCAGTGTCTGGTAAGATCCCACAAGCCTTGCTGCTCAGCCAAAAAAAAAAAATTCTACTGATACTCATTGTAAGATATTTTTCACCCAGTGTAGGATCTGGGCTTCGTAAAACAAAGAAGCAGTAGCCATTTTAAATAGAAAACAAATGCCAGATTGTTTGCAATGAACAATATTAGGGAGTTATTTTAAGAGCTTTAAAAAATAATAATTCTCAATAAAACTACATCTTAGGCTTTTTAGTTCCATCCGTGAACACTGGTGTGTTTTCAGGATGATCAGCTCTGCCCTGCTAAACATCCTCTCCAGCTGCACTGCAGTTTGTCCAAGGGCTCCACTCTGCTCATGCCCAGGCTCACAGCATCTAGGAATTTGGTCTTTTTGGATTGACTGCAAGCATGCCGTTACCCAGAAGATGACTGAGACCCTGTCTGTGGTTTGTGTGCAGGCCATGGAGGCGGGGCAGAGCCGGAGTGGCCCACTGCTCAGGAGGCCGGTGCGCACCCAGGCCGTGGTCGACCAGTCTGACATGTATACCCATGTTTTATCGGTGTTCACGGAGAAGAAGGTAGGCGAGGCTCGCCAGCCCACTTTGGGCTTAGGATTCCCAAGGCAGTGATCATACTTGAAGGGAATTGAGGAAAAAAAACTCAGAATGTGATTAGAGTAACCGAGCTATCTTGGAGTGAGGACTGAATGAATGCTCATCATTTGGCCCCTAATACTCAAGCTTAAATATCATCACAGACCTGGGAGAGTCTGGAGGGTGGCTTAGCGGTAAAGAACCCACCTGCCAGTGCAGGAGATGTCAGAGATGTGATTTTGATCCCTGGGTCAGGAAGATCCTCTGGAGGAGGGCATGGCAACCCACTCCGTTCTTGGCTGGAGAATCCCATGGACAGAGAAGCCTGTGGACTACCGTCCATGGGGTCACACAGAGTTAGACATGACTGAAGTGACCAAGTCCAGCACAGCACAGCCAAGGGGAACCCCGGAAGCCAGGAGGCAGATGCACAAGGAGTCACGTGTGTGTCTAACCATTCTCTGTGCAGGAGACGCCGCACAAATTTGTGATCGCCGTGCTCATGGAGTACATCCGCTCCCTGAACCAGTTTCAGATCACAGTACAGGTACCTCTGTGGGCCCACATACCAGGGACAGAGAATCATTAGAGTAAAAGCAGCATCACTGTCTTAACTGAGGTGGCTCTCAGTTTCCCACAAGGGTCTGCACACCTGGCTCAGAGTGAGTCACCCCCCTCATAGGACCCCGTGTTCTTCAGTGGGATGATCAGTGTCAGATGAGGGTTGGCTTCTTTCACCTGCACATAGACCCCCTCCTCTTAGTGATGGGAGCTTCACTTAGAGCAGCGGAGGGCCTCGGCACATGGCCTCTCTGGTCTGTAGTTGAGTGGCATGCCTGTCTGTGTCTCAGCATTACCTACACGAGCTGGTCATCAGGACACTTGTCCAGCATAGCCTCTTCTCCACGCTGCACCAGTTCCTGCAGTACCACGTCCTCAGCGACTCCAAGCCTTTGGTGAGTGCTGGCTGGTGGGACTTCCCTGGGGATCCAGTGGCTAATGCAGGGGGCCCAGGTTCGATTCCTGGCGGGGTAACCAGACCCTGATTGCCACAAGGAAGAGTTGGCATGTTGTAACTTAAGACCTGGCATAGCCAAATAAAAACAAGTATAAAAAATACTTTGACCTTCCAACATATGATGAATCCGTGTGTGTCTTTCAGGCTTGTCTGCTGCTTTCCCTCGAAAGTTTTTATCCTCCTGCCCATCAGCTGTCTCTGGATATGCTGAAGGTAACTGATACAGCCAAGTTTCAAACCACACAGAAGGCTGTTCCTACTGCTTGCACTGACCCAGCTTTCTACCTTATTTCTAGCGACTTTCCACAGCAAATGATGAAATAGTAGAAGTTCTCCTTTCCAAACACCAAGTGTTAGCTGCCTTAAGGTTCATCCGGGGCATTGGTGGCCATGATAACATCTCCGCGCGGAAGTTTCTAGATGCTGCAAAGCAGACTGAAGACCACATGCTTTTCTACACGATATTCCGGTTTTTTGAACAGCGAAACCAGCGTCTACGAGGGAACCCTAGTTTCACACCAGGTGAGAATATAGCTGCAAGGAAGATGTGGGGCAGCCACATTCAGTACCAGGAGATCACTGGTGGCTGGGGTGGGGCAAGAAGGCTTTTGGTTTGGAGCACTCTTGGGCTAGTTCTTAAAGAAGAAAATTTTGTACCAGCCCGCATAAGCCTTAGCCTGTTCACTGTANAGAAGGGAATGGCTACCCACTCCATTGGAGAAGTGACCTGGAGGCTCTCATGGACAGAAGAGCCTGGCAGGCTGCAGTCCATGGGATCACAAAGATCAGACACAACTGAGTGACTTTCCGAGAAATAACGCACATGTTCATCAGCTGATGACTGGATAAACAAAATGTGCTCTATCTATAGGATGGAATGATCTTCTGCCATAAAAAAGAGTAAAGTATTGACACATGCTGCAACTTGGATGAACCTTGAAAACATTATTCTAAGTGAACGAAGCCAGATTGGAAAGCCCTCGTATGTAATTCCATCCACAGAAATGTCTGGAACAGGAGAACTGATGGAGACAGAAAGTACACTGAGGGTTATGTAGGGCTGGGTGTTAGGAGGGAAATTGCTACATGAGATGGGATTTCTGTCTGTGGTAAAGAAAATGCTCTAAAATTGACCATGGTGATGTGTGCGCACATCTGTGAAAATACTAAAAGCTACTCAACTGTACACTTCGAATGGGTAAATTGTATGGTATATGAATATCCCAACAAAGCTGTTCAGTGTCCCATCCTCCTGGGCCCCTCTCCCCCTTCTTCAGAGGTTACATCACAGCTAACCGGTTCCTGGGTCACTTACTTGATATCCTTTCTAGGCGTGGACAGCATGCATGACANACAGTCACTTGGTTTTTTGGCTGCACTGCACAGCATGGGGGATCTTAGTTCCCTAACCCATGGGAGGGCAGTTTAAATCACTGGACCACAAGGGAAGATCCACTGGGGCAGTCAGTTTGGAAACAAAAGAGTCTGGCAGCTCCTCAGGGTTACCATATGACCAAGCAAGTCTATTCCTAGGTGTACACCAACCAAGGGAAAGGAAAACACATTCACACAGAAAGAGAAATGGAGGCATGTTCACACAAAAACTTGCATGTGAAAGCTTACAGCATTATTCCTAATGGTCAAAGGTGGCGGTAAAGGATCTGCCTGCAATGCAGGGAGACCCAGGTTCAAACTCTGGGTCATGAAGATCCCCTAGAGAAGGGTATGGCTACCCACTCCATTGGAGAAGTGACCTGGAGGCTCTCATGGACAGAAGAGCCTGGCAGGCTGCAGTCCATGGGATCACAAAGATCAGACACAACTGAGTGACTTTCCAAGAAATAACGCACATGTTCATCAGCTGATGACTGGATAAACAAAATGTGATCTATCTATAGGATGGAAGGATCTTCTGCCATAAAAAAGAGTGAAGTATTGACACATGCTGCCACTTGGATGAACCTTGAAAACATTATTCTAAGTGAACGAAGCCAGATTGGAAAGCCCTCGGATGTAATTGCATCCATAGAAAAGTCTGGAACAGGAGAACTGGAGACAGAAAGTAGACTGAGGGTTATGTAGGGCCGGGTGTTAGGAGGGAAATAGCTACACGAGATGGGATTTCTGTCTGTGGTAAAGAAAATGCTCTAAAATTGACCATGGTGATGTCTGCGCACATCGGTGAAAATACTAAAAGCAACTCAACTGTACACTTCGAATGGGTAGATTGTATGGTATGTGAATATCCCAACAAAGCTGTTCAGTGTCCCATCCTCCTGGGCCCCTCTCCCCCTTCTTCAGAGGTTCCATCACAGCTAACCAGTTCCTGGGTCACTTACTTGATATCCTTTCTAGGCGTGGACAGCATGCATGACATGTATTTGCTCAAACATGCTGACCACAGTTTTTATTCAACAATTCTTGAACCATTTATTAATACTTACCTCACTATCTTTAAGGATGGCATAACATTCTACTATACTTCTTACTAATACACATTTAGCTTACTCCCAGGTTTTGCTGTTAGAAAATAACACAAGGAGCATTCTGCATAGATACCTGTGCATTCCTGTTGCAGGACTATGTATTTAAAGGATGTTTACAAGTAAATTTATAGATTTTTATTTTCACTGCATCACTAGAACCAAGTGAAAAAAATGGCATGACTTAGATCTGATGTTGGTTAATTTAGTTGAACATATCAATGCTTTCTGCTAGCGTCCACCTCCCTGTGAGAAGAGCAGCTGGTTTACCGACCCTGTGAGCAACTCACTCTCTTTCCCACGCCTGGGCCCTCTGGAGCTTCTCTGTATCATTATAGTAATTATTGACAGGAAAGGTGATCACAAGGGCTGTGGCGTTATTGTAGTTTTGATCTAGAAAGGAAAAAGGGGACATCAAAAAGCAGATTACAAGCGTGCAGAAAACCAGATCAATACGAGGTGGGGAGAAATCACAGGCTGGCTAGGTGCCCGGTTTTTCATGGGGATGAAGCTTAAACATGCCTGAGCTCATGGAACAAAACGGGAGGTCACTTGACCTGGCGCTTGTGTAGTTCAGCTAGGGAGAAAAGGGGACTCTCGAGCAAACGTAGACACATTTGTCATTCTACCATCATGACTACCCAGGACCTGCTGGGTGGCGATTTCAAACCAAGCGGAAAGGTGTCCGGGGGAAAGTCTCTCCTCCCTCCGCTCCCATCTGTGCCTTAGCTCTCCTGCTCACACCAGGGCGGCTGCGGCCCCACCAGCCGCGGTCCACGTGCACACGCACGGGCTTCCCCTTGCCTTCCTGTTCACACAGATAGTAACACACCCTTCTGCAAATGCTGCCTTTAAATTCATACCCTGAGAATGCTGCTTTAATAGACACAGCACGTCCTTATTCTTGTTTCTGCTTATGATGTTTTCTAGTACAGTTTAACTCCATCTCCAGTTGATGAATATCTTTGCAAGTTTGGTTTGTTTTTGTTATAAGTAGAATTACTACAAAAATTAACCTGATATTTCTAACACATAAAATCTATATTTGTAGGATCAAATCTTACAAGTACTCAGAATCAAAAAAAAAGGACATTTTTAATTTGGATGGATCTCCCAAACTGCCCTCCAAAAATGCCATCCTGTTTTTCATTACTTTATTCAACAAAGTATTTGCTGAGACCTACTGTGTGCCCGTGTTGTTTTAGGGACTGTGGATGATACATTAATGAGCAACAGAGGTTAAAAACCTCAACCTTCCTAGCACTTATATTCTAGAACCATTTACACTCCCACCAAAATGCAGTTTGCCCACGCAAGGTTTCATGCACACAGAGTTTTGTCAAATTCTCAGATCTTTGCTTTACCATCTGAGCCACCACAGAAGACCATCAGACCTTAAAGACTACCTGCAACGCAAGAAACCGGGTTCGAGCCCTGAGTTGGGAAGATCCCCCGGAGGAGGAAATGGCAACCCACTCCAGCATTCTTGCCTGGGAAAACCCATTGACAGAGAAGCCTGGCAGGCTACAACAGTCCATGGGGTTTCAAAGAGTTGGACCCCACTGAGTGACTAAGGCTTTGACTTTAGATCTTTGCTAATCTGTTTGTTACGTAAAAGACTGAACTGAGAGGTGTTTTCACTAGTTTGAGTAAGGTTCAGCATTTTCTCCATATAATTAAAAGCCCTTTGTACTTCTCTTATTAACATGCACACGGCTCTGCCCACTTCTTTTGGGCAGACCTTGTCTTTCTTCCTCAAGAGCTCTCTATGTATTAAGGAAACACTGTTATCTATACTAACTTTTTTCCTGCTCCAGTTGGCTATTTGTTCGGTTTCTTAAAATTTTATGTTTGTTCTCTACAAAGGAACTTTAAATTCTTACACAGTCAAACTCATCTGGGTTTCCTTTCGTGATTTGCACTGTGTGTCCTGCTTAGAAATACCTTCTCCATCTAAAAATTACTGTATAGCTCATAATCTCTCCCTTCCCACCGGATGAGGAAACATTTGACCTCTTCAACCAGCTGGAGAAAAACCTGTTGAGCTGCTTATAATTAGGCTTTAGAAGCCAAAGATGCCACGTGAGTTATTACCCCATCTACCTGGAGTAATCTGAGCAAAGCCCCACTGCTCCTCCCACTGGAAGTGTCTGACTCCTTAACCAACTGGCTTAGAAGGAAAAAAAAAAAAATCTTTTCTTTCCCCCTATATCTCACGTCTCTCCTCCATTACTGATGTTCTTACCCCGAGGTCCATGGACTCGTTGAGGGCTCTCTTGATGAGTTTCAAGGGTCCCATGAACTTGAGACTGAGCAACATATCATGTGGATGTTGAGACCAAGTAACATTATGTGGATGTTAACAGTGACGTTGTTCTGGGAAAATGTCCTTAGCTGTTGACAGCTTCCTGGAAAGTAACCTAAAAATGGCTTAAACCATTTCTTCCAAATGCACAATAAAACCGAAAGCCAAAGGACATTGGTATTTGGGGTGCAGTATATGGGGTAATTAATGAGTGTTTGATGAAATCCTCGCAATTACCACCTGACTGTTAATGACAGAACCAAGACTGCTTTATCCAGTAAGAAGAGTAAAGGCTTCTCTCACTCACCATCATAGCCTCCAAGCACAAGCCATGGGAACACTGGGCCACCAAACGTCCCCAGGCAAGGATCGTGCAGCAAACTGGTGTCATTCAGGGAAGCAGGAGCCCTGCCAAGAATTCAGAGAACACATTCCAGTTAGAACAACCTCAACACCTCACAGAGACCCAGACGTTTACACAGCAGTCACGAGGCTGATTAAGAATGAGGGCCTGAGGCCCCCCTGGGTGAATGATACAGTTCAGCATTTGCTTTTGGGAGCTCAGAGTCACTAAGAGAGAGGAAGGCAAATACAGTGAGATGTGGCTGACATCAGCTGGTGCACAGAGGAGGAAGCTGCTAATACGTGGTGAAAGCTGTCACTATAAAGAGAACTTTATGTACAGTCCCGGTCTCTAAGGAGGAGGGGGAATTCACCTGCACAGGAGGAGGTGAAGGCTTCCAGGCACCATACCAGCAGGAAGAGAAGAAAAGAGCATGAGAAAAAAAGAGAACAGACAGTGGCCTGAGGGACCACAGGAGTCCTGGGTCTGTGCGTGGGGTACCCGTGATGGGGGCCTCCCAAGGAGGCGGTGGGGCTGGGAAGGAAGAAGGAGGCAATGGAAGGAAGGAGTAAGCGTCTTGACCAGTGGTTGGGGTTTTTATTCTGTTGGCACCTGGGAACAATCAAAGGAAAGGGAGATCAGGAACTGTTTGGCAAACATAACTCGGTGGCAAAGCAGAGAGAGGTCTGGAGACTGGGCAGCGATGCCAGCAGTGCAGGGCAGGCAGACAGACAACCAGTGAGAAGGAACCAGAGACCAGGCGGGAACACGCGCAGTGCAGGGGAGACAGACAACCGGCATTTCAGGACAGACGTCAGCTGGACTTTGGGCACACATGAAGGTCCTCATATATAATCTGAACCACCACCCTTCAGTGCTGGGGGACAGATTCGGGCCGTGGAAGGTCAGGTCAATGCTTGAGGCCAACAGGCTGCAGGGCTGCAGCCAGAAGCTGGGTCCTGTCCACCCACACACGTGGGGCTATGCCACCACAACACGGGCTTGAGAGCTCATCGCGAAGTTAACGTCCACAGAGTCATGTGAGGAAGAGTCCAGGGAGCCCATAAGTGGTAGGTGATGATGCTGGGGTATTAACCAGGGAACGCCGGAGGCCTGTGAGTGGTTCTGGGCCAGCCGGGCTCCTGCAGGGCCTCCCTCCAGGGGCCAAGCCCAGAGAAAGCTGGAGGGTGAGGAGGGAGCTGAAAGCTAGAGATGCACAGGCGTGACCACAGGCCACACAGAGCCGGCCTCGCAGGAGAGGGGTGCTCCCGGTGGTATTTCCACACCTGGGNTGTGAGGAAGAGTCCAGGGAGCCCATAAGTGGTAGGTGATGATGCTGGGGTATTAACCAGGGAACGCCGGAGGCCTGTGAGTGGTTCTGGGCCAGCCGGGCTCCTGCAGGGCCTCCCTCCAGGGGCCAAGCCCAGAGAAAGCTGGAGGGTGAGGAGGGAGCTGAAAGCTAGAGATGCACAGGCGTGACCACAGGCCACACAGAGCCGGCCTCGCAGGAGAGGGGTGCTCCCGGTGGTATTTCCACACCTGGGGGAACCGCGCTCTCCTTGGATAATAGGCCCATCTCCCCTGCTGCCAAAATCCTGTTTTATTCGGTAAAATAAATAACTTTTTTCTTTAAATATATTTTTAAAATTTATTTATTTTTTTAATTTTATTTTTATTTTACTTTACAATACTGTATATGCAGAGTAAATCATGAGAAACGCTGGACTGGAAGAAACACAAGCTGGAATCAAGATTCCCTGGAGAAATATCAATAACCTCAGATATGCAGATGACAACTCCCTTATGGAAGAAAGTGAAGAGGAGCTAAAAAAAAGCCTCTTGATAAAAGTGAAAGAGAAGAGCGAAAAGGTTGGCTTAAAACTCAACATTCAGAAAACGAAGATCATGGAATCTCATCCCATCACTTCATGGGAAATAGATGGGGAAACAGAGGAAACAGTGTCAGACTTTATTTTTTGGGGCTCCAAAATCAATGCAAATGGTGGCTGCAGCCATGAAATAAGATGCTTACTCCTTGGAAGAAAAGTTATGACTAACCTAGATAGTATATTCATACGCAGAGACATTACTTTGCCGACTAAGGTCTGTCTAGTCAAGCCTCTGGTTTTTCCTGTGGTCATGTATGGATGTGAGAGTTGGACTGTGAAGAAGGCTGAGCGCCGAAGAACTGATGCTTTTGGACTGTGGTGTTGGAGAAGACTCTTGAGAGTCCCTTGTACTGCAAGGAGATCAAACCAGTCCATTCTGAAGGAGATCAGCCCTGGGATTTTTTTGGAAGGAATGATGCTAAAGCTGAAACTCTAGTACTTTGGCCACCTCATGGGAAGAGTTGACTCATTGGAAAAGACTCTGATGCTGGGAGGGATTGGGGGCAAGAGAAGAAGAGGACGACCGAGGATGAGATGGCTGGATGGCACCACAGACTCGATGGATGTGAGTCTGAGTGACTCTGGGAGATGGTGATGGACAGGGAGGCCTGGCGCGCTGCAATTCATGGGTTCGCAAAGAGTTGGACACGACTGAGCGACTGAACTGAACTGAATCTGCCACGGGTGTATACGAGCTCCCAATCCTGAACCTCCTCCTACCTCCCAACCCTTCTTTAAATATTAAAGTTATATAATACTAAACTTTTTTTTTCTTTCCTAACTGCCCCTGGCTGTCCTGTGCTACCTGCCCTTCAGAGAACGCTGGTTTGGGGGTACACGGGCTGTGCTTATTGCTTCACAGGCTCATGTTTATAGAGGTGACCACCTGAAAACCGTAAACACAGCACAAGCGCCTAGACTCAGCCACACTCCAGGAACAAGAACAGGAGGAACCTCAGGTCACTGAACGGGGCCAGAAGCCAGAGCACTTGGCTGTGGAGACGTGGTTAATTGAGCAGCATGTTCAAAGGTGACGGGGAGCGATTTCTGTGTGTCTGTAACGAATGAACAGCGAGAGCGGTTGTCTGAGTGGCTGAACAACTTTCTGTGGGCCAGGTCAGGCCAAGTGACAGGGCATCCAGGGAGGGCAGAGAAGCCAGCGCTCCTCCTGCCACAGGGCAGGCCTAAAGGTCACCTCACAGGTCACCACGCGTGGCTTCTCTGTGACTAACTCAAACCACACGCTGGCCTGTGCGGCCAGACAAGCTTCCGACGTGAAGAACTTCAGCGTTCTCCCATTTAAATTGAACTGCTATCCGGCCCGCACTCCTTGAGGGGATGCTGCATGTTTTGAAAAGTCAGTGTTGTGAAATCAATTTAAATCGGAAAGATAAGAAAAGGCATTAAAGGCTTCTGTCTTTGCACCAAGGAACCAGCTCAGAAATGCTTGGGGTGGTATGGCAGATGCAACTAGGAGTAATCCAGCTAGGAGGGAGTCAGGGGCTGGGAGGTACCTCGATGACACATGGTGAACACTCCACCTCAGGGCCTTTGCACCTGCTGCCCAACTACTTGGAAAGCATTTCCCCAACTCTCACAGGCTCCCTCTGTTCCCCTCCACTGAGCAGGCTCTGCTGCACTGGAGTGGCACTTCCGGGCAAGCCCATCCTCGCCCGGCTTCCTTCTCCCATGGCATCGCCTGGACCTGGCGCTGCCTTGACCCGGCATCAGGCCGAGTATCACTTTACCCTGAGTGTCCCACTCTTTGCTCCCTGCCGGGGCTCTAGCAACTACAGCGGTGTGTGGCCACAGCAGCCTGCTGGAGGGACGGAGGAAGGACCACCCCCGCCACGTACCGGACGCAGTAGAGGAAGTGCGTGTGGTAATCCGCGTACACGAAGAAGTAGTCCCCGACTTGATGGTCCAGCACGGAGTGGCTATTCTGGAAGTAGTTCAGCACGCTCAGGATGGTGCAGTTCTGGTTGTATGGCGAGAGGGGCGCCACGCAGATGTCCCGCAGGGTCACAGTCTCGTTGTTGTAAGAAGCAGTGATGCTCTCGATGGCNCCTGACAGTTGGAACCGGGAGAGTGTTAGCTACCACTGCATGTGGCGAGACACAGCCGCACAGGGACACCCAGGGACTTGCAGGAGACCATCCCCTGCCCCGCCCAGCTCTGTCTGCTGGAGAAGCGGGCCTGCTCCCCTGCCCACAGGGACCACCAGCCCCGCCCCGAGAGGGACAGTGCTCACACAGAAGCCTCGGAAAAGCCCAGGGCTCTGAGCATTCCAGCCAAAGCAGTTCCCTCCAACTGTTCCTGCCCCTGCTCTCACCCCAGGCCAGGATCACTCTACAGATACTATGAACCAGGCGATTCCCAACTGCCACCCGTTTCCAGCTGTCAGTGCCGCAGACACAGGGACCCTGTCCCCATCATAGTCGTGTCCCCAGCACGGGCTCAGCACTGCTCCCAGAAGAGGCGTGTCAACGGTAAAGAAACAAACACTCTCCCGCCAACGGTGCCAACCCTTTTACTTAAGTACAAATGTGCCTACCTTTGTCACTGGCGTTTACAGAGAAATGTATATTGCCATCAAAGGTGGTAAACTCAGAGAGAAAATACCGTTTTCTGAAAGATAAAAGCACATAAGTCATGTTAGTGGACTTCAGCATCGTGAGACTGTTCTTGACGGTCCCACAACCCTATTAAAAGTTTACTTCCTCATCTTGTTTGCTTCCTTCCTAACTGGGGCCTTCCTTTCCCAAAGTTCCCTTGCTCCAGGTCTCTCTGCTCACTAGTCTCAGGGGAAATTTTAAGAAGGTATTAAGAAGATAATTTCAACTTGTAGCCCTCACTCACATTTAAAAGTTTTAGGTCCTTTAAAAACACAATGAACACCATATTCCAGGAACAATGAACACATCTGGTGCCTAGATCTTGGTCTCTAAACACCCTTTTCCAGGGAAAGGAACCAGGGCTCCTTGCAGAAAAATGGTGCTTCTAGGGCTGGGGCAGGGAAAATACTGAAACATCCTGTGATTCCAGAAAAAAGAACAAGCTTGAAAAAGGTAAGGGCATGCTTAAAAAACACACAGGAGCCAGCAGAAGGTGCTGCCAGTGGTCAAAATTGGGAAGATCTGAGCAAAAATATAAATGATGGTACAAAACAGAGATCACAGTTTTTTTTCTTAAGTCCATTATATAAACATAACTAAATAAATATTGTTAAGTAAGTAGGGGAGAAGGAATAAGAGAGTAAGTCCAGTTAGTAAATGGAGAAGGAACAAGGGAAACAAAACGTCACCATTAGGTAAAAACCACAAGAGTTAAGTGTTGAAGACCCATGGATGGATGCTAAAATCAGTGGACGACTGCTTGAGGAGAAATGAGGTTATCAGCACAGTCTCAACACAGCTCCCAAAAGATGTTTATCTACTCCAAAGGAAGGAACAGTAGCTTCACAGCGGAAAATCCCAGCAGACACCTTCTAAACTAAAGGGTGTAGGCTAATATCACCAGTGATGAGACATACTGGCATCATAAGCCGTTGACATGATACACTGAGAAAGACACATCGCGTCTGTGATGTTGTCAAAAACCTCCACCTAATCATGAGAAAACATCAGATAAAACCAAATAGGGGCATATTTTACAAAATAACTGACCAGCACTCATCAAAAGTGTCAAGGTCACGAAAGAAAAGGAAAGATGAGCAACTGTCATGGATTGAAGGAGACAAAACAAGAAGTGAATGTGACATGGGGTCCTGAAACAGAAAAAGGAAGAACTTTAGAGGAGAAACTGGTAAAACCTAAAAAAAGACTGTGGTTTAACCAATAATGGTTTTGATTAAATTATATACTATGGGTGATGTGAGTGGTAACATTAGAGGAAGCCAGTAGAGATATAAATAAACTCTAACTATTTCTGCACCCTTTTAGTAAGTCTAAAATTATTTCAAAAGACAAAAGGTTTAAATAAATGTGTTGTCCTAAGTGAAGACGCAGGTATCTAAAAGGACTACAGTACTGCATTTAAAAGGATTTGAATTAGATTTGGCTCAGTAGACTTTCTGTTAAAAAATGGGTCTTTTAAATCACACGCCATTTTTGAATAAACCAATGAAACTAAACATCTCGTCTAAATAGGCTTTTGATTGTTGACTAGATGCAGGACATAAGCAAGTCCTGGAATTGTATTAATGCAGATCTTTGTTCTTACTCTCATGAACCAAAGTCTACCAAGTGAAAGCTTAGAAATGCCACTGGGTTAAGTTTGCTCTTCTTGTTGGGGGGGATGGGAGACAAAACAGATTACCTGTAGCACCACACAGCAAAGAATGCTCCAAAAAACACGAGCAGGAAAGCCATGTAGGTGCTCCACATGATGACGTACATGGCGTCGAGACCCAGGATTCTCCAGGGAACGGGAGCGGGCGGGGGCTGGGGCTTGGGGCCGCAGACAGCTGCGCAGTCCTGGCAGCTGCATGGCCCCGTGACCTCGTCCACCGACTCGCCACAGCCCTTGGTGGCATTGTTCATGGGCTCCATCCCATGGGTCGGAAGATCTGTGGGAAGGAGTGTGTTAAGAATTTCCATTAAAAAAAATTAATTACAAGGGTTGTACTAAATCATATTTTAACCCAATGATAAGCACACTGAAAGAAGTCATGCAACCAGAAGAATAAGAAAGATTGGAGGTTTCTGGGGATGGAGTTATGCTTTGCTATTTAGTCCTGCAAAATTTTAAGTTAACCTCAATAAATTGCTTTGGGCACAGGGCTAATCACCAACATTCAAGTCCAACATATTTCAGTGTAAACTTTCAACCAAATGTTTAACTCCACTGAGGAGCTAATACTAAGGCAAAACTTCCAAAAAGGCTCCTTTTTTTATTTTGTATTGGAGTATGACCGATTAACAGTGTTACAGTTTCAGGTGAAAGGCAAAGGGACTCAGCCATATGTACACATGTCCCCATTCTCCCTCAGACTCCCCTCCCATCCAGGCTGCCACATGACACTGGGCAGAGCTGCCTGTGCTGTACAGCAGGTCCTGGTTGTTTATCCATTTTATTTTTTGAAAAGGCTTTTTAAAAATGACTTATTCCTTCAAATATGTATGAGCACCTGAAGGCAATTCTTCCTCTCCACCTGCTCATCCAGCCTCTGATAACCCAGAGGTTACCCCTCCAGCTACCTCTTGCTGGAGGAAACTCCAGACCTACTGATCTATATTCATCTTCTTATTGCACATTAGGGTTCCTGGGCTTTAAAAACCCATTAAGTACAATACACCAAACCTGGGGGGTGGGAGGGTCTCTGTCCCCACCTGAAAAAATGGGGGTGATGGTGAAGGGCGCCTGGCCATTGTCCTTGTTGAACATGTACTCAATCCAGTTGGTAGCGTTGCAGGCGCTGGCCTCGCGCCCACACAGCAGCCCCAGGGCCTTCTCATTGCTCGAGGGGGCCTCCACATCCCGGCAGGCGTTGTACATGGCTGGCGGGGGAGGAAGGGAGAAGGCTGAAACCGCGCTGCTAGAATTCACCAGGTGAGAGCTTACAGGGGGCCTCTCATGTGTGAACGTGGAAATCCAAACAGGGTTTCCCAGCAAGCAGGGGCTGGGACTCCAGACAGCAACCACCTAGGGAAGGAACGGAGGTCACCTCTGACACTGGCTTGTCACCCTGCAAGCGACAGGCTAGGCCGGACTCCAAGCAACTTCACATCACAGGCAGGACACGCCGTGGCCACCCCAGTCCACACGGGCCTGGACAAGTGTCACCCCCGTGCAGGGAAGAGTGCGCCAAAGGCCAAGGAGGGAGAAGCAAGACCCTCAGGGCCTCCGCAGCCAGTGCAGCTCCTCCCAAGAAACTACCGCGGGTGGGTGATGGAACCTCCAGGGTAAAAACTGGTTTCGGGACAGAGTTCACCTGTGAAAGAACTGAGCAACACTCTCTTCTGGAGCTTTATTTTAGTGCGCATAAAGACACATGAAATAGCAATGTCAACGACATTCTGCACATAAGAAAGCAGCAGTAATGGGTCTTACTTGTGTTTGTTGCTGTTCAGTTGCTAAGTCGCGTCTGACTCTTTTGTGCTCCATGGACTGTAGTACACTAGGCTTCAGTGGGTCTTGTATTAACATTCAATTGCCAGTCCCTGCTTGTTAGAAACTTCCTAAAACCTTCTTCCCCTAAACTTTAGGGAGATACTTAGAAATTCACTGTGCTTTACCCTCACTCTTGAAAGGCAGATTAGCTAGCGCAATAGTTTTTTTCAGACTGTGATAAACCCACTGCTTTATGTCTAGCTTTGCTGGACAGAAATTCTCCAATTGTCATTCTTTTGAAGTGATTTCCACCTTTTCTCTACTTGCATTTAAGATTATCTGTCATTCAGATTTTATAGTTTTTTAAATGAGCTATATTTAGTTACAAATTCCTTTTTTTTATACCTTTATTGAGGTAACTCACATACAATTCACCAATTTAAAGTTACAACTTGATGGCTTTTAGCATATTCATAGATATGAGAAATCATCACCACAGTCAATTTTAAAACATCTTCATCACCTTAAGAAAGAAACCCAGGACCTTTAACTAATGCTCCCTTATCTCCCCATCCCCTTAAGCCCTAAGCAACTATTAATCTACTTCCTTGTCTACAGATTTGCCTATTCTGGACATTTCATATAAATGAAATCACGTATAGTTTTTTGTGACTGGCTTCTACCACTTAGCATGATGTTTTCAAGGTCTATCCATGTTGCAGCATGGATCCTCATTTTATTGCTTTTTATGGTCAAATAATATTCCATCATATGGATATACCACATTTTGTTTATCTACCTATGTATGTATCAGTTGATGGATATGAGTTGTTTCATATAGCCGCCTTTTGGCTATTATGAACATATGTTTTCATTTCTCTTGTGAGTGGAATTGTTGGGTCATATGGGTGACTCTATGTTTAATTGCTTCAGGAACTGCAAAACTGTTTTCCAAAGTGACTAAACTGTTTCACATTCCCACCAGCTGTGTATGAAGGTTCCCATTTCTCCGCATACCTGCCAGAACTTGTCTTTTTATTTCAGCCATCCTACTGGCTGTTAAGTGGTACCTCGCTGCGGTTTTGATTTGCATTTCCCTGATGACTGATTTTAAGCATCTTTTCATAAACTTATTGACTGTTTATATAAACAACAACCTCGGAAAAATGTTTGCTCAGATTCTTTGCCCATTTTTATTTGGGTTATTTTCTTTTTGAGTTGTCAGAGGTCTTTATATATTCTAGACACAAGTCCTTCATTAAATACATGCTTTGCAAATATTTCTGCCTCTTTTTGATGGTGTCCATCAAAGCGCAAGTTTTTTATTAAATTTTTTTGGTTACCTTTTTAATTGATCATTATAGTAATTAACCTATAGTCGCTCTTATAGTCAACAGCTTTGCTGAATTCTTATTCTCTCATTTTATTGTTTTGGGGCCCATTCTTTATTCAGCTGCATCTAATCTATCTTTTAATCCACTTGCATGACTATTTCTCATTAACTGGATCTTCCAGTTAGTTCTGTTTCTAATCTGTTCATTCTTGTTCCCTAGGGTCCTACTCTTTCAGAACTCTTTCATTTCAGTCATTTTCAACAAACATGACATGGTCTTTTTCAGACTGTTCTATGATCTTCAGTTGCTGGGACACCTTTCTCCTGTCTGTCACACCTGCTTACTTTCCCTTATGGTGACTGGTTTCTTCACAGGCAAAATCTCTCTGCCAACTAGGTCTCCCTTCCACCCCATCTCTGCAGTCTTGCAATAACTCATGAAGTTATGCATTTCATGGCCAACAGAACCAGAGTCCAAATGGTTCCTAAAATGTATAGAAAGAAATTTGCACAAACTAAAAATTTCCATGAGGGAACTTATAGATAGGAAGGAGTTAAAGTAAATACTTTAAGGAGATCGTTTCATAGGTTGTAGCTCAAGTCCCAGAAGACAAGCAAAGCAACAACTCACATTTCCATTGGCATTTCAGTGCTAACGGAACTGAGAACTGTTCTTTTTCACAGAGCTGACAGGACAACTTGATCCACTGTCCTGATTTAAATATAAAAGAGGGATAATTTAAAAGTTTACTTACCTTTGGCAAAACTCTTTCCAATATAGTACTGTAATTCTTTTACATTTGTTTTTGTCTGGTTTGTAGTAGGATCAGCATAATCTTCAGTTGCTGTAACATTCAGAAACTGACTTTGTCGAGGGCTACATGTCAGCTCACAAAACAGGTTCACCAGGTTATAAAAACAGGATGGACATCTAAAGAAAAAGCAAACTATTTTGAATGATCTCGTGGATAACAGGGCCAGCAAAAAGATGATTTAAAATACACAAAGACTATTTAAAGTTTATTGTAAATCGGCAAATGGACTACCATAAGGACATATTAAACCCCGCAATTCCAAACCTAAAACCTCATATTAAAAGAAAGACACGTCTTTAGAAACCACCCTAATTACTAACATTTGTGCTGCCCAGATGTAACTTCAAGAAACAAATGCTCTCTGAGTCCCGCACTTTATAATTCGGTCCTGTTTCCTATATCTTGAAGGCAAAAGGACTTAGGACTACCATGGTGACATTCTGATTCAAAATTAAAAACGGGAAAAATGAGATTTACACATTAGTGCTTTCATCTCGGAGCCTACTGAAGGCTCTCTTTCAAGCCCCAGATAACCTTAGGCTGTCTCTAAACACAAGAGGATCCCCCATGATCAGAGAAGATAAAAGAACAGCAGTGGTGTTCTCCAACTACATGCATTTCAGAAGCACCTGGTTTTCATAAGAACCACAAGCTGTCCGCTGCTAAGCTTCTCATGGTGACCAGTTATGTGGCAGAAGACCTCTGACTTCCCCTCTAGTTCCCTGTTATCTGCAAAAGCTATTCCTTTATCAGGCTTGCATTCTTGCAACACAACCAACCCAGACTGCCCCCTATTCTGCTCCCATCCAGATGACCACACATGACACAGAACAAGTCTCGGCCTTCAAAGTTGCCGGTCTCCTGGGACGTTCCTAGCGGTCTGGTGGTTAAGACTCCTCGCTTTCAACGTTAAGAGGCATGGGTTCTATCCCTGGTCAGGGAACTAAACTAAGATCCCACACGCTGCACGGCGCGGCCAAAATTAAACAAAAGCCTCCAGTCTAGTGAAGGAGCAGACACACACACTGACTTGCTTTCAGGAGTCCACGCTTTACTGTGACAGACAGGAATGACAACTACACCACCTGAACAGAAATCACTCCTGGGTGCACTGCTTCCTACCACTTTCTATAAATTACAAACTTCTCTCCATGTTACTCCATTTAACTTCTACAGTCATCAGTTTGGACAGCTGCACGATATTCCGTATTAGCATCTCATTGCTATTATAAATAAAGCTTTGCTACCTCTGATGACACAGGAAATACTTGGCTATCTTTTGATGTTGATGCCCATAATGCCTCACGTAGAGTAGATGCTAAAGAAATGTATTTGGCCGAATGACAGCTTCAATCTGGCTCCAGCAACAGCCATGAGATTTCCTCCCATAAGATACACTGGCTTGATTAGAGTCTCAACTCTAATGCTCTAATTAGATCTATTACTACATTGTATGTTGCCCTGACAGAACATACAGAGGGACGGGTTTTTGCTCCGCACTGCCAACTGGAAATCTGGCAAGAAACAAGGATGCCCACTGGAGGCCTGTCAGCTGCAGTGAGGCCTGCACAGAGAAGCACGTGGCCTTCTATCCACCTGCATCGGGGCTCACAATGTGCTGCTCGGAAGGCCACCATCAGCTCACTCTTCTCACATTTGAAAACTGCTGGGTAAGCTTGCAGAACATCTATTACGCGGCCCTTTTCACTGCCCCGGTCACAGAGAACACAGTGGACAGCAAACTAACTTTGACAAAACCAGCCGACTCTGCCAGGTCAGGCTTGTGAACAGTCCCCAAAGGCAGGAGCCAATGAGGAAGTGAGAACCATGCACAAAACAGGGGAGGGAGGCGACCCAGAGGACTGTGTGGAGGAGGGTCTGGGGTCAGAGACCCAGGCAGGATCCCCGGAACCTCTCCTGTCCAATGTGCGAAGGGGCTCAAGCCTGAAAGGACCCAGGCCCCAGTGCAGGTCCCCTTTGGGGTGAAGACATCTCAGAAGGAAACCAAGTAGCAACTCTGAATGTAACGAGAGCAAGAACGAAGTCTGACCGTTACTACTTTAGCAGAAGTTCTTTATCTCTGAGAAGTCCTAAGATAGCATTCTTAAAATGATACCAGAACTAACTTTTAAACCGATTTTCTCTGCATGCCTGGCGGTCAACCCACCTGGACAGAAACTGCAGAGGCAGCTGCAGGTTGTCTTTCAGTGTGTGAAGCTGCTGGACATCACAGCAAAGACTGACATTGCCAAAGAAGAACCCTGGACAGAGCTCCTTTCAGGAGAAAAAACATGAGCATCAGAGTAGCCAAGTTAAATAAACACAAACGCGCCTCACAGAGGAGCCCACTTTATGCACATCATCCTGTTTAGGTACACAAGGGTGACACCTATTTGCAAAGCTCTTGCACAATTCCTTTAAAAGGCGATCAAACTGGGTTGACCCCGAGAGATGATATGGGGAGGGTGGTGGGAAGGGGGCTCAGGGTTGGGAATTCGTGTACACCTGTGACGGATTCATGTCAATGTAGGGCAAAACCAATACAGTATTGTAAAGTAAAAAAATAAAATTAAAAAATAAAAGGCAATCAAATTTCCTCTAGCTAACCAGCGATTCACAAAAGTAGAGGCAGTACAGACATTTCAATTTTTTTTCATATTGGGAAGCTCACTTTCTTTCCTTAACAATCATTTTACCTCTTTTTAGGTTACTTGGTTATGTTTAACCAGAATGCTATTTTCTGTGAGTCACTCTAGGAAAAGTCAAATGCCTTTAAAAATTGTGATGGAAGAAGCAAATAAGTCCAGAAGACCTGTTACCGTGTCAGCTGGATTTTAGACAACTGCAGCCTCTAAAGCCTGGACTCCCTGGTGGCTCAGACAGTAAAGCGTCTGCCTACAATGCAGGAGACCCTGGTTCAATCCCTGGGTAGGGAAGATCTCCTGGAGAAGGCAATGGCAACCCACTCCAGTATTCTTGCCTGGAAAATCCCATGGACGGAGGAGCCTGGTAGGCTACAGTCCATGGGATCTCAAAGAATTGAAAGCCAGCCTTTTAACCTGGGTGTTTCCAGTTCTTTTCTAATATCCCTGTGTATCAGGGATGGTAAAAGAGACAAGAAACAGATTCCTGGTGGCAGTCAAAGGTCACAGGCTCTCAGTGGAAACGGGAGGAACCTCTAATGTGAACAGAGGACAAGCGAGTCACAGCCACTCAGTAGCCTCATCTAGGAACAAAAGGGACTGACTCTGAGTAACTCTGAGTGTATTTTGAAGAAGCTGCAAAGACCAACATGGGAGGTACCAAGACCACGTCCCTCAGTAGTAACCTGCTACTGGGAAACTTTATGAGCAAGGCATAGTCAACCCCAGAAAAAGGACGCCTGCAGAGTTAGTATGTTATCTTCTCTGTGCTACAGGTGAGAGTCTGGGACAACAGAAGCCCGTTCATGCCACCTCTACCCCCACCCCACGGGGAATATTTACGGTGTAACTGCAGAGGATCTCTGATGCATGTTTTGTGTTCCCAGCGCCCAAGACTCCTCACTCACCTGCACTAGGTCATAGCCGTCCTGTGGCAATGGCTTTGGTGGCCCAGAATATCTGCAGTTGTATCTCTTATTTCCAGATGCGATTCCACACTCTCCGTACCAAATGCAGGATTGTGAAAATACCTGTAAAAGTCAACAGAAAACGGTTCATTAGAGCCTCAGGGATAACACAAATTTCAACAGCAAAAAAAGCCCTCATTTACAGAAGTGTCCAACAGTACCTGCCAAGCGAAGTAAAAGCCAGAGGCACCAGTTAGTTGAACATTTTGAAAAACATTAAACCCAAAGCTCAATGCTGGAGAAGACTCTTGAGAGTCCCTTGCACAGAAAGGCAATCAAACCAGTCAATCCTAAAGGAAATCAACCCTGAATATTCACTGGAAGGAGTGGTACTGAAGATGAAGCTCCAGTACTTTGGCCACCTGATATGAAGAGCTGACTTTATACTGGAAAAGACCCTGAGCCTGGGAAACAGTGAGGGCAGGAGGAGAAGCGGGAGGCAGAGGATGAGATGGTTGGATGGCATCATCAACTCAATGGACAAGAGTCTGAACAAACTCCAGGAGACAGTGAAGGACAGGGAAGCCAAGCATGCCGCAGTCCATGGGGGCGCAAAAGAGCTGGACACGACTTAGCGAATGAACAACAACGAAGTCCAAAACGGACTTGTGAAGAAATTACTTACATGATTTCTACTTCCTGCTGGATTATTTATTAAGAGGAAGCAACAGTTCCATACAAGAATCACTATCAATCAGTGTAGAAGAAAGCAAGATAGTACATCAGTCTATGATGACTAAGGCTCTATTTTTACACCTCAGGATAAGGAACTGAGTCAGGTGTAAATAATGAAAGAACAGTTCCATATCTGCTAAGGTTAATTAATATCAGCACACCATGAGTAATGTGAGAAAAAAGACAACCCATAAGGAGGAGGAATAAGAATGAGTATCTTGTCCTTGAGTTTAAGTAAAACGCAAGAAATGTACATACTTTAAGGAAAATCACCTCAGAATCTTGAAAGAATGTAAAACCTCTTGCATTGAGATTTCTCAAGGGCCATTCCTATTCCCCATGTGAGAGTCATATGGCATCAGAAAGTCGGGGGGTGCACGAGGATGACTCATCTCATTAGCAAGGCCACCAAGCTCCGACAAGCTGGCCGGGGTCACAGCTGGCATGACTGTGCAGTCAGCTGTCCTGCAAGGAAACAGTGGCTTTTGAGAAGTAACCATGGCTTCCGAGGTGCCTGATGGAAAAGCCATTTTTGAAAAATGGGCACAGATGCAAGAGAGTGAACTGTCTCCAAGGACAAGGGCACGTGACCCACACACCCTGCAAGGAGCTGAGCGGCGCTGGTCCCTGATGAAAAGACACAAACCTCACAACAGGCCCTGAAAACATGGGAGGAAAAGCAGGCAGGAGATGGAGGGGTGCCGGGGGCGAAATCTAAGGCCCACAAGACTTGTCTCTGAATTCATTCCTTCGATATTTTAAACCAGCAATTATGACTTACCCCAGCTTGATTCATTAAGTCATAGGATTAGGCCACAAGGGAGGGAGGAAACTCATACAAATGAGGAAGCGAGAAGCATTCAGCAATGCCACGTCCCAAACCTTTGGCAAGAACTCGCAGAATTCCACCATTCCTATATAAAAACAATCATAATTTTGTCTGTAAACCCAGTGGTTCTAGGAAAAGTACTGCTCTTTCCGATTCTGGGTTTCCCACTAAAAGGCCATCATCCATCTACTGAAGTGTAGAAAGGCAAGTAAGCCAAGGAGGGTAACAACTACTGATGTTGACCTGTAACTTACATACTAGGGACCCACCCCTTGGAATTCTCACCCCACCCTACTCCTCTCGCACAGAATTCTCAACAGACCAACAGGGCAAGCAGGTGCTGGCCAAGGGGCACTCTGGCTCATCACCCACAGGAGTGACAGGAACTCAGTCAAAAAAACCCCCACAGCTCTCGCATGACTAACAGACGGTCATCTGGAGGCTCTGTTCCCCTTTCTCAGCACTCGGCGCTCTGCGGGACAATAAAGATGACCCAATGCTCTCTGGGCCCTACTTACAAGATCATCCTTCATAATCTACACCATCTGTTTCAAAGCAAGGTGTTTCTACCCAGCAGGCAGAAGAGATGGGGGTGGAGAACCAGCTTGAGGGGCGGGAGGTCAGGAGCCCTGGGCCCTGATCCTTAATAAATGCGGAGCCCAGCTGCACCAGGAGCGGGTCACCCAGCTGTGCCGAGTAGGAGTCTCCCACCTCCTACTCACTCCTGACCACCCCGACCCCGGTTACGTCACAATTCAGGTGGGAAGACTGAATTCGGGAATAAATGAGAAAGCACTTAGAAAGCCAGAAAGCACCACCCACCAAATGTAAGGAATTGTTCTCCAGGTTTTCCGAGAAGTACAGGGAATCTCACCAAAGAGGGTCAAAGACCTGAACAAGAGAAACAAGCTGAAGCTGCTTCCCAGCCAGGAAAAAGCTGGGCTCGATTCACTGCTCTTAGGTGTGCTCTCCCAAGTCACCTGCTGAAGAGGCGTGAGCCAGAGAGGCCCGAAGGAGCTCACAGGCCTCCTGCTGGGTGTCAGGCTCTGCTTTAACCACTCTCACCTTATGAACCCAACACAACCTTACAGCATGAGCGAGAGGGCAGTGTTTTTTTGGTTGACCATGCCAGGTGGGATTAGCTCCTTGACCAGGAATAGAACCCCTGCCCCCTGCAGTGGAAGCCTAGAGTCTTAACCACCGGACTACCACTGAAGTCCCCAGAAGGTGCCATTATTATGCCAATTTACAGATGAACAAACAGAAGCAGAGAGTTTGAATCCAAGAGCAGCAGAGGCAGGATTCAAACCAGAACATTCTAGTTTCCAAAACAGACTCTCAACAAGATACAATTAACCCTTTAATGAAGGTTCTTGCTCTGGCATCAGCCTCCCCCCACCCTGTGTACAGGCATGCAACCCTCTGAGCTCACTTGCACAGCTGCACCAGTGGGAGTGGCCTCGTGCCCACCTCCAGGCTGTCTCTGCCTCCCCTGGGCTCAACTACAGCTGAAACCCAAGCACCTCCTCCACCCCAGGCCCAGCTGCTGCTATGGTCCCAAGCCTCTGAGGGGACCTCCACCACCTGGCCCCCCTTTCGTCCGCATGTTCAACCTCATCTCCATGTTGATCCTTTCACCTGCTCTTCCCATAAAGGCAGCCCCATTTCCTTCCCCGCTCAAAACTCCCCTCCAGCTGCACTTCCAACCACAACAGCTGAGATGCTCACAAGGAAACCGACCCTTCCTCCATCACCAGGCCCTCTTCAGCAGGGTTTAAAGCCCCGGGTCCTCTCCCACCAGCCTCTGGGAAGCCTCCCTGGTGCAGTCTCCCCGACCCTTGCCTTCTCTGAACCCTCCCCTGGGAGCCCACAGGCCTCCTCTGTCCACCTCATCACCTCCCTCCACCTGGTCTGTTCCCACAGGCGCCACCTCCACCACCCTGACCCCACAGCACCCAGCACCCAGCCACTGGCTAAGGGTGCCCCTGTCAGCTCAACAACAGGTCTGTGAATCTGATACTAAAATAACACCATTTCACAGATGAGGAAACCGAGGGTTACACAGGCAGCTAAAGTGACTCCTCTGAGGCCACATCTGAGAAATGAGAGAGCCAGGCCTGGCTGGTTTGGAAGCTGGAGCACTTACTCCTTACACTGCACTGGGGTCACTCCTCCGTGGACCACTGACTGGGCCGTGCTCATCTCTGCAGCCAGTCTAGAACCTAGCTGCAGTCCCAATGACCGGAATTTCTGGTCTCCAAATGGCCACAGCACTGCATCGGCCAGGACTTTATTAACAAAGACGGGCTGCACCTTGAGATCCCTGGAATGTGAGGGCGGCAGGATCTGACACCCAGACGAAGGGCTTGCGCACAGGCCACACACCTGTCTTCTCAGGGAACCACATAATTTCCAAAGGCAAGGCTGACTGGGTGAGAGCTGCCTTTACTGATACAAGAACACCTGTTGTTGCTTCATACCCGTACTCCCCTGGAAGGGCAGATTCTGCTGACAGTGAAAGTCACCAAGGTTTGAGGTCTGCCAGGACTCCAAGGCGGGCTTCCCTGGTGGCTCAGTGTTAAGGCTGTCTCTTATACACATCTCTCTGAACCCTGCTTGTCCTGGTTCCCTCTCCCACAGCACTTTCTGCAGCTGGAGCAGATTAATGGGCGCCTCAGCGCCTCTTTACTACACTCTCATGACACAGAGACACNCTTTTTAATAACTTAACTTCACCCATTATTGATTCACAATAACCATGGCCAGGACTCTTGGGGGGTGGATGAGAATATTTTATACTGGAATGACATACACATACATGTAAAATATGATAGAACCATATATTTGAGCTCACATATATTTAACGCAAAAGCAAAAGAGCATCAATTCACTGAAGGTCAGACTTTCAGTCTTTTTAAAGGAACAAAGCTTCCTGTTTCCTGTTTCTGTTTCTAAGAGGGTTTAACTCTATCTTAGAGTTTAACTGAGAGACCCAAGTTGATGTAGTTTCAAACGAGTTTCTGTGGAATCCCCAAATGAACGTGCCAGGCCCCCTGGAGCAGGGCTAGAGGCCAGAGCGAGAAGCCCACTACAGGGGCAGGGTCCCTGAGCGGCTCTGCTCTCCACTCGGGACACAGACCACACGGCTCTTCTTGGTCAGGGACCCCGGGTGGGCATTTTGGGCATTTTCTTTCTTACAGGAATTTCCAACACTATTTGAAAAGCAATTTCTTTTTGGACAATATGATTAAGGTTTCTATCTTTCAGTCAACTATGGGACTAAGTTAGCTCTTCCTGTGTCCTCCTTTACTTCGGAGGAGACGCAGTATATGTTCATTTTTGGTTAGTTCTGCTGGAAGTTCATTGGCCTGAAAGAAAATAAAAGAGGCATGAGTGAGTTCTCAACCACCGTTGGTGTGGTTCTAGGGACTCTGAAGAGGCACCTCTCACCCAGACCTGCTCCTCCACTGATGAAAAATCCCACTGGACTTAGTCTTTTGTATCAAGGTTTTAAAGGGTTGTTTAAAAATATAGTTAAATGTACATATCACCAGTTACTTACTTACCTCATTGTCAGTACTTTTTCTTTTTAAAAATATTTTTGGAGTAGAGTTTATTTACATTGTTAGTTTCAGGTGTAGAGTGATTCAGACATGTGTGGGTATATATACAGATGTGTGTGTGTGTGTGTGTGTGTGTGTGTGTGTGTGTGCTTTTTCGAATTCTTTCCCATTATGGTTTACTATAAGATACTGAATATAGTGCCCTGTGCTATACAGTAGGATCTTACTGTATATCTATATACTATATCTATTTTATATCTAGCAGTTCATATCTGCTAATCCCAAACTTCTCATTGATTTCTCCCCTACTTCCCTCTTTGGTACCCAGAAGTTTCTTTTCTATATCTGTGAGCCTGTTTCTGAATAAGTTGATTTGTATCATATTTTATTTTATTAAAAAAATTTTTTTTAAGATTTAAATATTATTTTTGGCTGCACTTGGTCTTTGTTGCTGCATGGGGGCTTTCTCTCCTTGCAGCAAGCGCAGGCTACTCTCTAGTTGTGGTGGGTGGGGGGTGGGGGTGGGGCTTCTCACTCCAGTGGCTTCTCTTGTCACAGAGCATGGGCACTGGGCACGTGGGCTTCAGTAGTTGTGGTGGGAGATACGTTGTTGGATGAGAAGGCAGAGTCAGGAAAATAGCCAGAATGCAAGACACATGGGAAAGAGCACCTTCAGGGTCCCCCATGCCCCGCCTGACCCAGCCTCATTCCACGTCCTCTCTTTTCACAGTGCTGCTGAGACGCATTCTTTAAGCATTTATTCTGTGAGCAAGTCTCTAGTCCAAGAAACAGACATGAGAGGACAATGGTTCCCAAGCTTTCCAGTCTCAGGACTTTTGTACACTCTTTTAAAAATTATTGAGGACTCTAAAGAGCTTTTGTTTTTAACTTATTAAAAGTGAAAACTGAAAAAAATTAAGTATATTTATTAATTCATTGAAAATAATAAGCCTATTAACATAAATAATACATTTTGAAGAAGAACTAAATTTTCAAAAACAAAAAAGAGGAGTAGCACTGTTAACAGTTTCGCATATTTGGTTACTATGCAGCAGCAGCAGCTTAAAAGAAGACAGTTAGATTCTCATATCTGCTTCTGCATCCAATCTACTGTGATGTTTTGTTTTGGCTGAAGTATACGGAAAAAACTTAGCTTCATACAGACAGGTAGTTGGAAAAGAGAGAAACATTTTAACAGTCTTTTTGGATCATAGTAGATATTTTTCTTTGATGCTTCAACAATACAGGACAAGTGGTTGTTTCTTAAAGATTAATTGCTGTGTGCAATCTGGAACCACATCAATGAATTTTTCTACTCTGTTGCATTAAAATCCATAGGTCTATCTATCCGCAAGTAGATTTTTTTTTTAAACCTGCTTGATTTGTAACATCCCGTACTAGTCATTTAGAAAATACCAATAAAACTGGAATTTTTATAAAATAACTTACAACATGTAAAATAACTTACAGAGGTTTGTAAAATTATTTTCAGCCACAGTTTGTAACTCTTCTTTGATGTGTACTAAAGTGCCAATGGTTTCTTCCACCACTGTCTTTGCACCATTACAGCAAATGGCTGTGTGTGCTAAATCACTTCAGTCATGCCTAACTCTGTGTGACCCCATGGACTGTAGCCCTCTAGGCTCCTCTGTCCATGGGATTCTCCAGGCAAGGATACTGGTGTGGGTTGCCATGCCCTCCTTCAGGGGATCTTCCTGACCCAGAGATGGAACTGGTGTCTCTTACATCTAAACTGAATCGGCAGGCAGTTGTTGTTCTTTCTTTCTTTTTTTTTTTTTATTTTTTTACCACTAACACCACCTGGGAAGCCCAGCAAATGGCAGCACAGGGAAAAGGGCAAATAGTGCCTCTGTATTTTTATTATTTTATTTTAATTTTTAGAATCTTCCCTGACCAGGGATTGAACCCATGCCCCCTGAAGTGGAAATGTGGAGTCTTAACAGTGGACCACCAGGGAAGTCCATCTCTGTATTATCAAGAATATTGTTTCGACCTATTAGAACCTTTGAGGTTCAAAGGGTTTGGAGGTTCAACCTAGGGTTTGGAGGATACCCCACCTGTCCATGGACTACACTTTGAGAACAGTTGCTACAGATGAATAAAAGGATGTTCTTGGGAATTCAGGGGAGGCAATTCAAGTGCAGAAACGCACTCAATCTGGAGAGAGAACTCAGAGGTAGTTATTTTCCCCTGCACTTGGAGGGGAAAAGATACACATGAAAGAGCTGCTTCAGTGACACACGGGAAAAGAGCTGCTTCATCTCACGGGAAAAGAGCTGCTTCATCTGAAACCTGGATCTCAGGTGAAGTTCCTGCAGTCCCCACTTTCTAGACTGGATCCTGCTCCCTGACCCCACCTGCTGGGAATGATGAATTTGCCACCGTGGTTCTGCTGTGCATCTCGTCCAGCAGCTGCACTCCTGCCCACCCAATGGACCGCTGATGGTGGCGCTGGACTGACAGATGGGAGTCTCTGTGAGATGCTGCCTTAGGCCAGAGGCCCTGCTGTGGGATCAATTCTACTATTAGCTTAGTTCCTGCAGAAGCAGACATTGTATGGGCTTAGTGCCTGGGCCTGAGAAAAATGCTCACAGAGAATGGACCTGCACGCCATCCAGTCTTGGAGTAACCCTAAGAAGAACTAACTGTTTGGCATCAATTGTTGGTCCTTGATTGACAGGCAGGCAGGTAGCCAGGGGGGTCCTCCACAGTCAGGAAGAGGAACAGATCTAAGAAGCTGTACCTCTGACTATAAGCTTGTTGAGTAGTAATGTATGTGTCCGTCTCCATCGATGTCTGTATCCTTTACCATTAAAATAAGCTTTATACTCTCAAAGTTTTGGCCAATCACATCACTGTTCTGTGTGTTATCCATATAGGCTTAAAGACCCGGTCTCATGCCTCCTCTCCCCTAGTGGGTCCCCACTGAATCCTCAGGTTGCTGAGGTTGTGCCAACTGCTATGATGGCTAGTACCCAGGTTGCCCCTGAAGTCTGTCATATTCATGACAGTACAGACCACAGGTCCATATGCACGACCCACGGCATCACAGCACTCTGTCCCCACTGCTCTTGGGAGAAGATGTGTGCTGAGTCCCCAGGTGGGGTACCAGGAACACAGGATCCCTGCACCCATGGAAATGGCCATGGTGTGGGGGGAGGAGGCTACTGGGGCCATGGTCACCCTCCCCTCGGGCATCTGCCTCAGCGCAGAAGTCCCGGAGCCTAGAGAGCAAACGGGTGCTTCTGAACTAGCTGAGAAGTGACTCTCTCCCCGGGAAGGCTTCAGTAGCCTTCTTTACTTCCTGCTGACAGCCCTTGATACTCTGTACTGCAGTTTTTTTTTTTTTTTTGCAATTGCTTCATTATCCTTATTCCCCAGTAAACTGTGAGCCCTATGAAGTCAGACACTATGTGAGTCTTTTTCATCAATATCTCTCCACTGATAAGGTTCACAGCACACTGCATGCTATCTGTGCATGCTAAGTCGCTTCAGTCGTGTTGGACTCTGCGACCCCATGGACTGCAGCCCAGCAGGCTCTGTCCTGGGATTCTCCAGGCAAGAGTACTGGACTGGGTTACCATGTCCTCCTCCAGGGGATCTTCCTGACCTAGGGATCAAATCCGCTTCTCTAACGTCTCCTGCATTAGCAGACGGGTTCTTTACCACTAGCATATCTAGCAGGCACTACTAAGTGTTTGTTGGATGAATGAATGAAGGTCATGAATGACATCCTCAAGAGTCCTGAGTGGCTGCTGGAATCCCAGCACTCTTGCTTCTGAAGCTGTCTTTAAAGAGCCTGGCTTTTCCAGGCTGTCTGGCTTACTGCTTTAGGAAGGGTCCAAAGTCCAGCATTTCGGTTACTAGAAATTCCCCATAACCATTATTGATGAGATTCCAGGAGACACAGGAAGAACTGCATCTTTCAGTGTCTATATTAAGATACTAAAGCTTCCCCCCTTGATTTGACTCAATACAGGATGGCTTAGCCATGAAGATATCTTAGGACGTCTGTGTCCAAGATGCAAAGATAAAAGAGCAGTTGTGGTTTTTCGGGCTCATGATACAATCAGGTCCGCTAATGGAAAACAAATCCATGTACTCCAGGAAGAGATAAGCAGCAACATTGTCTTCAAGCACTTCAATGATAGGAACAGGGGAAATAGTAATTCAACCTGCTAAGTGGAATGAGAAAAAAGAGGCTCTTGGCACATTGTTTAACTGCACTTCAAAATGGTTTCTTTTAAAAACACCATGGAATTTTACATGGTTTTGGTTTTATTGTTAATAAAATCCAACACAGTAATGGGCTTCGCTGGTGGCTCAAACAGTAAAGAATCTGCCTGTAATGTGGGAGACCTGGGTTCAGTCCCTGGGTTGGGAAGATCCCCTGGAGGAGGAAATGGCAATCCACTCCAGTATTCTTGCCTGGAGAATTCCATGGACAGAGGAGCCTGGCGGGCTACAGATCATAGGGTTGCAAAGAGTCGGACCCGACTGAGCAACTAACACACAACACAGCAGCAGATGCTTATTAAATTCAAGCAGTATGTAAGTATAGAGTCAAAACCGCTTTCATATTCTCCCCTGTTAATAAGCACCCTTCCTACTTCCTCCTTCAAAAGTCAGTAGTTTAGTTGTTTTCTCCAGACCTTTCCCAGGCTACCCTTCTGCCCCCAGTCTCTATATCTGACTGCTTAGGCAGCTGTTGAGTAGGAGGGAATACAATGATAACCCTTCCCCCACCTCCCTGCAGTTACTATGCATCCTCCCACCTCCAAGTTTGACTTAACAGAAAACTAAAATTATTTGGGGGCTATAAAAATATGGGTTGATTTTGCTCAACTATACTTCAATAAAAAAATCTGTGTTGGTTTTACAGCTGTGGTCAAAGTCCTGTTAACAATATAAAAGCAATATTTTTCCCCTTGCCATAACCAAATAGAGCACAGGCAATTCTCAAGATATGAGTATCCAACTCAGAGAGGATGGTTATCAAACTACCAGAATTTTGACATTTTTAGGACACCTCTCTGACGATAGAACACTCATAACCTTACTCCCCCACGACCACTGCCCCCTACCTCCTGCCCCACTGTTACCTAAAAATCACTGATGATATAGGGGTTTTGAACCTCTGGGTTCAAAGGGCTTCCCTTTGTGGCTCAGATGGTAAAGAATCTGCCTGCAGTGAGGGAGACCTGGGTTCAATCCCTGAGTTGGAAAGATCCCCTGGAGGAGGGCATGGCAGCCCATTCTAGTACTCTTGCCTGGAGAATTCCATGAACAGAGGAGCCTGGCAGGCTACAGTCATGGGGTTACACAGAGTTGGACACGACAGAAGTGACTTAGCACACATGCATGCTGGGTTCAAATATACTGCTCACTCATAACCTATAATGAGAACATTTGATCGTCTTACTATGCCCAAGAGAATTCCCTGGTAGTTCAGTCGGTAAAGAATTTGCCTGTAGTGCAGGAGACCTGGGTTCTATCCCGGGGTCGGGAAGATCCTCTGGAGGAGAAAATGGCAACCCAATATTCTTGCCTGGAGAATCCCATAGACAGAGGGGCCTGGCGGGCTACAGTTCATGAGGTCACAAGAGTCAGCCATGACTTAGTGACTAGACCAACCACTGTGCCCAAGGATGAAGTTAGTGATGGAGCCAGAGAGATGCTGTCTTGGCTTCAGCAGATGTGATCTTCTCTCTTTCCATAGGCGCCCAATGGAGGGAAAAGATGACTAAGACGGTACCTTGTTTCTCAGGGACGGGTCTGCCCCTGCTTCCAGAAGCAGGGCAACTGTCTTAATATTCCCGCTGAGCACCGCCGCGTGGAGCGCCGAGGTCCCATTCTAGGAGAAAAGGACAGTGTGTCGGTGAGAGTTCACAGCTATCAGCCCTCAGCTTGCCTTTCCTCACGAACCAGCCTGACTGGGGATACTGTAATGCCTGAGCCTTTCTCATCCTTATCCTCCTTTTGCAAAGTCACTCACTTCAGCATCTAACACAGTGTCCTCAAGGACACGGTGCACAGTCAGTATAAATACTGCCGACACCCTTTTGCAAGAACAATAAGGGATCTGCCCAGTGCGTCCATGACTTCTTGCTCACTTGGTCCACTGTAGATGCATCCAAACTCGCTGAGGGAAAAACAACAATGCTCTGTCAAACTTTTCTTTTTTCTTAAGAATCTTTGTGCTTTAGGTGAACACACTTCTGCAAGGCTGGAGGTATAGCTTGCTCGCCTACAGGCCAACTTGGCAGCCCAGCTGCACTCACCCTGCATGCACAGGTGGGCAGGACAATGACTATGGAGCCACAGGGCTTAAGAGTAAGAGCAGGTGGGGGTGCGGAGCATTCCCTGCCCTCAGCCCCGAGTTGAAGCATCTCTGGGTACAGAGCGGACCTAGTGAGTAGGCTGCTGACATTTTATGAAATTTACTGCAAACTTTTATTGACATAAAGAAACAGCCATGCACAGCATGTAGCTGGATTCTGGGAGGGAAGAGGAGAATATAACAAGCCTGGTATAAGAACAATGGATAATCATAAGATATCTGTTCTAGAAGGTACATCTGTCTGTGAACAGCACCTACATGCAAGCTTAGTTTTCAAATTAATCACTGTATCTAGATACTGGGTTGGTCAAAACGTTCCTTTTTCTGTAAGACGGTTCTAGTAGCGCTTAGTTGTCTTTAACTTCATTCAAAGCAATTTTGTTAGATTACATTCTGACAGCTGTTGTATCAGTGTGCATTAAAAAAAACCTTGCTAAAATTGGTGAATTTTTGTGTAGCCACTTTAATATTGAAGATGGAAAAAAAAACATTTTATAGTACTAATAAAACATTAGTATTAAACTTTATTACTGTATACGTACATATAAAACCTTCTGATTTTGTAGACAAGTTAAATAAATATCATACTCAGAGAAAAATTTCAGCAAGGCAGCAGTTTTCCATGTCTGCCTTACCATGTTTACCACGCATGGCGATATGCTAATCTGATAACATGACATTCACTTAAATCTTAACCAATCTATCAATGTTGCCTATGTGCAATATTGCTAAGCATAAAAATGTAAAAGCTAAGAAAGAGTTGTTTGAAACAAGACTAGATACTGCAAAGTCCATTTCCGAAGCTTGTTTCTTTTATTCACAGAGAATTCACTTTCACAGACTGTTTATTCTCACTTTCCGAACAGTTTTTACAAAGTATAGTTTTTTGACTTCCAAGCTCAGGGAGGTCAATTAGCTCACTGGGGTGAGAGAGGCCAGGACTGAAAACAGGAGCTCTGTATCAGCTGACATCAGCCTTGGAGCCTGAACATATAAATAAGGGTCAGATACAAGGCATCCACAAAGCCTCTGGGGTCATCTAAGGGCAAGTACTTCAGATACATCAATAAATCCCCAGAGTGCTAAACGACTGTCCCAAGTTTACAACAGGTTCTGTTGTCATCTCTCTAATGAAACAGGAGTGTATATACCAGGAATCAGCAAATGACGGCACTCAGGCCAAATCTAGCCTCTTTCACCGCCTCCAGCGCAGGCCCCCACTCCGCCCACCTGTTTTTCTACATCCTGATTAGCTCAGAATTTTAAAAATGTTAAAAAGAAGACTGTTTTGTGACATGTGAAAATATGGAAGTTCAGAAATACAGGATTTCCCTGGTGGTCTAGTGGTTAAGATTCCACCGGCCAATGCAGGGGACATGGGTTCGATCCCTGGTCTGGGAAGATTCCGCCTGCTGCAGAGCAACTAGGCCTGTGCACCACAACTACTGAGCCTGTGGCCCAAACTACTGAGCCCTGGCGCCTGGAGCCCGGGCTCCCCAACAAGAGAAGCCGCTGCAAGAAGACGCATGTGGACCACAGCTAGAGAAACACCACACACAGCAACACAGAGCCAGCGCAGCCAAAAATAAAAAGCCTAAGTAAGGAATTTAAAAAAGGAAACAGAATATCCACCAGTGAAGTCTGATAAGATACAGCAACACTTTTGCTATTGTTGCATTTTCTCTGGTTGCTTGCTCTGTACGCTGCTGAGTGAAGCTGTTCAACACAGACTATGCAGCCCACAAAGCCGAACATATGTGCCACCTGGTCCTTTATTGAAAAAGACTGCCAGTCTCTGGTAGATCCTCCAGTTTAGGAATATTTTAACTCAAAATGACTGCAATTTAATAAAGGATTTTGAGGGCTCTGTTTTCTGGAAGACCCAGCCCTCCAGGATGACAACAGTCTCTGAGGTGTCCAGACGTTTGAAGCTTATTCCGTTTGACCTAAGCTAACAGTGTGGTTCTTTGATCAGGTAATGAAGAGAAAGAATGTACCTGTCCTTCATGTTTTCTGAGACACAAATCATGTTATGATTTGTGAAGGACTTCATCAATCTTCCAATGATATATTAATATTAATATGGTTGACTCTCTTATTTAGCATTTCATTATTATGTCTGATTTTCTTTCCCCTAGAAAAGTTACCAATAGACTCTGGTTCACCCTTTTTATTACCTTTCCATTTCTACCAGTGCCCAGGAATCTCCAAAATTAAGAAATTGTAGGTATGTTCTCTCAAGAATACAACTAACCAAGGAAATGGTACCTGGATTCTACTGCAGTCCCCAGTGTGGACTTCTCAAATTTCTAACCCCTCTCTTTTACAATTTGGTAAAATTTCTCTGCAGGTCTTACCTTTAAAATACCGAGGGTGGGTGAGAATTTCAGCAGCTCCTTTATAACATCATTATACCCTTTGTTGGCTGCTTTCAATAAAGCTGTTGTACCATCCTTTACAGAGAAAGGAAAAGAAAAGTTCATTATTAACATATGTGTTGGCTAAGAATGGAATGTTTGTTGAGAACTGAGAACATTCTTGTCAGAAAGAGGCAAAATATGTAAACTAGAGCACAGGGCTGCCATGTCTTTTAAACTAAAATCATTTTAGAGCATATTAAACAGTTAACTCTGCATGAACGAATACCAGACAAAATATGTGACTTATTCTGTTGTCTTAGAACCCTGTTGTTTGGGAATTCAAGGTTTTCTAGTCCCTTAGAATATTGGGGAATTTCAGGAGGATATTTTTAGAACATAGATGGACTAAAGAGGCATTCACTGCAGTTCATAACTTAGAAATTAATTGTTGGACTGCTTTTTAAAAGTTTTTAAATTAAAAATGTTTATGACTGTTGAACTGTATCTACAGTTTTGAAATTTTAAATGCGCTTTTCTTTTTGCTTTTCCATGTACATACTTTTGCCCTAGTCTGCTGTGGGTGCATGGGTGCTGTGGGGAGAACAGGAGCAAGTGGCAGACTGAAATCTGCAGGAAAGAATGCAGAGACAAGTTCAAAAATTAATATTCCGTTTCTGTCGTCCTTTTCTGGCCTGAGAAGAGATTTTCCAATTCCCCCTTTCTCCTGCTGGAACTCATTAATTGCTGTATTTGGACGATCTTGCTCACAGACTCTATAGTAAGGAAATCACCCTTGTGATACAGCTCTCTACAGCCTGGGGAGCCTGCGAACCGCGGGGACCCNCCTGTCCTTCATGTTTTCTGAGACACAAATCATGTTATGATTTGTGAAGGACTTCATCAATCTTCCAATGATATATTAATATTAATATGGTTGACTCTCTTATTTAGCATTTCATTATTATGTCTGATTTTCTTTCCCCTAGAAAAGTTACCAATAGACTCTGGTTCACCCTTTTTATTACCTTTCCATTTCTACCAGTGCCCAGGAATCTCCAAAATTAAGAAATTGTAGGTATGTTCTCTCAAGAATACAACTAACCAAGGAAATGGTACCTGGATTCTACTGCAGTCCCCAGTGTGGACTTCTCAAATTTCTAACCCCTCTCTTTTACAATTTGGTAAAATTTCTCTGCAGGTCTTACCTTTAAAATACCGAGGGTGGGTGAGAATTTCAGCAGCTCCTTTATAACATCATTATACCCTTTGTTGGCTGCTTTCAATAAAGCTGTTGTACCATCCTTTACAGAGAAAGGAAAAGAAAAGTTCATTATTAACATATGTGTTGGCTAAGAATGGAATGTTTGTTGAGAACTGAGAACATTCTTGTCAGAAAGAGGCAAAATATGTAAACTAGAGCACAGGGCTGCCATGTCTTTTAAACTAAAATCATTTTAGAGCATATTAAACAGTTAACTCTGCATGAACGAATACCAGACAAAATATGTGACTTATTCTGTTGTCTTAGAACCCTGTTGTTTGGGAATTCAAGGTTTTCTAGTCCCTTAGAATATTGGGGAATTTCAGGAGGATATTTTTAGAACATAGATGGACTAAAGAGGCATTCACTGCAGTTCATAACTTAGAAATTAATTGTTGGACTGCTTTTTAAAAGTTTTTAAATTAAAAATGTTTATGACTGTTGAACTGTATCTACAGTTTTGAAATTTTAAATGCGCTTTTCTTTTTGCTTTTCCATGTACATACTTTTGCCCTAGTCTGCTGTGGGTGCATGGGTGCTGTGGGGAGAACAGGAGCAAGTGGCAGACTGAAATCTGCAGGAAAGAATGCAGAGACAAGTTCAAAAATTAATATTCCGTTTCTGTCGTCCTTTTCTGGCCTGAGAAGAGATTTTCCAATTCCCCCTTTCTCCTGCTGGAACTCATTAATTGCTGTATTTGGACGATCTTGCTCACAGACTCTATAGTAAGGAAATCACCCTTGTGATACAGCTCTCTACAGCCTGGGGAGCCTGCGAACCGCGGGGACCCGAAACCACAGGCCCCGCGAGCCAGCTGCACTGCGGCCCAGAGGCCAGCAGGAGGCGCAGCGCCAGGCGGATCAGCAGCCAACAGGGACACATCCCCAAGGGCCACCGAGGTCCGAGTCTCCTACTTCCATCCCCGCGGGTCATCCAGAGGCTAGCTCCGGTTGGAGGAATATTCTCGAGGAATTTAACATTTTCCCCTTAGAGACCGAGCAGCAATTGCTAGGTTTCAATGAATTCAAACCTTTCCCTGGGTTTTCTGCTAAAGAGCAGGGGGAGGTTGGGAGGAAACCCTGGTGAATTAGAGACAAAACGAAGCTGCGTCTTTCTTCTCCTTACGTCGGGGCTCGGGGGTCAACGCTTCGACGGGAGGCCTCCCCACCCCTCCCGCGCGGTGGTCCCTGCACTCACGTGGCGGGCGGCATCGCGCTCGGCCCCGCGCAGCAGCATCACTCGCACCACCTCGCTGTGGCCCATCTGCGAGGCGATCCACAGCGGTGCTGTCCCGTCCTGCGGGGAGAGGACACGGGGCGGGGTGGGGTGGGTGCGGAAAGTGGTTAGGGCTCGGGCAGGGCTCCCGACCACACACAACGAGGGTGATTCTACCCACCTACCGAGACTGGCATTTGGCAGTGCCTGGACCACTTGGGAAATTGCCAACATTCAGATCCTGGCTTCTTAAAAGTCAAGGGTGTGCAGGGCTCCAGGGAAGACGCATGGGAAGCGCCGAGCTGCATTCACACCAGGCAGAACCAAATTTGATAGCCCCGGGGAAGAGAAGCTATGCGTGCTATGCTAAGTCGCTTCAGTCCGGTCCAACTCTTTGCGACCCTGTGGACTGTAGCCCACCAGGCTCCTCTGTCCATGGGATTCTCCAGGCAAAAATACTGGAGTGGGGTGCCTTGCCCTCCTTCAGGGGATTTTCCCGACCCAGGGATTGAACTCGCATCTCCTGCGGCTCCCTGCATCCTGGCAGGTGGGTTCTCTACCACTAAGCCACCTCGAAAGCCCAAGGAGAAGCCAGCCTGTCCTTATTTCCCCTGAACTCTGCCTCTTTGCTTTACTGGCGGGTTCACACAACACACCGTGCTTTGTGGGGGCCCCTCATTCTCACAGAAGAGGGGGTGGTTTCCTCTGAGGCCCATCTGAGTGTCAGAAAGCTAAAGACATTGCTCCCATTCTTTTTCTGTGTTTGGAATGCCTCACCATCACCTCGTGGTTTCCAGGGACTATAATTCTATGCAGGATGTGACGCTGTGTCTTCTTGGGGGTTGCTGCAACACTGCCCAACTACAGCAGAGAGATGGTTTTGGTAACACTTCCCGAGTGTTATTTTCCCTGTGATTCTTTTTTCCCTGTGAACACTGGGGTCATGAAACCGAGGTGTGTTGCTCCAGAGAAGGAAAAGTGAAACATCAGAGACAGCGAAGGATTTGACAGGAAGGAGGGTGGTTCCTGCTGGTCAGAAAGGAAACTAGAAAACTCTGCTAGTGCCAGAAGGACTCACTAGAGAGGGAGTGGGGAGGCGGGGTCATGAGTGTTTTCCACCAGCTCTGGGTTGAATCTCGGCTGGTAAGTTCAGGTGCCAGAAACACTCAGATCAGTTATGGTGAATTCCAGATGGAAAAGGACTTCTCCTGTTCTTGAGATGAAACCCAGGAACACTGCAGGCCCCTTAGAGGAGCTCTGTGCTTGACTGGTGCCTCACGGGTAGAAGAGGAAATGGTTGTGGGAGCTGTCTGGACCAATGCTGGACATGGCCCCCGATACCCCTGGTCACACCCACCCACGAGTCCCAGGCTGCCTGCGGGACATCCGAAGTGCTGGCTGAACAGCAGCCTGGAGTGAGCCTGGGTTGGGGAGACAAGGCTACAAATGTCAAGAGCATAGGTGATGGCAGGACCTGTGTCTGGTAGACCAGTTGCCCCTTCAGGGGACCAGCGCAAGAGGCTTAGAGGCCAGGGAGCTGGACAAACCAGCAGAGGAAGCAAACAAGAGTATCTTCACCCCCACCCCAACGGCACAGTGATACTCTGACCTCTGAGAACCCAGATCACTTGGAGAGACAGGCAGGAGGAGGGAGAACCCAGAACTGACCAACCTTAACCTCAGACGTAATTAAGGTAATGGAACCCGAAGAGATGGCCTTAGTCACATCAGACTAAGTTACTCATCAGTGGGGCTGCGGGCTGAAGAGCAAGATGAATCAGGTACGGAGTCTAGAGTTTCACTTTCTGTTGGATATCATTTCAACTCCAGGGTACCACTTGCAGCAGCCACAGGGTCACTGCCCACTGCGGTCCTGAAATGGACAGAGGACCAAGGTCTTTGAGCGGGGTGGTGGGTGATGGCACACCAGGAGCCTAGAAGGATCTGGTAGTGCTGAGGGGGGTCAGAGGACACTGACACCACTGTCTTGGGGGAGATACAGGGAAGAGGTGCTGGAACAAAGGATGGAAGAAGGCTGGAGACACCCTGACCTACTTCATGCTCTACAAGGGCCTCTTAGACATATCCCTGAATCTGAATATTCTTTTTTCTTAAGATTGTTTTTTTTTTTAATATGGACTATGGGCTTTCCCTCGTGGCTCAGTGGGTAAAGAATCTGCCTGCAATGTGAGACTTGGGTTTGATCCCCGGGTTGGGATGATCCCCTAGAGAAGGAAATGGCAATGCACTTCAGGAAAATCCCATGGCGGGCTTGTAAGAGTAGGACACGACTTAGCGACTAAACCACCACCACTTTTAAAANCTTAGACATATCCCTGAATCTGAATATTCTTTTTTCTTAAGATTGTTTTTTGTTAATATGGACTATGGGCTTTTCCTTGTGGCTCAGTGGGTAAAGAATCTGCCTGCAATGTGAGACTTGGGTTTGATCCCCGGGTTGGGATGACCCCCTAGAAAAGGAAATGGCAATGCACTCCAGGAAAATCCCATGGTGGGCTATAGTCCATGGGGTCGTAAGAGTAGGACACAACTTAGCGACTAAACCACCACCACTTTTAAAGTCTTTATTGAATTTGTTACAATATTGTTTCTGTTTTATGTTTTGGATTTTTGACCATGAGGCTGTGGAATCTTAGCTTCCCAACCAGGGATTGAACCCACACCCCCTGTATTGGAAGGCAAAGTTCTAACCATTGGACCATCGGGGACATCACTGTATATTCTTTATCATTAGCAATATAAATAATACCTTCATCTGTACTTTGAGTTTACAAAGCACTTCTGCACTCATTGTTTAATTTGATTCTCCCAATTCAGGATTCAACCAATCTTTTGTTTGCTCATTCAAACACCCAACAATTATTAAGCATCTTCTAAGTCTCAGGGGGGAGTACTGAAAACAAGATCTGGTCTCAGTTCTCAAAGGAATGCAGCCTAGTGGAGAAGAGACCTGGAAATATCAGTATGATTGCAGGGCCACAATAAAGTACAGACAAAATGCCCAGGATGAACCTGGAGAGGGACCCTCTTACTGTGTGGGGGAGACAAGGTCAGCTTCTCGGATGGGGTGGTATGAGCTGGGTCTCCAGGCAGGACTAGAATTTTGCTGGGGGGGAAAGAGGGAAAATGGTCTTCTATGTAGAAGGAAGAACATTTACAGTCACAGTGGCGTGGATAGGCGTGACTGGCTCAGGCTGGGTGGGAAAGTCAGTTGGCTGCAGCCCAGGGGATATGGGTGGGGCCCCAGGAGACGGAACAGAGAGTCTGGGCTCCACAGATTTCCCCAAGGTGCTAATGCACTTTCCCCTCCAGCNCTCCTCCAGTGCTCGTCAGCCCTCCTGGTCTTGGGTGGGAGGGTGGGGGCCTGCCAGCTGAGGCAGGAGGGCGTCACCAGCCCTGGAGCTAGGGGCTTGGGGGCCTCCTCTGTTTCTGGGGATGTCCTGTGCAGACTGTCATGGTCTAACCATTGCCATGACTCTGGTCTGCTCCTCCCTTGGATACATGGGACTCGACTGGCTACTGAGCAGCTTATATTGACACAGTAATGCATTTCTTTGGATAGAGAACGATTTGGGCCCCCTGAGCTGCCATTACCTGGAAGAAGGAAACACTCTGGACCCCAGAGCCTGGAGTCCTGTGTGAGAACACAGAGAGGTGGACAGTGGGGCGAGGCCAGCCCAGAGCAACCCCAGCCTCACCCCCAACAAGGCGAGGCAGTGAGGCCTTGAAGCGAACTCGGTTAAGGAACATTCAGCCCACAGCACCGGGTGGAGAGGTAAAGTCCACCGAGAAGCTTGCATGCCCCCTGCTTCAGAGACCACCGTCTGATTCACCTCAGTGCTCATGGGAGCACAGTCTGACCCTCAGACCAAAGCAAGACTCTCAATACAGCCCAACAGCTTCAACCTGCCTTTGTACCAACATCTTCCAGAGTGGCAGATACCTGAGAAAATTCCCTCGGGTCTTAAAAACCATCTAATCCAGCCTCCATCCAGCACCCAAATCTCTATGACATCTCCAGCAAATGGTCTTCCAGCCTTTGCTTAAAGACAGACGTCCAATGAGCAGAGCTCATCACATTTTCGCAGAAGCCTTCCTTCTCTTGTCTCCCAGATCTGTTTCGCAAAACCTTCCACCCATTCAGTGCCTTCCTTTGGGACTACTCAGAGGAAGCCGAATCCCATTTCCAGGTCAGAGTCATCCCATCATCACGCCGTCTCTAGGCCCCTCCCCTCACTTCTTTCAGCAGCGTGTAGAACAGGAAGGACCCAGCACAGGGAGGGCTGAGGCCATGCGTGACTCAGCTTAGAGTCTGCAGTGCTGTGCCATGCCGTGTGCCTGGGGCCCCATGGGTACCTGACAGTGTCCCTTGAATAAGTGGATGAAGCAAAGAATTGGTGCAAGTTTCTAAATGCAAGAGCAAGGAAATGCATCTCGGCGAGAATGTGGCGTCAGCAAGGCCAACAAGCGTTCACCCCAGAACTAGCGCTAGTTCAGGGGACTTTCTCCGGAGTCCCTTATCAGAGGGTTTAGAGAACTTGCTTCAGTTTGTCTTCTCTCTTCTTTCTGTGTTTGGCCTCAAGCCCATCTGGCCCATGTTCCCTCTGTCCTTACTTCTCTGTCCCTCTTCCTGTGACCGCCTCCCCCATCATCCTGTCCACCCTGCCTTAGACCCTTTGCTTTAGTTCTCTCTGCCCAGGGCTGTCTCCCCCGACATGCCCACTTGGCTAATTCCTCCTTCCTTCCTTCCAGCATTTGGCTTAGTCTTACCTGCTTGGTGAGAACAATCATGACTACTTCATTCAATACCTTCACCTGCTCCCATCCTTCCCTGGCACACCTGATCCCTCTTACCCTGCTGTACTTTTTCTTCCTCTTTTTCCCATAGCCCCTTCACCTCCTAATATTCTACAGGATTGACTCATGTTGATTCTTTATGTTCTGTCTCCACTGATGGACTGTTACCTCCTCGAAGGAAGGGAACTTTGGGGGCTTTGTCAGCTGATATGTCCAAAATACCTAGAACAGTGCCTGACACCTAATAGGGGCTCAATAAATATTTGTTGGATGGATCTCCTACTCAGAGAACCCAGCAAGACCCCAGGTCTGAACTGTCTACCAGACGGCACAATAGGGGCTGAGCATGTATTTGTTAATAGTTGGACTGATTGATTACATGACATAGCTTTGCTGCTCTATAGCATGTGTACTGGGTAGGCAGCTGAAGCAAGACATGTGTACACAGGTTCTCCTGCAGTCACCACAGAGGTTGCCTCCACGGCCCTGGGTGCCCTCTGTGCCAGTTCCGTGCAGATCCGTGCAGTACAACTGGGTTCATGGTTGCCCCCTTTGCTTCCCAACCCATCTCACATGCTCCACGTGGCAAACTGAATAATGGCCCCAAAGATACTCAGGGATTAATCCCTGAATCTTTTGAATGTTACTTTATATGGCAAAGGAAGTTTGCAGGTATGATTAAAGATCTTGAGAGGGTGAGGTTCTCCTAGATCATCCCAGTCTACCTTAAATGTAGTTACAAGTGTCCTTGTATGAGGGAGGCAGAAGGAGATGCGATGGCAGAAGAGGAGAAGGCCCTGTGATGTCAGAGGCAGAAACCAGAGTGGTGAGCCTTGGAGGACAAGGAAAGGGATGCAAGCTGAGGAATGCAGGCAGCCACACGAAGCTGAAAAAGGCGAGGAAACAGATTCTTCCCTCAGAGCCTCTAGAGGAGCCAGTCCTGCCCAGACACCTTGACTTTAACCCTTTGAAACCGATTTTGGATTTCTGACCTCCAGAGCTGTAAGAGCACATACCTGCATGGTCTTAAACCACTAAATTTTTGGTGACTTGTTACAACAGCCATAGGAAACTACTGCAGGTCAGTCCACAGGCAGTTTCCTTCACAACCACTAGCATAGGTATGTTTTCTCACGACACATAGAACCTCAGACTCTCACAGACTCACATTTGGGCAGGAGGATGCTGCAAGGTCCTGGGTGATGGCAGCCCTGATAGCATTGTGTTGCTCCCAGTTGATCCATCTCATCCCTTCCTTATCTCTCCTCCTCTGGAGCTTTCCAAATGCTTTCCAAAGGTTTTGCTGCTCTGGAGAAGCATCCCTGAGAAGACCTTCTCCATCTTTCTGCTTTGAGTATCTTAATTAGTCCTAAATGAGTCTTCCAAAAATGTACAGCACTTTGCACATTTGATGATATAATCACATTTATATGCTTGCTGTTGCTGGTGATCGTCAGCCTGGAGACCTTCCTCCCCTCTGGGTCCCCACAGGTGATTTCAGGCACATAGAGAGCAGCAGCACTTTCCATTGCATGCCCCCTCATTTCCTGGGAACCTTCCAAATTCTAAAGCTCCACTTGTCATTTCACCAAACCAAGGTTGAGCTGACCAGCCCCTGAGTGTTGATTCCCCCCTGGACACAGATCACCATGAAGCAGGGTTCCCAGGATAGGGCTTTTTATACCGTAGTCAGCACAACAGTCCTGAGAGGTGGAATTATTATTCCCTCCTTACAGATGAGGAATCTGAGGTTCAGGATACTGTGGAATGTGATTAGAAACCAGATATGGTGACCATTCATACTATGATCCAGATATTCCAACTGTCTCCTTTTCTGGGCACTTGGAAGAGGCAATGAATCAGTTCTTCACATCAGGTGGCCAAAGTATTGGAGCTTCAGCATCAGTCCTTCCCATGAATGTTCGGGACTGATTTCCTTTAGGATGGACTGGTTGGATCTCCTTGCAGTCCAAGGGACTCTCAAGAGTCTTCTCCAACACCACAGTTTGGAAACATCAATTCTTTGGTGCTCAGCCTTTTTTATGGTCCAACTCTCACATCCATACATGACTAATGGAAAAACCATAGCTTTGACTATAGGGACTTTTATAAGCAAAGTAATGTCTCTGCTTTTTAATACACTGTTTAAGTTTGTCACAGCTTTTCTTCCAAGGAGCATCTTTTAATTTCATGGCTGCAGTCACCATCCACAATTTGAGTGACCTCCCCCTCAAACACACACACACACACCCTCTACTGTTCAAACGAAGTGGCTCAGGTGAGCGCAGACCTACATAGGTAAAAGCCGGAGCTCTGCTCAGTGGCCTTCAGTCTCCAAGTTCAGGGAGCAGAGAGAGGCGGCTGATAGACAACAGGGCAGAGGGGCTAGGGGAGACAGGCCAAACGGTCCAAAGCATCAGCAGGCTGTTGGGAGCCCCAAAGGCCTGGATTGCAGCCCCAGAGCCATCTCCTGCAGCCCCAGAAGCAGTGCCCCATAAAACTGAATGGTGTTTGAAGCTGAGAAAGTCTAGGAGACAAGAGAGCTCCCATCTCTCCGGGGACTGGGCCGGAGACACGGTGGCACGAGGCGCGGGTGGGGAGACAGAGCGTCGCCTCCACTTAAGTGCCTCCTCCCAGCACTGGCACCTCTGGAAGGGAGGCAGTGAGGGGGCGACGTTGGCACGGCGTACCCTCTCACCTGGGGTTCTTCTGCTCCCCAACCCCAATACCCAGAGATTTGATCAGGGGTGGCAGCAAAGCGCTTGTCCCCTTGCAGCTTGCGGGGCGGCCTTCCGGGGAAACTGGAGCACAGGTTAGCACCCTCATCCCGAACTCCCATTGCGCATGCTCTGTGCAGGCTTATGCGACAAGCCAGCACCCACGCTCGCGTCTCAGGTGTGCAGCCACAGGATGTTCTGATGCGCCAAATTCCAGGGAGTGGCGAGGATGTGGGTGAACAACCTTGCTACCTGCGTCAGAAGGCCAGTCCCTTAGAGGAAGCCCCTCCCATGAGGGAAGGGATTCACACGATGGAGGTGCATGGAGACACGACCTGGCTGGCGGGAGGGCTCAGGAGTTTGCTGCACTGAGTTTGCTCCAGCGCAAGTGTGCTCTGGAGGAAAAGGGGGCCGCCCGATGGCTGGTGCTGGCAGACTGGTTCTCCAAAAACGAGGATGTCTGCTGTCAGGGGAAGGAGGACAGTGGCAGGGGCTTCACTCCCCTCTCTCTTTGGACAGCACACACAGAGCCATCTCCGCCATCTGCCCACAGCCTATAATTCAGCCACCCAGCTGCACTGCTCTGATTGTGGAGAGGGCAGATTACCGTGTGGAGCGTGATGATTGGCAGGTGCCTGGGGGCCCAGCTGTCTTGGTAGCAAAAACGGGNCACAGTGCATGGCCCCAGCCTGGCCTAGTTCTCTTCAGCACAAATGATAGATCAATAGCTTGCTTATTATGCCTCTCACCCCACTCACTCTTTTCTCTCTTAAAATAATATGGGAAGGCTTCTTCCTTACTGGTAACTCAGAGGATGCTTGTAAAGTGTGGGTTAAATCTGCAAAGAAAGTAATTTTTATTCTTGAGCTTGGAAAATAACTGAGCCACTTTTGGCAGATCTTTGATGTTTTCAGATATGCTTGGGATAGAAGTTCTAGATCTTTATTTTCCAGGCTGGCAATTACATAAAGTTAAAATGTTGTTTTAGTCTATTAAATGCATAGAAAAAGGTCTAGGCAGATACACACCAAACTAAAAAGGGGGGCACCTGGGGAAAGGAATGGGGGATATGGAAGAGGGAATACTTGTGTTTTATATGTCTGTATTTACAATCAGAATGTGTTTTTATTACATAATTGTGAAATATAAATTTTTAAATAATTGTTTATTTTAGTTGCAAGTATGTTTTCTGCTATGGTCCACACAACAGAAATAACCCCAGTTCTCTATATTGCATTCATTTATTGGGCTCATCACACTATGCCTTTTTAAATCTCTTTTTGATACAGAACCTCTTGCAGGTTTTGCAGGGTTTTTGTTTGTTTCTTTGCTTTTGGCCATGCTACACAGCATACAGGGTCTTAGTTACCTGACCGGGGATTGAACCCAAGCCCCAGCAGTGAAAGCACTGAGTCTTAACCACTGGACTTCCAAGAAATTCCCATGGTTTATTTTCATTTTTTTAAATATAAAACTCACTTACTGATTTGAAATGAAGGGCAAAGTCCTTTCCATGATCCTGGACCCCACGCCCAGGGTCTAAGACACATCTTTCCCAGAGCCACACCATCAAGGATTCTGCCTGTGAACATTCGTTAGAGCCAAGGGAGTTGGGAGGCCATAAGGGCCTTTTCTCCTGGGTGATGTTGGAGAGAATGAAACACACACACTCGCTCCAGAGAGCCCCTGGCATTAGAAAGGCTCCTGTCTCCACACAGGGCTCATCCTGCTCAACCCCACCAGCCCTCCAGCCAAGACAATCATTGCATTTGCAAATTTACCTCACCTGTTGACCGCCCATGTTACATTCACTTTTGAACCAGCTTAAGTCCAAAATTAAATTCCTTGACTAATGTTCAACTTACACCAAAAAGAGAGAAAGAAAGAAAGAACCGTTTGGAAGGAAATACTTCTAGATTTCTTTTTTTTCTTCTTGTTTTATTTGATAAGCTAATTTGTCCATTCTTCAGTGGTTTGGGACAGGTAGAGATTTTCTTGTTGTTTTGTTTTGCATGAACTCCAGATTGACCTTCCTCCAGGACAGAAAATTAGCTAGTTAATATTGGGTAGTGAATATGCCACAGAGTAAACTGAAATGCTTAAAATGAAGCAAGGCCCAAGAAATAAATGCTCTAAGTCAAAAATTGAGATTGGCTGAAGATATCCAGTATTTTCTTAACTCTTTGTGACCTCCTTATCGTAAGATTGTCAACTACTACAAAGATATATAAAAGGGTTTTCTGGTTAACACACAGCATGTGAATTCAAGTGTGACTGCCAGGGACAGAGACTCTAAAAGGATAAGAGCGTCGCTTTCACCCAGTATTGTACCAAGGGGGGCATGCACAACAGAGGGCACTGTATGTGGACCAGTCTGTCTTCTGTTTCCTATTTTTGGAGGTCACTTGGGATTGCTGGGCTTCCCTGGTGGCTCAGCTGGTAAAGAATCCACCAGCAATGCGGGAGACCTGGGTTCGATCCCTGGGTTGGGAAGATCCCCTGGAGAAGGGAATGCCTACTCCAGTATTCTGGCCTGGATAGTTCCATGGATTGTATGGTCCATGGGTAGGCTCACAAAGAGTTGGACACAACCGAGCGACTTTCACTTTTCACTTTGGATTGCATTTTGCTGGTGGTTCTATAGTTCCTCTTAAAGGTTTTTCAGAATTTCAGTCACTTAAGAAAATACTATGGTCCAGTATAGCTCTAAAATATACTTACATACCATAGTGAGTTTAAAATGAAATAGGACCCCAGAACATGGGTTGCATGGCTAGAATAGCTGTTATAATTGAACATTCATTTTCATATTGTCCGTTTTAATAATAGCAATAGCTACCACACATGTGCCAGGCAGAATGCTGGATGTTTTACTTCAGTTACAGCTGATAACAACCTTTTATGGTAAGTATTATTCTCCCAACTCAGAGCCAAGAAGCAGAGCCGATGAAACAGAGCTGATATTCCAGCCAGACTTTGGTTCCAGAGCCCAGGCCCTCATCATAGCTGTTCAGACAATGGCACAGTATTTGTTTGGTAAAACTTCAGTTGTAAGCTACTTCTTCCTATTGTTTTTAATAAAATTCTGTGTTGCACCTAACCAGGCATTTAAATGTTTGGTTTCATTTCTAACCTCATTGACATAGTGTAACACAATAATAAGGGAATTGGTTGATCTTTTATATAAAGGTAATAATATTGATTTTTTTTTTNGATCCCTGGGTCCCGAAGATCCCCTGGAGGAGGGCAGGGCAACCCACTCCAGTGTTCTTGCCTGGAGAATCCCGTGGGCAGAAGAGCCTGGCGGGCTCTAGTTCCACAGGATAGCAAAGAGTCGGACACGACTGAGCGACTTAGTGTGCACACATGCAAGAGATTACAAGGAACCTCATCAGTAACACAGGGGGGTTCAATATGGAGACAACTTTGCTACCAGCCCTGGAGCTCTGACCTGGAGCCATTTCTCAGTACTGTGTCCTTCTATCCCGTGTCCCTGGTCCAGCAAGCGAGTCTAGAGACCATGTTACCTGATGCTTGCACTGTCCACGCTGTGACCCATTCTCCCAGCTACAGGTGATCAGACCAAGGATGGGCAGGCCAGCCACGGCCTAGGGAACAGGGATGAGCTTCAATGACATGGCTACCCCAAGAGTTTGGGAATCTGACCTGGAAACTTGGGGACCACATACAAAATAAGTGGACAGAGGAAGCCGATCAAAATAAAAAGGAGTGGGGAGCGAGAGAGAGAGGCAAGAAAGGACTTTGAGATGACAGACACTGCTTGGCTTATGAGACAAAAAGAACAGCCTTGATTTCTGATGGGTTTTCTGTTCCAGGGAGGCAGGAAGGCCTGGATGGACTAGGAATGAAAACAGCAAAACCTAACATTCACTAACCCCCTGGTATATACTGGTCACTGCAGGAAGTTTTGCAGGGATTATTTTTTTTAATGCTCACAGTACTCCCAAACCAAAGATAACATTATGATCATGGTTTTATAGTTTTAAAAATTTAGATTCAGGGAGAGTAAGCAAATTTGCTCAAGGTCATACAGTTACTAAGCAAAACTGAAACTATGTTTCATTTCCTTGTCCATATTCCCATAACCACCAAGCTGCTCACCTTCCCCACCCCTGGTCCCAGCCCTGAGGTCTGGGTCTGGCTCCTAGAATGCTCCTGGGACTGGTGTCCTGCCCAGGAGCCTGGGCCCTACATCAGAGCCTGGTTCCAGTTCCCAGTCACTGATCACCAAGCACTGCCTTCCAGGCCTCGTGGGAACTCTGCCCACGCCATAGGCTGTCCTCTGCTGGTCAACACAGCTTTTCTGAGAACAGAAGACATGCAAGCAGGTGGGTCTCCCTATTGCTGTCCACTCCCATCTCAGAGCCCTCAGGACACCATACCCATCCGATGACTCCACATCGCCCAGTGCCCACCTTGGGGTTGCCCTCCAGGCTTACAACCAGGGAGAAAGGATCTGGGTCCAATCCAATCTGGATCCCAGCATCTCTCTTGGATTGGATGGATACAAGCCCAAACCAAGGCTTCTATTAGAGAACGCACTTTATGAGATGACCTTTTGGTCAGGCTTCAAAGAAATGCTGATTAGCACATTAAGAGAACTAGATAGAGATGAGCTGATGACAGGCCAACCTCAGCTCCAGGTATAGAGCCTGACCTTCGCTACTCCATAAAAGCATCATTTTAATGGGCTGTGTGAATTGAGATGGGAAAAGTATATCGGTAGGCATGCTAAATTGTTTCAGTCGTGTCCAACTCTTTGGAACTCCATGTTGTGCAGCCTGCCAGGCTCCTCTGTCCATGGAATTTTCCAGGCAAGAATACTGGAAGTGGGTAGCTATTCCCTTCTCCAGGGGATCTTCCAGACCATCTTCCAGGGATGGAACTCATGTTTCCTGCATTGGCAGGTGAGTTCTTTACTGCTGGCACCACCTGAGAAACTCTTTGTTGGTGGAAAACCACACTAATTAGCCATCTCAGCTACTGATTAAAAACGTCTGTATCATATCAACTCTGCTTGGTGAGGACGCATAGACAGAACTGAAAATGAGGTTTTAAATAACAGTGGAGTTCACATATGTCTGCAACTCTTGACCTCTTTATTTAGGACAACTTAAAAGGGAAATTTTTCAAGCTCTTTCTAGGGATACAAAAATTAAAAAAAAAAAAAAGAAGAAAAGAATTTAGCCTTTCCCGAACCTGCCTATGACTTGCTTTATGATTAATGACTCCTTGCCTCGAGAATCCCAGGGATGGGGGAGCCTGGTGGGCTGCTGTCTCTGGGGTCACACAGAGTTGGACACGACTGAAGCGACTTAGCAGCAGCAGCAGCAGCTCTCACAAGAGTTATAAGAGTACTAAAAGGATTTTCAGTTAGTTCTTCAGTAATAGAATTACAAGGAAAAGTCTTGCATGCTACCATTTGGATTCCCTGCAGCTCAGATCAAATATTAGCTGAATAATTTCAGTGCAGCTCTGTTCGCATCCTGGCAGAGTGTATCATACAATGTCAGGACTCCATGGGATGGTGACACAAAAGTTAGAAATCAGATTTACCTAAAAATTTTAAGAAATTAAACTAGGCAAATATCCTTGTCCTTATTTTGTAAACTCAAGAATATTCAGACAATGATTCAATGTGTCGGCTGAGATTTCAGAATAAAATATTGGCTTCCAAATGTCCTACCTGTGTAAATGTCTATCATGTGCAGGCCAGTTTAATGGAAACTTTCAATTAGATATTTTTTAACCTCTTCATNGGTAGGCATGCTAAATTGTTTCAGTCGTGTCCAACTCTTTGGAACTCCATGTTGTGCAGCCTGCCAGGCTCCTCTGTCCATGGAATTTTCCAGGCAAGAATACTGGAAGTGGGTAGCTATTCCCTTCTCCAGGGGATCTTCCAGACCATCTTCCAGGGATGGAACTCATGTTTCCTGCATTGGCAGGTGAGTTCTTTACTGCTGGCACCACCTGAGAAACTCTTTGTTGGTGGAAAACCACACTAATTAGCCATCTCAGCTACTGATTAAAAACGTCTGTATCATATCAACTCTGCTTGGTGAGGACGCATAGACAGAACTGAAAATGAGGTTTTAAATAACAGTGGAGTTCACATATGTCTGCAACTCTTGACCTCTTTATTTAGGACAACTTAAAAGGGAAATTTTTCAAGCTCTTTCTAGGGATACAAAAATTAAAAAAAAAAAAAAGAAGAAAAGAATTTAGCCTTTCCCGAACCTGCCTATGACTTGCTTTATGATTAATGACTCCTTGCCTCGAGAATCCCAGGGATGGGGGAGCCTGGTGGGCTGCTGTCTCTGGGGTCACACAGAGTTGGACACGACTGAAGCGACTTAGCAGCAGCAGCAGCAGCTCTCACAAGAGTTATAAGAGTACTAAAAGGATTTTCAGTTAGTTCTTCAGTAATAGAATTACAAGGAAAAGTCTTGCATGCTACCATTTGGATTCCCTGCAGCTCAGATCAAATATTAGCTGAATAATTTCAGTGCAGCTCTGTTCGCATCCTGGCAGAGTGTATCATACAATGTCAGGACTCCATGGGATGGTGACACAAAAGTTAGAAATCAGATTTACCTAAAAATTTTAAGAAATTAAACTAGGCAAATATCCTTGTCCTTATTTTGTAAACTCAAGAATATTCAGACAATGATTCAATGTGTCGGCTGAGATTTCAGAATAAAATATTGGCTTCCAAATGTCCTACCTGTGTAAATGTCTATCATGTGCAGGCCAGTTTAATGGAAACTTTCAATTAGATATTTTTTAACCTCTTCATGAAAGCGAAGTGAAAGCGTCAGTCCCTCAGTAGTGTCCGACTCTTTACAGCCCCATGGACTGTAGCCTGCCAGGCTCCTCTGTCCATGGTGTTTCCCAGGCAGGAATACTGGAGTGCCATTCCCTTTTCCCAAGGATCTTCCTGACCCAGGGACTGAACCTGCATCTCCTGCACTGCAGGTGGATTCTTTACCATCTGAGCCACCTGGGAAGCCCTAACCTCTTTATAACTTTCATCAAAGTCAGCTGAGGTTGATATTACTTTTTCCGTATTTCTGACACTTCTTGTTTCTTGAAATGGAATTAAATATGCAGAGTTTACTCTTTCAGAGAAGACAGAATTTAGACTAGTCTGACCTGGGTAGATAACCTTTAACTATAAGCTTGTGGGAAAGCAATTAAAAGATTATGGTTTGAGGGTACAAGGGGGTTACTGCACTCTATAGAAAGGAAAAATCTCATTGCTTCCTACAGGCCCCCCACCGCCATGGCGATTCTTATTTTATAAAACACCTCTCCCTAAATAACAATCTTTTCAGAGCTGGATGCTCACAGTTCCAAACAGATGCACTAGATGTAGTCCCTGGGAAGGCATGTCACTTGACCCTTGACCCAAGGGTGGGGTCCTCCCATTCCCAGGCTGGGTCATGCACTTCGCCCAGGTTATCCTCATTCCTGAGGAATGAAAAACAGCAGCGGTGTGTTGTGGTTTCCATGGCACTGCTGGGTTACTCTTTAACTTCCTGGTTTTCATATCATCACACAACTCACTTTACATTTGTTGTTGTTGGTGTTTAGTCACTAAGTTGTGTCCGACTCTCTGTGACCCCATGGACTGTAACTTATCAGGCTCCTCTGTCCATGGGATTCTCCGGGCAAGAATACTGGAGTGGGTTGCCATTTCCTTCTCCAGGGGACCTTCCCCATCTAAGGATCAAACCCATGTCTCCTGCATTGGCAGGCAGTTTCTTTACCATTGAACCACCAGGGAAGCCCCAAGGTTCCCTTGGTTACTCACTGATGAGCAAACAGGCCTTCCCATATCAGGGCCACATCACAGTGGAAATCTGCCTGCGTGTAATTTCCTGGCAAGTTATCAGCTTGCCCTTTTCCCTAGAAAACTACCTTTAAAAATAAGGTTACCTTAATCTGAAATGTTTCATTAAAAGCAAATGAATTAGTGAAGAAACAGTTCTGATAGAAGAAAGGCTAATTATAAAGCCTTACATTTGGATGGTTCTTAACCATTTATAAACGTGACCTCGTGCATGCATGCGTGCTAAGTCACTTCAGTCATGTCCGACCCTGCGACCCTATGGACTGTAGCTCACCAGGCTCCTCTGTCTGTGGGGATTCTCCAAGTGAGAGTACTGGAGGAGGATCCCCCTCCTCCAGGGGATCTTCCCCACCTAGGGATCGAACCTGGGTCTCCTGTGGCTCCTGCACTACAGGCAGATTCTTTACCCTTGAGCCACCAGGGAAGCCCTGGGTTAGTTACTTTGTGGTCCTTTCTTTAAGTATCAGTTAACGGATTCCCCAGATGACATCTTGGCTTTTGGTAAATGAAGTCTCAACAGTGCTGTAATCTGAGAGACGAAACTACAGAACCCACTAAGAACACCTTTGGCTCAGCACAAGAAGTGGTGGGGAAGAGATACGGCAGCGTATCAGCAGAGGGGCTGAGCAAGGCCGAGTCTACCTGACCCGCCTCGATTTACCTACGTCCCAGTCTAGCCTACTCTCCTGACCTCAGTGCACCAACATCATTTACTTGATCAGGAGATGGCAGAGTATGTACTTGACCTCAGACACCAAACATATTGAATGGTGAAGTCAGCTTGATTTCACAGGCTTTCAGGTGAGCCCAAAGCAAAGAACAGGAGAAAGCTTGATCAAGGATGAACTTTCATCCAGAGGCAAAAAGGCTTTAGAGACCCGGATCTGACTGGTCATCTTAGGCAGGCGCACGGGCAAACATTACCTGCCTCGGTTGGTTGACCTTTGCGCCTGAAGACAACAGTAATCGAATCACATCCAAGTAACCCCCTTGGGCTGCTAGGNAGAGGCAAAAAGGCTTTAGAGACCCGGATCTGACTGGTCATCTTAGGCAGGCGCACGGGCAAACATTACCTGCCTCGGTTGGTTGACCTTTGCGCCTGAAGACAACAGTAATCGAATCACATCCAAGTAACCCCCTTGGGCTGCTAGGAAGAGTGCAGTGGCTCCATCCTGAAAGTTAGCAAATGTAAAGTGTTAAGAAATTGTTTTAAAAGAAATTCCATCTTATAATACTGATACATATGTTTAATACAAGTTTCCACTTCCACCCCTCCCTTCCCCCTTTTTAATATGCATGGTATTTTATTCTTTGAAGACTAGCTCTGAAACATCACACTAAGTCAGGCGGAAAGGTAAAGTTTAAAACAGACAGCTGTATAAGGATAAGTTACAACATATGCAATGACTGTTCACACTATAAAATCTTGCTCATAGAGCTTATGATACATCTAGGCAAAACTCTGGTTTTCCAAAGAGTCATCATTTTTCTCTGTCCACACAGCTTTCTCATTAGCTGTCTTCTGCTTTTGTTGCGTGATCTCACAGTCCGCTCTCTTTTATTTAGGATTAAAAAAAAAAACACACTTAATACAATTTTCCATTGCAATCCTTTTGTCACTAAGAGCTAAGTTGTTCATCTACAAAACAAAAACAAAGGGTTTCCCTGGTGGCTCAGTGGTAAAGAATTCACCTGCCAACACAGAAGACACAGGTTTGATCCCTGATTCGGGAAGATCCCACGTACCTTGGGGCAGCTAAGCCAGTGAGCCACAACTATTGAGCATGTGCTCTAGAAAGCACATCAGAACATTAAAAAATTTTAGAACATTAAAACTCTAAAAAAACCACACACACACACACACAAACGCATGTTAACTCAAAAAATACAAAAAAACAACCAAATCCCCCAAATCTATTTTGCATGCTTTTACGAATCGGGTATGAACAGTATCCTTTTAATTTTTGTTTGTTGCTGTTCAGTCACTCAGGTGTGTCCGATTCTTTGTGACGCCATGGACTGTACCCGACCAGGCTCCTCTGTCCATGGGATTATCATGGCAAGAATACTGAAGTGGGTTGCCATTTCCTTCTCCGGGGGATTTTCCTGACCTAGGGATCAAACACTTGTCTTCTGCATCAGCAGGCTGATTCTTTACCACTGCGCCACCAGGGAAGCCCCATCCTTTTAACTAGATATTCCCTAGTGCTTTCTCTTTTGTATTTCCTTATCCATGTTCTCCCAGAGAAGGCGGTGGCACCCCACTCCAGTACTCTTGCCTGGAAAATCCCATGGACGGAGGAGCCTGGTAGGCTGCAGTCCATGGGGTCGCTAAGAGTCAGACACGACTGAGCGACTTCACTTTCACTTTTCACTTTCATGCATTGGAGAAGGAAATGGCAATCCACTCCAGTGTTCTTGCCTGGAGAATCCCAGGGACGGGAGAGCTTGGTGGGCTGCCGTCTCTGGGGTCGCACAGAGTCGGACACGACTGAAGCGACGCAGCAGCAGCAGCAGCAGCATCCATGTTCTCCAGACTTTCAGTTTCTCTATGCTTTAAAACACAAGATGCTTTCAGAATACCCACCCTGGTAAGAATGTCCATGAACTTTCTCCCTGCCAGGCTGGCAGACTCTAACAATACCTATACATACAACTAAGCAGTCCTGCAGGAAAACCCAAAGTAACTGCTTGTTACCAAATTCTTCAGTTCTTTTTAACTGGGTGTCTACATCTTCTGGGCATTTTTTCTTGAAGATGCACCATTGGTTAATTTCAGCAAGTACATCAGTCCATCCAGAGTCTGCCTCCTGCCAGGTGCCCTCCCCACGCAGACAGCGCCCACAGGACAGGGCGAGCCTCGTTACTTTCAGATGCACAGTGGAAAGCTAGTTCTCCCAGCTAATAACCACCCCTCCCGTCGGAACACTAACCACACGCTCACAGCACCTTCCCTGCAAGTCCAACCAGGTAGAGGGTGCTGGCTTTCCACTGGNCGAGCCTCGTTACTTTCAGATGCACAGTGGAAAGCTAGTTCTCCCAGCTAATAACCACCCCTCCCGTCGGAACACTAACCACACGCTCACAGCACCTTCCCTGCAAGTCCAACCAGGTAGAGGGTGCTGGCTTTCCACTGGGTGTCAGCAGTCAGACCTCACCCCACCCCCACCCCCTGACCAGGGCAATCATTAGGAAATTAATCAGCTTGGACAGATTTTAAAGCAGATGTTTGATACGGGAATACAATTATCAGCTGTTCCTTACTGTGTTGCCACAGAAAGGCTTCCGTGACACAGAAGTGCTAACTCTTACAAATTTTCCAAAATGGATCTTCCCTGCATTCGTTGGATTTTTTTTTTTTTAATCATGCATTACACAGTTCTGTTCCTAGAAGCTTTCAGGAATCATTGATGCCACCTCCTTGGCCCCGTATTTCAACTGTGGTTAATGGAAACATTTATTTTGGACTGCAGGGAAGGATAAAAGTCTAAACATATAATGGAAGTTCTGGAGCATGGAATTTTTAGGTTACCCTATCACAGAAGAGTTTAGAAACTCTACATTTCTAAAATTAAGTGCCGCCTCAATGAGCCATATGGAAGAATGTTATCCAATAGTTCAAATTCTATGCTGTGCTATGTATACTAGGTCGCTTCAGTCATGTCTAACTCTTTGCGACCCTATGAATTGTAGCCTGCCAAGCTCCTCTGTCCACGGGATTCTCCAGGCAAGAATACTGGAGTCAGCTGCCATGCCTTCCTCCAGAGAATCTTCTCAACCCAGGGATCAAACCCGCATCTACTTCGTCTCCTGCACTGCAGGTGAATTCTTTATCAGTGAGCCACTGGGGAAGCCTGGGTGGACCCAGGAAGTGAAATTTTTCAATGCTTCCTGGCTCGTTCTCCTGTGCAGCCAGAGTTGAGAATCACTCCTTCAGACCACAGTCAAGTAGCTCAGTCATGGTACCAGGAATGCTATTGGCTCAAAGAGTGGGAGCAGGTTTTGAAGTGCCAAGGCTAAGGCTAGTTCCACTAAACTTCAAAGAGGCCTGTGATCTGTCAGAGGTTCCATGTAGACTCTGGAAAGGGTGTTCAAATGGAAAAGTTCACACCCACACATCTCATTACAGGTCTATGAAAATCTAGTGCTCCTGGGCACAGGGTTCATGTCTAGTGGTATAATAGCCTCAAAAACAGCTCCTAGATAAATGGAAGCAGGGATTCTTGCACTCCTCACCATGAGACTGCCCAGTCACTTCATCTCCCCATATTTTACTTCTTACTCCAAAACCAGAATAACATTTGCCATAAATTCTACAGAATTACAGTGACCATTAAGAGTACTTGGGTAATGTGCTAATTGGCAATTAGCTGCAAACAGACCTACAGGGCAGTGGATACAAACAGACCCACACTAGCAATAAAGGCAAACAGACCCACGCTGGCAGTGGATGCCTTTCAAGGTCAATGGCATGCATGTATTTCAGAGATCTTCCTCCATCCAGCCTCACTTCTCTTCCAAACAACTTGATTTTTTCCTTTTTTATGTGTTCTTCCTCCCAAAGAACTCTACAACAGGAGAGTTTGTTTTGGTTTTCAACAAGTCCATACACTGGGCTTGTTATAAAAAATGTATCACATAATTTTTGAAGATCTTAATCGTGTACGTCGGTGAAATACTTCATATGTGTGAAAGACTTAAAAGAGCAAAGATAAATAAAGATGATGTGATTTCTACACAGAAAAGGCTCGCCCAGTTAACTCGTATTTCCTTGATGGCTCAGATGCCACCTCCGGCATCAGAATTTAGACTGTGATGCTGTATGTGCTGAGGCAATGAGCAAGTGTCCCCGGGAAGCCTCCTTGAAATACACTCACATAGAGCTGGTCGTGGATGTCGGCTCCGTGCTTCAGCAAGGTCTCCACCACCTGCACGTGCCCGTACTNTTAGACTGTGATGCTGTATGTGCTGAGGCAATGAGCAAGTGTCCCCGGGAAGCCTCCTTGAAATACACTCACATAGAGCTGGTCGTGGATGTCGGCTCCGTGCTTCAGCAAGGTCTCCACCACCTGCACGTGCCCGTACTGACTGGCGGCCAGGAGGGCGGTGCCTCCATCCTGTGGTCACGCAAAGAATGAATACATTAGAGGCAGGGCAGGCACAGACCTTACCAGGCAGATGCTCTTCGCGTGGTAAGAATTTTGGAAAAGCATTTCCCATACATAATAACAAACTGACTTTTCCTCTTTGATCTCTTTTACTTTTTTCTTTATAATCGTGACAGAGTTCATCTTTTGTTTTGTTTTGACTGCTCCGGGTCTTAGTTACGGCATGCAATATCTTTTTAGTGTGGCACTAGAACTCTTCGGAGAAGGCAATGGCAACCCACTCCAGGACTCTTGCCTGGAAAATCCCATGGGCGGAAGAGCCTGGTGGGCTGCAGTCCATGGGGTCTCGAAGAGTTGGACACAACTGAGTGACTTCACCTTCACTTTTCACTTTCATGCATTGGAGAAGGAAATGGCAAACCACTCTAGAGTTCTTGCCTGGAGAATCCCAGGGACAGGGAAGCCTGGTGGGCTGTCATCTATGCGGTCACACAGAGTCAGACATGACTGAAGCAACTTAGCAGCAGCAGCAGAACGCTTTTAGTTCCAGCATGTGGGATCTAGTTCCCTGACCAGGAATTGAACCTGGATTCCTGCATTGGGAGTATGGAGTCTTAGCCGCTGGTCCACCAGGGAAATTCCTAGAGTTTGTCTTAAGGACATCACTATGTTATATACTTGGGTGACTTGCTCGAGATACATTACAGATATTTGACTAAGTTATTATAATTAATTTAGAAATTTCTCATGTCAAATGCAGAATCATCTCTTTGTCTCTCAATAAAGGAAAAAAAGGACAGAAAGACTGTACCAACTAGTTGTGTCTTGGAATTACCAGAGTGGTACCTAGCTTCCTCCTGTGGGTCTGCCCTGTTATAGGCCTCTGAGATTAAGGTGTATTTAGGGAGTCGCTCTCTGGGCCCCTGCCTTCTTGGATGAGATATACATGCACTTAGAGCAGGGATAACTACAGCATATTCCATATGCTTCACATGCTCCTACTTTGCATTTTCCTTTGAACATGTGCCAATCTGCCCAAACCTCTTAAAACGCAGATGCTAGGACTCAACAGAGCACTGCAAAGTAGACGTGGTCTGACGGGACATTCCTTGGTTTCATCAACTCTTGCTTTTATCTCTGCGCCTAAATTAGAATTGGCTTTGATGCCAACCACACCACACTACTGACTGTCTGTGGTCAACTGAAGCCCTTAATGGTTTTTCTCAGGTGCTGGGTTGAGGTTTTTTCTTTTTCCATCTAGGATTGCTATGTTGTTTGTTTGGCTCTATGAATGGGTATTTGGACATTTGAGCTAATTATAAATAATGCAAGAATGTGGAACTGGTTTTGAAATACAAATCATAAACATTAGACCGTGTGGGTCCTAAATTTGAGCATGGAGTGTTTATTCAAGATGCGTACCCTTGGAGCCACACCCTCAGATTCAGTAGGTCTGGAGTGAGGCCCAGATATAGGCTTTTGACCAATCATGAGAGGTGACTGTGAGGTGCAGGTGCCAGGGGGGCAGGGCTCCCTTGAAGAAATACTGATATAGCTGCAAGATGCTGGAGGATGCACACGGCTGAGTAAGGCTTCAGTGAGTGGTGGGAAAGAGGGGCATTTTGAAGGGTAGGGAATGAAGGAGAGAGATTGGAAGGCGGAGGTCATAGGAGATGGTCGGGGCGTGGGGTGGCTGGGCATCAAGAAATTGGTTAATTTTAACCCATGGGGTTGCAAAGAGTGAGACTCAACTGAAACGACTTAGCACGCATGCAAGTTTAATTACAATGAGAACAGTTGTTGACACAAAGTCAATTTTGGATGACAGGACTGTATTAAAACCCAAAGCTGCCCAACACTGTCTTCTTCCCAGAGAAAGCTCTTGGCCACCTGCAGCTGTCATAATGGAAATAACATGGAGTTGCTCGCCCTGGGCCTGTGTTCCATGGATTTCCAAGGTAGCACAGTCTGGCTCATGTACAAAGGCCAGCCCTAACTTGTTACCCAGGAAGAATGAAGCATCTCGTCACACACAATTATTTGACTTAGTTCAGAGTTGAGCCTGAGATTTGTAGAACTTCCATATTTTGTTTTTAGTTGTGTCACTTTTATAATTAAAAATTAAATGATAATTAACATAAAGAGTATGAACACATGTGTTTTGGATTACTGTGCATTATACTCAGCATGTCTAGGGGCAGGTACACAATCTGACTGCGAGTTTTAAAAAACACAGAAACCCTTCCTGAAATTCAGATCTACTTCATAGTGTTTTAACAGGAAAAAAAAAAAAAACCATTGGAAACTCCCTTGATATCAACATATCACATACAATGAATTAAGAAAACCTAAAAGTTTCCAACTAGGGCAAATTTTCAAGAATCTTTTATGACTGGGCTAGACAGAAGTTTTCAATTATAAAAATGTGACAGTTCAAATTCTTCTGCTACAAAATATTATCATGAAAAATCATATTGTGAAGACAAACTGATCTTTTTGCAGCCTCGGTTTTCTTGTTCACATGTCAAATGTGAAGAATTAATGACTTCTTTGAGGAAGAACCATAATTCCTCGCCCAACCATATGAACTGGAATCATATGTTATATATCTCAGTGGCGACATCTCAGAAAGTAAACTGCCTGTCAAAGCCTCCTTAGAAATCTCTCAAGATTCACTAGGAGTGGCTTAATATTTCCAATAATTCCTATCACAGCACTGGGATTAACCCTGGAGCAGAAAAAAGCAAAAGAGAACAGGAAAAGTCATAAAGCACCTACTACTGTATCCATCGTAATAACAAAATTTAGTGTCCCAGAGTAGAAAGCTACCAACACAAGAAAGAATGTAAGCCGCCCCCACAGCCAAATTCTCTAATTGTTAGCCTAGGGTAAAAATGTCATGTTTGGAATTGAATTCCTAGGACTACCCCTGAATCATTACAAATTAACCCTGTGAAACCCAACTTCTTAGGCTTGTGAATCCTGTAAATAGCATAGCAAACATTCATACTATAAATGAAGAGAAATGAATACTCATAACTGCTGAAATTCTTCAATAGGGTATAAAATCAAGAAAATTCTCTCACTTTGGTCCTAAATTCAGTGGATGCTCCAAATTCAAAGAGAAATCTCACGACGTCATTATGTCCTTGTTGGGCAGCAAAGAAAAGGGCGGTTGTACCTGACTGAGAAAGAGAGAGGGGCTGGTTTTAAAAGATATTGGTTACATTTCATTTGATTGACATGATTGCAACAAAACAAAATCCTTACATATAAACCTCTAGCCTGAAGGGACTACCTTTGAACAGACTATTCCTTGCTCAGGTTAAGTGACCAGTGTGGAGAATGCTGGGTTCCAGAAACCTTAAGATGTAACAAGGTCTGGATGAGAAAACTGGGCTAGAATAGGAAAACTCTCCCCCCTCCCTCCGCCTGTACTGCATAGCATGCAGGATCTTAGTTCCCTGACCAGGGATTGAACTCATGCCCTTTGCAGTAGAAGCGTGGAGTCCTAACCATTGGACCACCAGAGAATTTCCTCCTCCTTTTTTATTTAAATAATTTTATTTATTTTTGGCTGTGCTGGGGTTTCCTTGCTGTGCAGGCTTTTGTCTATTTTCAGCGAGCAGGGGTCACTCACCAGTTGCAATGCATGGCCTTCTCATTGCAGTGGCCTCTCTTGTAGAGCATGGACTCTAGGCATGTGGGATTCAGTAGCTGCAGCTCCTGGGCTCTAAAGCACAGGCTCAATAGTTGTGGGGCACAGGCTTAGTTGCTCCTAGGTATGTGAGAATCTTCCCAGATCAGGGATTAAACCTGTATCTCCTGCATCAGCAAGTGGATTTTTTACCACTGAGCCACTGGGGAGGCCCCCTCGTCCTATTAATAAACATGAATCTTAGAGACTACCAAAGTGTGCAAACTCCATGTGTCTAGATAGACAAATAAAGAAAATAATGGCAGTACTTCTTTAGGAGACAAATATTCTGATACTGCAGAACGGATTACAAATGAACCAAAGAAGAAGTCTGCTCTAAGGGTCAGTTCCACAGCACTGCCAGGCACTATCTTCCAGCTTTCAAAACCTGCAGGGTGAGGTCAGGGCCTCTCTTTGGCTATTTTTCCAGACTGGCCTGGCTCAGGGAATTCCGGGGACCATTCTCTTTGAAAGAACTACAAGGCAGGACCTCAATAAGAGTGGTCAAGGAGAACCAAGCACTCTGTCTCATTCGGAGCTTGCCCATGGATGCCCACCTGAGGTCTGAGTCACTCTGGACTGAGGTCATGTTCACACTAGGTGTGACCCTGGATGTGACTCCACAAAGGTGAACTCATCAGGCCCTGGACTAGTCTGGAAATACATGCAGCTTCCCCAGGCCTGAATGCCCAGCCTTCCACTGCTCCTCTGCATCGGACCAAGACTGGATCCTCTGGCTGGTTGGGACTCCCTTGAATGAGTGTGCAAACAGGCTCCCATTTCAGTCTGATATTCACCATGTGGTATTTTGGGGGGGAAACCTATTTAATACATGGCTGATCAGAGAAGCCCTCTGCAGACATGGTTTGGTGAGGATGGCTAAGGTAGGTTAGCCAGTGAGCCTCCCTAACAACAGGTGGGTGACCTGATCCTTCTAAAAATATAAAGATCTCTCTGAAAATCCTACACATTCTATAACATCTCATCCCACAGGAAGAAAGAAGAACTGACTTAGGCTCAGGGTGAACCATATGAATTGTTTAAGAAGGTTTGGTCACGTCAGATGCAACAAGGGCCTAAGTTTTGTTCAGTTAAAGTACAACCAATGGTCCCTTCCTGGGCCTTCTTTAGATACAACACAGTCTGCAACCTGGGCTTAATGTCACATAGGAAAAAAGCAACGATTAGAGTCATCCTTCAGTAAGTTCTGCACCTGTGGATTCAATGAACCACAGAAAAAAAAAATAGAAAAACTTCTAAGTTTTTTCCCCATGCAATAGCAACTATTTACATAAGTGGGCTTCCCAGGTGGCTCAGTGGGTAATGAATCCATCCGCAATGCAGGAGAATAGATGTGCGTTCAATCTCTGGGTCAGGAAGATCCCTTGGAGGAGGGCGTGGCAACCCACTCCAGTATTCTTGCTTGGAGAATCTCAGGGACAGAGGAGCCTTGTGGGCTACACTCCATAGAGTTGCAAAGAGTTGGACATAACTGAAGCAACCGAGCATAGGTATTATAAGTAATCTAGAGATGTTAGAAGTATATGGGAAGATGTGTGTAGTTATATGCAAATATCATGTGATTTTATATAAAGGACTTGAGCATCAGTGGCTTCTGCTATCCACACGATGGGAACCAATCCCCCCAGATTTGTTGGGATGGCTGTACTCTAGTCCTTATTGTTCAATAACTAAGTCGTGTCCAACCCTTTTTGACCCCATGGGCTGCAGCACACCAGGCTCCTCTGTCCTCCACTATGTCCCAGAGTTTGTTTGAATTCATGTCCATTGAGTCCTTCTTAGCAATTCACTACTGTGTAAACTTCACAGGTCTGTCACCAGCATTACTATTATTCACGTGCCAACCTGACCTACCTCTCTCTGGAGATTGATGTCTGCTCCCTGCAGGACAAGCTCCTTCACACAGTCTATGTGGCCAGCGTAGGAGGCGACCATGAGGAGCGTGGTGCCGTGCTGGGGGTGGGGAGGTGGGGGGAAGAGACGCGTGAGCAGTTAGGCCACCGTGACGTCAGAGAGGCACCCGGAGAAGAGGCTGCCAAGGTCAGCTCCTCCCAGGACACGGCTGAGCTGAGCACAACAGCTCCCACAGAAAAGAAAACTGCCTCGTGAATAATCTTATAATGCAGATGATGCAGGAGAAAGCAAAAGGACAAACTGCTGAGGCTGGAGTTTTCAATTTAAACATTCGCTTACTTCCATTACCGTCGCAAACACAGTCCAAGTGAGCCATGGCTACTGTATTTTGAAGAATCAGCAATGGAGCCAAAACACCATTACTAATGCAAAAAGGTGGGCTGAGCGACACTAGTTGGTTTTCTGAGTTTAGAACTCTTTGTCTTCAAATTGATTCAGGTAAAGATGCAAGGAGAAACTATCGAAGTGAGAGTCAGGAGCCCTGGGGGCCACTAGCACACCGAGGGGCACACTGCTCACAATTTTCAGGGCTCGTTTGCTTCATCTTTAAAATGAGGGATTGGATGAGATGATTGCCAAGGTCTTTGCTACCTTTAGGTTCAAGGACCTGGGGCTTCCCTGGTGGTCCAGTGGTAAAGAATCTGCCTGCCAAAGCAGGAGACACAGATTGGATCCCTGATCTTGGAGGATCCCACATGCCGCAGAGCAACTAAGCCCATTTGCCACAGCTACTGAGACTGTGCTCTAGAGCCCCAGAGCTGCAAAACTGGGCCCACGTGCTGCAACTACTGAAGCCCTTGTGTCCTAGAGCCTGTGGTCTGACAAGAGAAGCCAGTACAATGAGAACCTGCAACTAGAGAGTGACCCCTGCTCTCCGCAACTAGACAAAAGCCCGCACAGCAATGAAGACCTAGCACCACCCAAAATGAATACATAAAATAAATAAAAAATGTAAAAAATGATTCAAGGACTTGAATAATGAGAACCCACTGTATAGCACAAGGAACTCTACTCAATGCTCTATGGTGACCTAAAAGGGAAGGAAATCCAAAAAAAGAGGGGATACATGTATACATATAGCTGATTCATTTTTGCTGTACAGCAGAAAAACAACACTGTAAACCAACTATATTCCAATTACAATTAATTTAAAAAAAGAAAAATTTTCTATCATGGGTGCATTATTCTCAAAAATACAAACAGATCAAGAGCTAGAGGAAGCACAGAGCACTTAACCTGGACATTTCACAAAGAAAATTTTAAATGTCAGGCTTCATCTATATTAAAGTAAGGGAAGATGAATAAAATGAATTACCCCAAAATGCTTCCTTATGGATTGCATTTCACTTCTATAACATGGTCAACTGAGAAGAAGTCAGAGGTTGGGGCAAAGGAGAAAGAGAATAAAGAAGTGGGATCTGTGGATGTAGGAAGGGACACAAAGCTGGAAGTCAGGGATGTCTGGAAAGGGGTGACTTTAATAAAAAGGAGTAACTGTTTATCAACATGGTCGGTGGGTGAGACCACAATGAACTCGGGTGTTCCCACTTCAGATCTGTCTAGTACGGCACTGCTGCCCAGCAAGCCCCCAGTAAGACCAGACAACCAGTTCACAGATGCCCAAGACCCCATATCAGTCTGGGTACTGGCAAAGAACAGATGGTACATTCAAACTGGGATAACTGGAAGAAAAGCATAACAAAGAGACTATTTATAAAGCTATGCTCTGGATGTAAGGAAACCACAAAGAACAGGACTGGGAGGGAGGGACAGTGGGGCTTTGATACCAGTCCAGGCCCCAAAGCATGAGAGGCAGGTGGTGGCTCCCTGGACAGATAGGGTGAGGGTGTTGCTGCCAGACAGGACACGGGGGCTGGACTCCTCAACATCCTTGTGCTCCCAGCCTGATTCCCACCAACGCTCCCATTGGCCAAACCCTACTGGTGGTCGGAGGAAAGTAAGTGCCTGAGGGCAAGCCAGAGCTCGACTCGGACACAGAGCAAGTGGGGAGGAAGAGACACGTGAGTCCGGAGGGGCACCCTGAGCTGTCCTGTGCCAACGCTCCAGGGGGCAAAGGGGAGCAAACTTTGATACCTCACTGGGGCTGGTGGCTGATATCACCTACCAAATTTGTGTAATGAAAGCTACACACTTTGGAAAGCTACACACTTGGAAATGGCGCACCATGTTTTCAAGAAAACAAGAAGGCTCCTGTGAAAACATTCCTATTTAATCCCTAAAATCAAAACCTCTCCTCTCTCTTCTCCTCTTAGTCCCCAGAGACGTGAAGTCCTGCTGAGAACAGAGATCACTGCCTCTGGCTGGGGAGGGAAGGACTCCACAAGTGATGTTGCCAGCGGGTGGGAGGACCTGTTTAAGTTCCCTGCCATCACTGATGAGTGAACTGATGTTTGCAAAGGTAGAGGGAAATAAGGTTGGGTGGGGGGCTTTTATCCCTCAGCAGAAAAAATCCAACTCCTCCATCCACGGCAGCCTTCTACTCTGAATCACCCCCTACCCCTTTTCTTCTTGGACTGGGCCAATTCTGATTTCCCAGTGACCTATCTCTTCCCCTACTGTGACCCCTCTTGTCTGATGCAGATAACGGTTTCCTCGATACGTTTCCCCATGGTACTATGCATAAGTCTGAGCACACTCCAGAAGAGATAGCAAAGGACAGGGAAGCCTGGCGGGCTGCAGTCCATGGAGTCACAAAGAGTTGGACATGACTGAGCGACTGAACAATAACAATGATGCTTTGGACTTGTTGAAAAGGATGAGGCAAGCAAACACGTGGTAAAGGGAACAAGTGCATGAAAAAGGGGACCAGCGCTGTGAAGGGCAGGGTATTCAGCAGGCGCTCTCATGCCAGCAGGGGACAGCCAGCTCCTAGCATGCGGGTACCGAATGGACCGGTCCGTACACTGTCCCTACAGTCCACGTCCACACGGCCGCTGTTCAGTAGCAGGCGGAGCAGAGTCAGGTTGCCCCTCCTCGCTGCCCAGAATGCCGCATTGGCAAGCGGGGTTTCCTTCTGCAGAAGCAAAATGAAACAGAATCTTTAAAATTGACCTTCATTAATGTGACCACTGCTACGTAAACATGTGCTGCCATTCAAAATGGAGAGTTTCCAGATGTGTCTGATCATTGGAAAGAATGCTCCTCCCGCAGCGAGTCATCGTTGTATACTTGGCTGTGAGATGCGGGTAACCCGAGCCCTGGGGCTGTGGCAGAGAGCAGGGTTGTTGATTACGCAGCACTATTAATATACTCCATTTCCCACCAATGTCTCGCTTTCCTGCCTCTGTGTCTTTGTTCACAGTTTCCTTTTTGCTTGAAAGAATTTTCCCCCATCCTTCAAGGCCAAGGTTCTGCTTAACTGCTATTTCTTCCCTGCCACGTTTCTAAATGTCTCTTATCTCTAAGCGGAGGGAAATCGCTCCCAATTCTGAGTTTACCAGCATCTTTTCTGTGGCTCAGATGGTAAAGAATCCTCCTGCAATGTGGGAGACCTGGGTTCAATCCCTGGGTCAGGAAAATCCTCTGGAGAAGGGAATGGCTNATCTCTAAGCGGAGGGAAATCGCTCCCAATTCTGAGTTTACCAGCATCTTTTCTGTGGCTCAGATGGTAAAGAATCCTCCTGCAATGTGGGAGACCTGGGTTCAATCCCTGGGTCAGGAAAATCCTCTGGAGAAGGGAATGGCTATCCACTCCAGTATTCTTGCCTGGAGACTCCCATGGACAGAGGAGCCTGGTGGGCTACAGTCCATGGGGTTGCAAAGAGATGGATATGACTGAGTGAGAGACAAACTAACTTTCTGTGTAGTCAATGCTTTCTACTCACTTCCAGCCGCCTGGGTAAACGCCTCACTCTCCCTCTACCAAAGGTTCTTTGATTCAGCTGGAACTTGCCAGGGGTTTCTGTTGAGAACAAAGAACTCTGGGCAGGAAATGTTGCTATGCGACCTCAGGTGGGTCTTTCACTCCAGTGTGGGGTCATTTTAAAGTTGCTAAGTTAACCCTGAAACCATGACTATCGAAGGAACATAGGTGGAAAACAGTTATCCAGAATCAGAGTGGCAGAGCTGACTGAAGCACCACCTCCTTCTCTAAAATGCATTGATTTGGATTTGCAGAGAAAAGTCCATGGTGGGGGCGGAAGGACAGGCAGAACCAGACAGCTCTGGGTTTCAGGTCTGGCTTTAGGCAATGGTTTAAGTCCTGGTTTCCTCTTGCTTAGATGGAGATCACATGACATGCCCTGAAGTTTATGGTAAAAATTAAATGATGTAGGTTAAGGGAGGCTCAAGATGGAGGGGATATATTAATATGTATAGTTATAGCTGATTCATGCTGTTGTACAGAAACTAACATATAACTGTAAAGCAATTATACTGCAACTAAGTAAATTTTAAAAATGATGTAGGTTAATTGGCTAATACTGTATCTGGCATGTTATATGCGCTTATAAACGCTAGTTTCCTTCCTTCTATCCACTTTCTTTACAAAGTTAGAACCAACAGGCAAAATTAAAATCAGAGTATTGCTACTAATGACGAATTCACAGGAAACCTTTTAGTATTCAAATTAACAAAAATACTTTTTTTCAGTGGGCTTAAAGCACTCATTTCAGGGCTTCCCTGGTGGCTCAGATGGTAAAGAATCCTCCTGCAACGCACGTAGACCTGGGTTTGACCCCTGGGTCAGGAAGATTCCCTGGAGAAGGGAAAGGCTACCCACTCTGGTATTCTTGCCTGGAGAATTCCATGGACAGAGGAGCCTGGTGGGCTACAGCCCATGGGGTCGCAAAGAGTCGGACATGACTGAGCGACTAACATCTTCTTTTTTCAAAGCATTCCTCTGACCCAGAGAGTCTTATATGCAATACGTCTTCTAAGAATATTAATACGTTTTTACATACAGACCCAGTGAAAAGTGAAAGTTGCTCAGTCGTGTCTGACTCTTTGAGACCTCATGAACTATACAGTCCATGGAATTCTCCAGGCCAGAATACCGCAATGGGTAGCCTTTCCCTTCTCCAGAGGATCTTCCCAACCCAGGGATTGAACCCAGGTCTCCCACATTGTGGGCGGATTCTTTACCGGCTGAGCCACAAGGGAAGCCCAAGAACACTAGATTCCCTTCTCCAGCTGATCTTCCCAACCCAGGAATTGAACTGGGGTGTCCTGCATTGCTGGCGGATTCTTTAGCAACTGAACTATGAGGGAAGCCCTAACAGTGCCTAGCTCACCATCAGTAAGTTAAAAAGCAGACACCAACAGTTTTGGCTGCTCCGAGGAGCCAACACAGTGAAAGGCCAGGGGTGGCAGAGGGGTGGCAGCATCTGGGGAGGGAGGATTCCACCTGAGAAGCCCTTCAGCACGTACCCAACTTCGTGTTCTTGTGCATTCTTGGATGAGAGCGTGGCGAAGCAGGGAGTGATAAGCAGATTACAAACATACTTGCAATGCTTTCCTGGCTCTGTTAGGAGGGGAAAAAATTCACCTTAAATTGCAGGTGAACCATTTGCTTCCCCTGAAGGTGTAAACTGTACTGTCTCAGTTTTCACACCCAGTGTCTGTGGCTTTTACACCAGGCTGGGCCTGATGTTACAGTTGTGACTGCGAGAAGCCACGGCAGGCTGGTTTGACTTGTATATAAATCATGAAACAATGCCCCTTTAATAAGAAACACTGCACGAGGCCAGGATGAAGTATGGGAGGGTGAATCAGGAAGAGAATTTAATATGCACCATGGAAACAGCTCTGCTGGCTTTTCCGGAAACATGAGAACTTGAGAGAAGTAAACCATAAATCATTTTCGGTGATTCTGTTTCAGTTTAACCCCAAATGCCTTTCAAAAACCATCTGTAAACCACAAGCTTCTATTGTCATAACAAGCTCTCTGGCCAGGAGCCTCTCCTGCCTTTAGAATGGCCTCGGGGATTCCTCTTCTGCACAGGCTAGACATCCCTGTTTTGTAGAAGGTTCCAGAAACTGAGCTTTAGGAAAAGGTGTAAATCTTTCATTTTCCCCCCAGGGCTTGATTTACTGGCAGGTGGAGGCATGAGAAAGTTGTTGATTTGGGGTAAGAGAGAGCCGAGTTCAAGTCCTGACCCTGCTGCATTCCTGTTCTGTGACTTTGGGGAGGTTATTTAAGTCCTCCGTGTCCCAGGAAAGTGAGAATAATATTCATAGTGCTAGTATAGGCAATATCCTTGGGGGATTGGTTACAGGACTGCCTGTGGACACCAAAATCTGTGGATGTTCAAGTCTCTTATATAAATTGGCACAGTATTTGCATATAAATTATTTGCATATAACCTACACATATTTTTTCATATACTTTAAATCATTTGTGGGTTACTTATGATATCCTACATGATGTAAGTGCTAATGTAAATAGTTGCCAGTGCAGGACAAATTCAAGCTCTCTTGCTTGGAACTTTCTGAAAATTTCTGAATATTTTTGGTCTGTGGTTGAATCCACAGATGCAGAATCTGCAGACACAGAGGGTCAACTGTGCCTCTGTCACGGGTTGTTAAGAGGATAAATGAGGTAATATGTACGAATGGACTTCAATAGTAAACACTCAAGAGATGTGAGCTCTAAAAGCAGAGTCCTCCTGTGCTTAGTTGCTCAGTCGTGTCCAACTCTTTGTGACCTTACGGACTGTTGTCGACCAGGCTTCTCTGTCCATGGAAGTCTCCAGGCAAGACTGGAGTGGGTTGCCATGCCCTCCTCCAGGGGATCTTTCACACCCAGGGATTGAACCTGTGTCTCATGTTTCCTGCACTGGCAGACGAGTTCTTTACCACTAGCGCCACCTGGGAAGCCCAAGCTATTTCTTACCGAGTGCTTATTCCATACCACTGGCACATCCTCTGCAACACAGCTCAGTAAAGTCGGAACATTACTACCCCACTGCTCAGATGACATAAGTGAGAACAACAAGGCAGGCTGCAGCCCCAGGCAGTCTGGAGCTGGAGGCTAGGCTTTCAGCCATCTCGCTGCCTGCCTCCTGCAGAAGTCTCCTCCTGAGACAGCAAGAAACAGGCAGTGGCCTCCCCAGTGACCCCCTTCCTAACCTCATGCCAAGCTCCTCTTATGCCAACAGAGAACGTCCCCTCGCCTTCTTTCTCTTTACAAACCACATTGCTTGGTAAACTTCCTCTGGGCACAATATGCACATAATCCTAAAATGCGGTTTATAAAGGGCAGCTCTTAAGCCTTGAAAGGAACCGATGCATGTGAAAATGCCTCACACAAAACCTAAGGCACTTCACCAACCCTGTGATGATTATTTAACCTCTTGGTTTTCCGCGTCTCTGACATCAGGTTATTGGCGTGATATGACGAGTTACAGCAGAGATGTGNCTCTTAAGCCTTGAAAGGAACCGATGCATGTGAAAATGCCTCACACAAAACCTAAGGCACTTCACCAACCCTGTGATGATTATTTAACCTCTTGGTTTTCCGCGTCTCTGACATCAGGTTATTGGCGTGATATGACGAGTTACAGCAGTGACAAGCTATGCTGGGTAGTGCTCTGTGTCAGGCAGCACGCTGAGCACTCTCATTGCTCTAACTTTTCGGAGAAGGCAATGGCACCCCACTCCAGTACTCTTGCCTCAAAAATCCCATGGATGGAGGAGCCTGGCGGGCTGCAGTCCATGGGGCCGCGAAGAGTCGGACACGACTGAGCGACTTCCCTTTCACTTTTCACTTTCATGCATTGGAGAAGGAAATGGCAACCCACTCCAGTGTTCTTGCCTGGAGAATCCCAGGGACGGGGGAGCCTAGCGGGCTGCCGTTAATGGGGTCGCACAGAGTCAGACACGACTGATGCGACTTAGCAGCAGCAGCAGCAGCTCTAACTTTTAATTCTCAGAACAATCTCACAAGGTAGATGCTACTGTTCCCAATTTTAGGATAAGGAAACTGAGGCACAGAAATGACTTACTCAAGGTCATCCAGCTACAAAAGAACAGAGCTAGGATTCAAACCTAAGTCTGTTTGGGTCCAGTCTGAGATCCTATATCTTATACCTTGTGAGAAAACCAGGGCACAACCTTTCACATACGCCATCTTCTCTTCTCTTCCCCCAGCCCCCCTTTACTGCTAGAATTTTGGCTCACATACTGCTCATTAGCACACTACCAGAAATTAAATACAGGAAGGAAGGGGAGAAAAACACAGAAGGGAAGTTGTTACTTGTACAGAAATGGAATTTTAATTAAAAGCTAAGAGGGGGTAGAGATCTCAATTATTGGCTTAAAAAACAGTTGAGAATCATGTGGATTTTAAGTGTGTATAATTAATTTAATCAAGAGAACACTAGCTTTGTTCAATGATGAATTTCTCTGGTGTTAGAAGCCACATTAAATGAGGAGATAAGAAGCGTGGAGAGACCAGGTGCAGAAGGAGGTTTTTCAGATCTTACCATTCCACTTTGTGCTAATTGGCTGAAATTTACAGTCACTTTAAAAACATTAACTGACCATTAAACCTGTGTTGCAAGTATCATTACACTTCTGTAAATGATAGGAAACCACAGAGAAAAAGTAGATAATTTAGGGGACTTCCATAGGTGGGCCAGTGGTTAAAAATCCACCTTGCAATGCAGGGGAAGTTGGTCCAATCCCCGGTCGGGGAACTAAGATCCCACATGCCAAGGAGCAACTAAGCCTGTACACTGCAACTTCTGAGCCCACGTGCCACAATTAGAGAGTCCATGCGCTACAAAGAGATCCCGTATGATGCAACTAAGACCCGAGGCAGCCAAATAAATAAAATATTAAAAAATAATTTAAAAAAACACTGTGGTTTTTCCAAAAAGCTAAACATCTGACACACACAAAAAAGTAAGTGATTTATCTACTCAGGCATTCTGCCATAGAGGTAGCCCTGAGGTGTCTCCAAACTCAGAATTCAAGACCATGTTTAAAGTCTGTTTAACACATGTATGTTCAGCAGAGGCCAACTGATAGAGGTAGAAAGTAGTTCAGCAGTTTTCTGAAACAAGGTTATTTAGAAGAATACAGTGACTGCTAACAGACACTGCTAAGACATAGTTTCTTTTGGGGTTGATTAAAATATTCTAAAATAGATGGTACTCATGGTTGCACAACTCTGAATATACTAGGGAAAAAAAAAAGCCACCAGAATGGACAGTTTAACTGGGTGAGTTATATGGTATGTGATCTATATTTCAATAATGTCAAGAAAAATACATGGCTTTGTTGATTTATTTTCCTGTGGCTCATCCAAGTAATTTCAGATGATTGATGAACTGGAGTTGATTCTGAGATAACCTACATACTTTCAGAACAAGGGTCGAAAGTATAAGTTCCCATATGTCTGGACAAGGCATGAGAAATTTCCACCACCAATATGGAACCCGGCATTCAGGGCTTCCCTGGTGACTCAGTGGTAAAGAACCCGCCTGCCAATGCAGGAGACATAAGAGATGCCAGTTTGATCCCTGGGTCAGGAAGATCCCCTGTAGGAGGAAATGACAACCCACGTCAGTATTCCTGCCTGGGAGATTCCATGGATGGAGGAACCTGGCAAGCTATAGTCCATGGGGTCACAGAGCTGAACACAACTCAGTGACTAAACAGCAACAAATCCGCTCTAGTAAGACATGATCAAGAAAGACCCAGGTATTATTCTTTATCTGGCGATCTATCCTCTGAAATAGTGACTCCCCCTCACTGGGTTAGCGTCTAACTTACAAATTGTGCTGGACTTCTGGAAACCTCAGCCCAGAAGAATAAATCCTGAGTAGTTGAAATAGCTGTTATAAAGACAAAAGAAAAGCTATGACCAACCTAGACAGCATATGAATAAGCAGAGACATTACTTTGCCACCAAGGGTCCATCTAATCAAAGCTATGGTTTTTCTAGTAGTTATGTATGGATGTGAGAGTTGGACTATAAGGAAAGCTGAGCACCGAAGAATTGATGCTTTTGAACTGTAGTGTTGAAGACTCTTGAGAGGCCCTTGGACTGCAAGGAGATCCAACCAGTCAATCCTAAAGGAAATCAGTCCTGAATATTCTTTGGAAGGACTGATGCTGAAGCTGAAACTCCAATCCGTTGGCCACCTGATGGGAAGAACTGACTCACTGGAAAAGACTTTGATGCTGGGAAAGACTGAAACCAGGAGAAGGGGACGACAGAGGATGAGATGGTTGGATGGCATCACCGACTCGATNAAGGACTGATGCTGAAGCTGAAACTCCAATCCGTTGGCCACCTGATGGGAAGAACTGACTCACTGGAAAAGACTTTGATGCTGGGAAAGACTGAAACCAGGAGAAGGGGACGACAGAGGATGAGATGGTTGGATGGCATCACCGACTCGATGGATGTGAGTTTGAGCAAGCTCCAGGAGTTGGTGATGGACAGGGAATCCTGGCATGCTGCAGTCCATGGAGTCACAAAGAGTCGGACATGACTGAGCAACTGAACTGAATTGAACCGAAAGACAAAAGTCAATGTACTGAAATCCATGAGCTTTCTTCCACACACAAAAAACTCAGACCTGCAATCTGAGTTCTTTTTACTTCAAAAACAACTTCAGAAAACATGTATTTCTTTTCCCAACCAGAAAAAATTAGCAGTTGCCTTTTCTAATGAGTTAGATCTTCAGATGAGGTGGCCAAAGCTGATGAGAAGAGCTAACTTATTAGAAAAAATTCTGATGCTGGGAAAGATTGAAGGCAGGAGAAGGAGGCAACAGAAGATGAGATGGTTGGATGGCATCACCAACTCAATGGACATGAGTCTGAGCAAACTCTGGGAGATGGTGAAGGACAGGGAAACCTGGCATGCTGCAGTCAATGGGGTCACAAAGAGTTGGACAGGACTGAGCAACTGAACAACAACAAAACGTTGATAGAGGAAATTTACTGAAGGCAACGTACTACCAGTGAGAAGAGATTGTTGACAACATAATGGAGAAAGGATAAAACAAGTGTCCTGGTGGTTCAGAAGCAAACAGTCCTATAAGTGGTGACTCTGAATCACTGAGAAGAAGCTAAATTGTGGTTTCTAAAGCCCTGTTTATCCACCCACAGACTCAGCCAACAGCTGAGTCTTTTCAATGCAGGCCTTGGAAACAAAGGACCTAGGGCCTCCAAGTTTTTCAGTCACCTACAAAAATGAAACAATGGCTCCAAAACAGAGTCAATGAAAACATCATTCAATATCTATAAAATGTTAACATGTCAGTTGCTAGAACTGATATTCACAATATTGCTGACACAATATAATCTGCAGGTCTGATTTTCCCACTATACAAGAACTACTGAATTGCAGAAAAATCATGGGCAAACGTGGAGAAGGAAATGGCAACCCACTCCAGTATTCTTGCCTGGAGAATCCTGTGGACAGAGGAGACTGATTGGCTGTTGTCCATAGGGTCGCATAGAGTCGGACATGACTGAAGCGACTTAGCATGCACACATGCACTGGAGAAGAAAATGGCAACCCACTCCAGTATTCCTGCCTGGAGAATCTCAGGGACGGAAGAGCCTGCTCGGCTGCCGTCTATGAGGTCGCACAGAGTCGGACACGACTGACGGGACGGAGCAGCAGCAGCAGCATTGGCAAATGTAAATTAAAGGTTTCTGTCATCACTCATTTACGTCTGACTCTTACGACCGCAGGGACTGTAGCCCGCCAGGCTCCTCTGTCCATGGGATTTCCCAGGCAAGAATACTGCAGTAGGTTGCCATTTCCTTCTTTAGGGGATCTTCTCAACCCAGGGATCGAACCTGTGTCTCCTACACTGGCAAGTGGATTCTTTACCACTGAGCCACCAGAGAAGTCTAATACAAAGATTATTTGTTGCTAAATAATTTTAAAAGCAATATTATAAAAACGCTTCCAAAAATGTACAATAAAAGCGGCTGTGGGATCTTAGTTCCCCCACCAGGGACTGAACCTGGATGGACCCCAGGCAGTGAAAGTACTGAGTCCTAACTACAGGACTTACCAGAGAATTCCCAAAAGTTGTTATTTTTTTAAAAGATTCTTTCTTTATTTATTTTTTATGTGGATCATTTTTTTGAAATTTTTATTGAATTTGTTACAATACTGCTTCTGTCTTATGTCTTGTATTTTTGGAATACAAGTACGTGGAATCTTATAGCTCTTCAACCAGGGAACAAGTCCACACACCCTGCGTTGGAAGAGGAAGTCTTAACCATAGAGCACCAGGGACGTCCTGTATTTTTATCGTGGGCTGTGGGCACCTTCTGGCACTAGTGGTAAAGCTGCCAGTGCAGGAGACGTAAGAGACATGGGTTTGATCCCCGAGTTGGGAAAAATCCCCTGGAGAAGGAAATGGCAACCCACTCCAGAATTCCTGCCTGGAAAATCCCATGAACAGAGGAGCCTGTAGGCTATAGTCTATGGGGTCGTAAATGAGTCACACGACTGAGCAACTATACGACATGATATTAGCTGGGGCTGGTACACAGTTAGTCACCCAGCCTGCGACTCTCCCCCGCTGCCCCTCAAATCTTCTCTCTGTGCCTTTTAGAACTCCTCTACTTTCTAAAAAAATCAACTGCCTTCCTTCTTTACCTAGCACCAAGCTTCCTGTCTCCCTGGGTGTCGGGGAGGGGAGTGTGGAGAGGAGGTGCTGAACCTGCTCCCATAGCAACCCTAGGATGGGGAATGGGGTTGGACCCTCCTCACCTGGCTTCCAGACACCCCTTCTCAGCAGGTGTACACATCTCTGCTGCTTCAAGACTCAGGCCATCCCACCTTCTCATCCTCTGCCTCACCCCCAGGTAGATGTGGCCTCTGGATCGTTTTACCTTCTTCACTGAAAATGTTGGCACCTTCCCTTCTGCCCACCCCAAATTCTGAGCTCATCCTGGCCTTTGATCAGTGTCTCTGTTCTCCCACCTCTGATAACTCCAGCATTCAGCTTGACCATCCTCTCCACGCAGAAGCGTTCTCAGCACTCCCTGCTGCCATCTTAAAACACTTCTGTACTGAGATACTTGGCTCAGTCAGTAAAAAAAATCTGCCTGCAATGCAAGAGACCCGGGTTTGATCATGGGTGGGCAATATTCCCTAGAGAAGGAAATGGCAACCCACTCCAGTATTATTGCCTGGAAAATCCCATGGACAGAGGAGCCTGGTAGGCTACAGTTCATGGGGTCACAAGAGTCAGACATGACTTACTTTAGTTTTAGAACTAATACTCTACATACTGGGCTGGCCAAAAAGTTCATTCAAATGTTTCCATAACTATGATGAAAAACCCAAATGAACTTTTTGGCCAACCCAATACCATAAAATTCATCTTTTTAGAGGAGGATTTGGGGGAGAATTGATACATGTATATGTATGGCTGAGTCCCTTCACCATTCACCTGAAACTATCACAACATTGTTAACTGGCTGTAGCCCAATACAACAACAACAACAACAACAACAAATAGACTGCCAACATCCCCCCCCTGCCCCGAAACCTATCCTTTTAAAGCATATAATTCAGTGGTTTTTATTTTAATCTCAAGGTTTTACAATCATCACCTTATCCCAGAATATTTTCATCAACTAGGAGAAACCTCATACCTATTAACAATCACCCTCCATTACCCCCTTCTCCCCCAGCTCCTGGCAACCACTAATCTATTTTCTGTCTCTATGGATTTGCCTATTCTGGACACTTCATATAAATGGGGTGGAGGGGCTTCCCTAGTGGCTCAGACGGTAAAGAATCTGCCTGCAATGCAGGAGTCACCAGGTTCGAACCCTGGGTCATGAAGATCCCCTGGAGAAAGGAATGGCAACCCACTCCAGTATTCCTGCCTGGAGAATTCCATGAACAGAGAAGCGTGGTGGGCTACATTTCATGGGGTTGCAAAAGAATTGGACACGACTGAGTGACTAATACCATATAAATGGAACCCTATAACATGGAGCCTTTTGTGTCTGGCCTTTTTCACTTAAGATAATGTTTTCAAGGTCCAACCCCATTGCTGCATGTATGAGAGATTCATTCCTACTGCTGGCTGAATTCCTCTCCGAGTTCATATATTGAAGTCCTAACCCCACAGTGTGATGTCGGGAGGTAATTAGGTTTAGATTAGGCCATGACGGTGGAGCCCCCATGGTGGGGTTAGTGCCCTTACAAAGAAAGACACTGGAGCTCACTCTCTCACTCATCTGAGGATACAGTCAGAAAGTAGCTGCTTGGAAGGCAGAAAGTAGGCTCTCAGCAGAAACTAAAACTGTCAGCAGCTTGATCTTGGGCTTCCCAGTCTCTACCACCATGAGATATAAATTCTTGACATATGTTTTCATTTCTCCTGCATGTACATCTAGAAGCAGAATTGTTGGGTCATATGGCAACTCTATGGTTAATTTTTCTGAAGAATGATCAGACTGTTCTCTATTATTGCTGTATCATTTTACATTCCTACAAGTAACATAGGAGGGTTCCAACTTCTCCACGTTCTTTTGTTGTAGTTTTCACTTCTCCACATTCTTCTTTATGTTGTTGTTTTCAATTGCTCCAGATTCTTGCCAATGTTTGTCATTGCCTGTCTTGTTGACTGTAATCATCCTAAAAGTTGTGACTGTGGTGTCTCACTGCACTTTTGATTTGCATTTCCTGATGGCTACTGATGTTAAATATCCTTTCAGTGGCTTATTGGCCATTTGTATTTCTCCTTGGGAGAAACTTTTATTCAGATCCTTTGCCCATTTTAAAACTGGGTTGTCTGTCTACTGTTGAAATGTCTATTATCATTTAAAGATGATCAGGACTTCCCTGGCAGTCCATGCTTTCACTGAGGGCACAGGTTCAATCCTTGCTGGTAAAGAATCCATCTGCACTGCAGGAGACACTGGTTCTTGGGTCAGGAGGATCCACTGGAGAAGGGATGGGCTACCTACTCCAGTATTCTTGGGTTTTCCTGGTGGCTCAGCTGGTAAAGAATCTGCCTGCAATGCAGGAGACCTGGGTTCAATCCCTGGGTTGGAAAGATCCCCTGAAGAAGCAAACAGCTACCCACTCCAGTATTCTGGCCTGGAGAATTCCATGGACTGTATGGCTCATCAGGTTGCAAAGAGTTGGACATAACTGAATAAACAACTTTCACTTTCAGTGGACCTAAGATCCTCCAAGCTGTGTGGTGGAACCAAAAATAATAATAATAAAAAAATAAAGATGCTCAAGTCTCTACCATTTTAAAGCAAACAAACCCTTGGCCAAGTTTGGATTCCCACCGCAGTCACTGTTTCCAATTTTTTGAAAGAGTTCTCTCCATTTGTGGTTTCCAGCCACTCTCTTTTTAAGCTATTACAGTCTGGCTTCTGAACATGACACTGCATTGAAACTGTTCTCAACAAGGTCACTAGAGCCTGCTCTGTTACTAAGGTCAATGGGCACTTTTAGATTCTGAGCTTGTTTGATTTCTCTGAGGTATTTAATTCTGCATCCCTCTCCACCTTTACTGAAAGGCTAGAGATTCTTGGCTTAATGGCTGCACATGCTTCTGATTTTTCTCATACATTTCTGTCTACCTTCCCCCACCCTCACCCCCCCACACCCGTTTTCTCAATGGGTTTCTCTTATTCTGCTCATGCTTAAGTCCTGACGTTCTTTAAGAATTTGTTCTCAGTCCTCTAATTTATTACCTTTACATGATCTCACTGGGCACCCACATTCATTCCCATGGGTTCGACGAGCATTTAACGCTACACACTCTTAAATGTCATCTCTATTTCCTGCCTAGACTACCCTCCTGGGCTTCCAGTTTGCACATCTGTCTAACCAACATCTCTACCTGGACTCACTTCCATCCTGAAACTTTACATGTCCCACACCAAACATTTTATCTTTATCTCTCTGCCCTTCCCTAACCCAGTGAATAACACCAATCACTGAATTCCGCTGATTAAAAATGTTTAAGTCACTCAACGTTTGTCTTCCATTCTCAAAATCTGTGCCCTAGTCTGGTACCATTTAACAAGATGTCCCCAACACAGTCTTGACTGGTCTCCCAGCTTGGTTCTATTCTCTCAACTGTTGTTTAGTCCCTAAGTCATTTCCTACTCTTTTGTGATCCCATGGACCATAGCCAGTCAGGCTCCTCTATCCATGGGATTTCCCAGGCAAGAATACTGGAGTGGGTTGCCATTTCCTTCCTGACACAGGGATCAAACCAGTGTCTCTTGCATTGCAGGCGGATTCTTGACTACTGACTGAGCCACCTGGGAAGCCCAACTCCAAATTGTAGCCAGAGATCTTTTTGACATGCAAATCTCACCGTTCCGTTCCTCTGCTTAAATAAGCTATTGTAAGAGCTGGGATCACACTTGCTATGGAGCCAGACTCCCTAGGGTTTCAGTCTGAACACNCACCTGGGAAGCCCAACTCCAAATTGTAGCCAGAGATCTTTTTGACATGCAAATCTCACCGTTCCGTTCCTCTGCTTAAATAAGCTATTGTAAGAGCTGGGATCACACTTGCTATGGAGCCAGACTCCCTAGGGTTTCAGTCTGAACACCATTCGCTCACTGCCTGCACGGTTGCGGGAAGAGTTATTTAACTTCTCCATGTTTTAGTTTTCTTACTTAGAAAAGGTGGTGGTGATGGTGATGGGGGGTGGGGGCAAAGTACCACCTCGCGGAAGATTCAGAACTTGAACCGTGGAGCCCCTGGATCAGAGTCGGGCACATTTTATGTGCTCAGTACATTTTAACTAATACATTAAAAAAAAACATCTTCAATAGAGGCAAGTCAGTGAACCTCATTTTCCCGAAATGAACCCGAAAATGCGGGGGTTAAATAAATGACTTTAATAAACTCTCTGGTAATCAATTGCAGCTCGCTCTGCGCTGGTCCCTCAGCTCCAGCGTCGAAAAAGTATTCCGGGAGGAAGCAGCAGTGGGCGGCTGGCGTTCGGGAGCACGGATGCAGGAACCGGCGCCGCAGCCCAGGTCCCGGCGCGGAGCGCAGACCCAGGGCTCCTTCCCTGCCCCCNGCCATATTTGTTATCACTGGGGTTTACACAAGCACAGACTGTAATGTGTTTGTTCTCGATTTTGCACTGTCCCAGTTTATGCTGCAGCAGGACTTGCTCTAGACAGTACTGTGAAGTGGGTCAGACTGGTTTACTGAGCCTTCTCCCTCTTTTTGTAATATATGTTAGGCTGGTTAATGTCAACTGGTAAGGCATTGTGTCTGTTTTATCATCTAATGACTTTCTTGTTGAGCATTAATATAAAAAATTAGTATATCTTCATGTTCAACAAGAAAGGCACTAGATGACAAAATAGACAGAATGACTTACCAGTTGACATTAACCAGCCTCGGTCATTGCACTCCCCCAGTGCTGGCGTGGTGGGCTTGTGAGTGATGCAGCCACGCTGAGAGGGATGAAGGTCAGTGAATGGGCCCTAGAGTGGGGGCTCCCACTTACCAAGCCTGATCTAGCTACTCTGGCCACTACATGACCAATAACAGGCCTCAATACTAAGTGACCAATATGCCATCATCCCTGGAGGAGGTCACCTGGTCATTTGGTGGCACACTGACTCTATTGGATACATTTCATCCTAGAAAACCAATGATTTCTTTTGCCAGGAATAGACACATTCCAGGTGTGAGTTTGCCATTCCTGCCTGTGGGGCGCCAGCCAGCACCACTATCTGGGAGCTTGTGGAGTGTTTGTTGGATTAGTGGACTGGCACAGAATCCAGAGTAATGTTATGTCAAACCCACTTTATAGCAGAAGAGGTGCACTTATGGGCTGAAGACTGTGGCATTCATATTTTCCAAAGCTGACAATCACTTGAGTGTTGGGGTTGCGTAGCTGAAGCACTCATCTGGACATGATATTTTATGAGCATAGGGTACTGTCTTCTAGGACACAATATACAGTTTAAGTCAAAGAGCTGTGGCGCTGTGTCCAGGGGGTGGGAGCTGGAGCGGCCTCACTTACCATGACTCTCGGTGACCCACTTGTGTTTCCTGTCCCAGCAACTCTAAGCTCAGCCAGTTTACAAGCCCTGGTTTCCAAAAGGGAAAACACTTCCACCAGTGGGCGTAATCATAGTTCCACTGAGCTGTAAACTATGGTCATGGGCTGGGCACTTTAGGTTCTTTGTTTCCAGGAGTAGCAGGGGAGAAGGGGAGTCACTGTCTTGGCAAGTGTAGTTGGCCCTGATCATAAGGAGGAAGGGGGGCTGCTGTGGAGCAGAGGGAGCAGGGGGAGTTCTTATGAAACCCAGGTGCTTTACTTGGTACCTCTTGACCCCTGTTGATGTTAAATGGACCATGGATGAAACTCCAGCCTGAGAAGCACATGGTGACCAGGGCTTGCACTCCTCAGGGACAAGGACCTGGGTCATTCCACCAGGTAAGATGGGCAGCTATGCTAGCTGAGGATGAGGAGACTCTGGAACAGATACTCGAGGAGTGGAGAAGCATTTGTTGCAGTCCTGAGACCAGAGGCAGTAGCCGGGGCTGTGATGTGTCACCCCAGTTATTCAAGTGCTGTTGGCAGAAAACTCTGAGCTGTTTGCCCCTTGCTGCTGCTGCTGCTAAGTCGCTTCAGTTGTGTCTGACTCTGTGCGACCCCATAGGCGGCAGCACACCAGGCTCCCCCATCCCTGGGATTCTCTAGGCAAGAACACTGGAGTGGGTTGACTCAACTGCAGAGAGTCACCTTGCCAAGGTCATGCTGTCTTTTTGGGGCCCACATCTCATGACATTGACATGGACTTTAAAGACCCAGGCTTCCTGCTATTCAGTGCTACTCTGACCCAGTGGACTAAGCACTGGGGTCAAAATACCAGCTCCAGAGTCTTCATCCATTGGTCAAATGTCCAGATGTTTTCTGCAGTGTTTGATTTTTATTTGGATGTCTAGCATTTTTGTGCAACTCTATCAGCTACCTCAATTTCCAACATTTGTTTGAAGAGGTTAATAACTGGAAAGTACTCTATCATTGGGCTGGTAATCTGGCCCTTGGGAATAAGAGCAGCTATTACGGATGGGCCCGGCAGAGGTACATCCTTAGTGAACCTGCCTTAAGCATGCCACTGAAGCTTTGGAGTATCCATGTAAGAACTTTATTTTTTTAAATGAACTGAGGATCCTGAATGCTAACCAGCTGAACTCTCAGTCCTTACGTTTTATTACCAAGTTGTTAAACTCGCAGGGGTAAAAGTACAGTAGACACATGCACACAGTCTAAATCATTAGCAAAGTTGGGACTGGTTTCACTTAATGTTTAAGAGAAACCAAAAAAGGTGAGTTCAATCCTTAGGGAAGATGGCCTAGAAGACTTCCTCGCTATGGAAATTCTCTCACAGTCTCACATGGAGCAAGAGTGGACTTCAAGTTTAATTTTGTTTGTGGGGATAACAGACTGACTTTTGGAACGCTTGTTTGGTAATGTAACTGTGTTGTTTAGTCACTAAGTCGTGTCTGACTCTTTTGTGACCCCGTGGACTGTAGCCCACCAGGCTCTCTGTCCAAGGGATTTCCCAGACAAGAATACTGGAGTGTGTTGCCATTTCCTCCTCCAGGGGATCTTCCCAACCCAGGGATTAAACTGTGTCTTAAAAGTGGCAGGTTTCGAGTGTGGCAGGAGCCTCAAGTGAAGATGTTTTGACTGACCTCCTACAGCCTACAGGTAAGTCTAGGATTACACTGCAAGGCAGTGTTGGGTTATAAGAACTTCACTGAGACTGAATATTAGACCATGAGCCATATGGTCACATTAAATCAGAAGTGGTATCCGCCTCAATCTCTTTGCAGCTCCAATGATAAGTCCAGATCTTGCACACAGCAGGTTCTCACTGAGTATTTTTGAATGAACGAATAATTCTCTCAGGTTATCTGAGGATCTTCGAGCTTCTCAGACCTGAAACTAAAGCTTTTGATGCACTTTTCTCTAATGAGATTTGGAGTCTGTGTTGATGAGTTTCTTCTCTTACTCAGGAATCTAAGGCATGTAGATACTAGCTTATAAGGGAGGCCATTGGGCAGGTAAAAAAAAAAATCCTATTTTTGCACTAGGGCTACTGAATGGTAGAACAACCATCATTATTTTACTGAAAGCAGAGCTACCCCACCCCATACCTCAAATCATCACTCAGCCCCAAAATGAGGCTGAAATGTGCCTGAGGGACCTGAAAGTGATTGCTAAGGGGTTGTGACTCCATCTTTGTGTGGTTCTATGTGAAGGAAATGGCAACCCACTCCAGTACTCTTGTATGGAAACTCGCATGGACGGAGGAGCCTGGTAGGCTGCAGTTCATGGGGCCGCTCAGTCACGCGACTGAGCGGCTTCACTTTCTCTTTTCACTTTCATGCATTGGAGAAGGAAATGGCAACCCACTCCAGCATTCTTGCCTGGAGAATCCCTAGAACGGAGGAGCTTGGTAGGCTGCTGTCTATGGGGTCGCAGAGAGTCGGACATGACTGAAGCGACTTAGCAGCATGTGCGTTTTAAATTAACTAATACTCTATGTATGTGTGTGCACACCCTCTGTGCACAAGCGTGCATGCACACACACGCACTCTAGAATTTTGAGTTGAATGAGAGACCTCATGCTGTACGGAACCACCATCCTCATCTCCAGAGAGCTGCAGCTCAATGGATGCTTAGGTCACTGACCACTCCTGGCTTTGATGACTTTTATGCAGTTATGGGAGTCTCAGTTCCCCCAGAAAGTGGGATGGGGCAGCAGAAGGAAACTTAAACAAAAGTACAGGAAAAATGCATATGGAAAAATTTAAAGGATTTCATTGCAAAGAGAAATGTCAGCAGAAGCTCCCAGAAGAGCCATAATCGAACATGGTTTTTAGACAAAACAGTTCTGGTAACCTCTGCCTTCAGTCTGGTGCTGGCATTCTGACCCCCTGGTGATGTACCAGTCTCAGGATGGGATCCATGCCCTGACTTGTTCCACAGCAAGTGCTGGCAGAACCAGGGCTTAGGCCTCTCTGGCTCAATCCCCGGGCAGGTTGGGCTCACGGAGAGGCAGGGATCCAAGAGCTCCCAACAGAAAGTGGAGAAGCCTGGGGGCGATGGCAGTGTCCTGGAGGGTCTAGGAACACAAAGTAGGTGGTGGGCAAGGCAGGACAGCTGACTGGGGGATCCTAAGGCAATGAGAGCTTCCACAGGATACCTGGTAGCCTTCTAGGATGCTGGGGCTCTGGTGAGATACAAAGTGCAGCAGCAGAGGGGGTCAGCTGGTAGAAACAGAAAGACAGTCATTAAGAGCTGGTGTTTAAAGGCAGGAGCAAAGAAAGCTTCCAGATTCTGAGTAATTGGGATCCTAGGCAGGCCCCGGGCCAGAAATGAAGACACAATGGGTCAAAGCTTGTTGCTGGAACTGGGTGGAAAAGAACAATAGCTGGCCTAATCTGAGGCGTGCTGTGTGGTAGCGTTACTTTCAACCCTTAAGAAGGTCTTCATTCCACAGTCACAAATCTCTTGCCAAGGGTAAAAATTTTCAGATGAAGGAATTGAGATTTACAGAGCTTCAATAACTTGCCCAAAGTCAGGGAGTCACAGAAGCTAGCAGATGGGGGAGCTGAGAGTTAAACCCAAGTCTAGGACTCTGAAGTCTGTGGGCTTAACTACTTCACTGCCCTACGTGGTGAAAGCTTGGTCAGGGGAGCAAAGGCAAGGTGAAGGGAAAAGGATGGTGAACCCCAACTGGGGCCCATCCAGCGCTATCACAGATAGGTTCACACCTTATGTCAATTACTCTTCACAGTGTCCTTGTCCTCATTTAAAAAGTTGTATTTTTTTTTTCCCAGTGAGTGATCTGAAGCATATAAAGACTAACTGGCTTGCTTACAATCACATAGGAAGGAGGTGGTGGTGGTGGTGGTTTAATTGCTAAATCATGTCAGACGCTTTTGTGACTCCATGGACTGTAGTCCACCAGGCTCCTCTGTCCGTGGGATTTCCCAGGCCAGATTACTGCAGTGGGTTACCCAGGGATGGAACCCACGTCTCCTGCATTGCAGGAGGATTCTTTTACCACTGAGCCAACAGGGAAGCCCTACAGGAAGGAGGCCATCACCCAATTAATGGGACGAAGGCAGAGGTCAGAGCAAAACCCACAGCAAGACTGCCCTGAAGCTGAGGTGCTGTGGGCCCGGAAGAGACCTGCAGATAAACACCGAAATATTTAGTGTACATTCAGCCTCTTAATCTGGAATCTGAGTTAATAAAGGTGTTCTAGGATAGAAAGCTATTTCGAAGACACATAACTTCAAGGATTCTGATTTCCTGTACTAAGTGTAAGGAGTGGCTTTCACCTGATGTAACCCAATGATGCATTTATTCTTCCTAAGGAATGAGTCATGGGTTTTGTCCTTAGGTTGAGCTCAACACCTTACACCATCTCTGCTTGCTCAAAGACAGCTGAATCAGTCGGTGCTATTATGGAGTAAGTGAAAGCTAATTTTACCTTTAGCATATGTATCATTTCTTTTGAGTTCTCTAAATGTGGGTATACTTAATTACTCATACCAAGCCAAGAGAATTAGGCAGGTTATTTCATGCCCTTAAAAAAAAAAAAAAAAACTTGGTGAAACTCTGACTTTTTTAATGTTTGCTGTATGTGTTGTTTAGTGAATGGTAAAGATTTAACTTACTATTAGAGCATCATGGGACTAGAAACTGCCTATCAAGTCATTAACAATCAATAAACNTAAAAAAAAAAAAAAAACTTGGTGAAACTCTGACTTTTTTAATGTTTGCTGTATGTGTTGTTTAGTGAGTGGTAAAGATTTAACTTACTATTAGAGCATCATGGGACTAAAAACTGCCTATCAAGTCATTAACAATCAATAAACAAACGTTTTTTACCTACCCGCTCTGGGTTCCACACTTTTCTAGGTCTGAGGCTGGAAGATAATTTGGAGAGATCATTTACACTAGTGCTTTTTAAGCAGTGAAAAAAGACTGTTTTTAAAAATTCCAATAGACTGTTAACCAGAATTTTGTTAAATAAAACTAGGTTATGAGAAAAATGATCACATGGTTGGATGTCATGGCAATATGAAATTGCTAAAAATATGTATAAACACTCAGTTTTTGTATTTTCCTCTTTGCAATGACAGTGTAGGGACTGGCAGGGTCCACAGGCCACACTCTGCTTAGCAGTGATTTAAACGAGGCCCGATCATTCTAAAACCATCTCAACTTCGGAAAAACTAGTTTTTGCTGCTTCTTCTTTCGGTTTTAAAATACTTTTTGCTTACCGTGTTCCTGAATTCTCCAATGCTTGATGAATTTATGAAAGAAACTCTTTTTCAAGCAAACTACACTTTTCCTAACTGAAAGATAAGGGAGAAATACTTCCTTCAGAGACCAACCTATGAAAGGTACATGAAGAAGGAAAGAAAGAAACGTAAAACACCAACCCAAGTTGAGGGGAAAAAAAGAGGCCAAAGTCTCACAAATGGTAAAAATCCTATTTTCAGAGGAAAACTGTGACTCGCAAGATAGCTACTAACGGAGTCTCTGACTGTGTGGAATCACAGAATGAAGAAATCTATTTTTATAGAATTGTCCTTTCTGGCATTCCTCTTGATGCCGTGGCAGATAGCGTATTTACAAGAACTTTTTTTTTTTTTTTAACTTGGAATGAAGTAGCAGAGCATTTTGGCAAGAGCGAAAAACAAGGCATAGAATTCATGAGATCAAATTTTTCATTTCCCTAGATGCTTACCCAGGGGTAAAAAGCCAGGAAAAAAATAAGTAGAGATAAACTTTATTTGTCTTAAAGATATCAACTACAAAGAAAAAAAATTCTAAATGCAAAAGTCAGTTTCTAAAATCTGTTTCCCAGAAGTGTCTAGAAATAAAACTTCCTCACTCTAATTGGGAAGAGTATTCTATTAATATATTTTACTGTTAATGCTAACTCAAGGCATTTAAGACTAGAATGTGCATATTGATGAATAAGAAATGAGATTCTGACTATTGTGGTTATCTGCTATTGTGTAATAGACCACCCTAAAGCCAGTGGGATCTTCCCTGTAGATGGTAAACAATCTGCCTGCAATGCAGGAGACCCAGGTTTGATCCCTGGGTTGGAAAGATCCTCTGGAGAAGGGAATGGCAATCCATTCCAGTATTCTTGCCTGGAGAATCCCATGGACAGAGGAGCCTGGCGGGCCACAGTCCATGGGTTCGTAAAGAGTCGGACACCACTAAGCGGCTAACATTATTAAAGCCAGTGGCTTAAAACAACTTTTCAATTGCTCATGATTCAGCAGCCTAGGCTGGAATCAGCTAGATGGGTCTGCTGGTCTCACCTGGGATCTCTCTTGCCAGTGGCTTGAGCTGATGCCTTGAATGGGGCTTTTAAGACCAAGCTGGCTTTACTCATAGTGCTTAGCATGGTCTCACATATTCCAGGACCTCTCTATATATTCTTTCTCCAGTAGATTGGTTGGTCTGTGTTCTAAAGAATTCTAAGATGGCAAACACTTGTCAAGTTTCTGTTTGCTTCAAACTTGCTAATATCTCATTTACCAAAGCAAGTCATCGGACCAAACTCAGACTAAGGATGGGAAGGAAAAATACAAGGGCAGAGGTTTTGAGAGATGTGGTTCATTGGGGGCCACCAATGTAACAATAATAAAGTTGAAAAAAAATTTTAACTAATTGTGCTTAAAAGTTATACATATTCTATTTTTTTCTGAATAAGGCAGAATTATGATATTTGGAAAATAGAGCTAATGCTCTAAAGATCAGAAGATGGCATCAGTATTTGGGAATGCTCTTGGAGCTTTCCTGATGGCTCAGTGGGTAAAGGATCTGAATAGTAAGGAATTTAAATGCAGGAGATGTGGGTTCGATCCCTGGGTCAGGAAGATCCCTTGAAGGAGGAAATGGCAACCCACTCCAGTATACTTGCCTGGAAAATTCCATGGACATAGGAGCTTGGCAGACTGCAGTCCATGAGGTTGCAAAGAGTCAGGCACAACTGAACATGTGGCACACAATTAATGGCATGAAGAGCTATAAAATTATACCAGATTACACCAACCAAACCAACTGATCCAGTCATATGTATTTATTGAGCACCTATTAAGTCATCACCACTCTGCAAGGTGGTGTGACAGACACTTTTTCTTACAGTCAGGGAACCTACAATGGAGCTGAATACAAATAATATTTAATGTTGGAAACAGTGTGGGACAGAATATAATCAGCTCCCAGCGCATTGTAGCCCTAAACGTCCAGGTAGGAAAAGAGGCAAAATGTGAAGGATCCTGCAAAAGGTTTTTATGGATCACCTCTCACTTTTTCATTGGCTCAAAATCAGTTAATGACCCCACCTAGATGCAAGTAGGGTGGGAAATGTATTCCTGGGGTCAGCAGCCACTTTCCAGAACAATTTTATACTCTGGAAGGGGAGAACCAAGCCTTGGTAGGCAGCTAGTCATTTCTATCTTCTGCATAGATTGTGTTAAGAGTTCCCATGACTTTTGGGTATTTCTTTTCCTCATCTCTTCATATTATTTACGTACTATTGACTCTGTCCCTCTCTCATCTCCTCCCACCTCCTCAGGGTCACTCATGAAGTTATACTCATATTTTCTGGTTGATTTATAGGCCTGGCTGTCTAACCAGCCACTCAGAATCATCTTTGGAATTTACTTCCATGAAAAGCTCACTGTATGAGATAAGGAAATAGTTTGTGAGTCCCATAAGCATCGTTTGGTACTCTATTATAAATCTAGGTTTAAAAAATAGAGAAATGAGAAAGTTGAATCTACACCGACTTCTTAAAAAGTAATGTGTTATATGATATTGTTGTAGGAAGGGTGACCTCTTCCAGGGNCATAAGCATCGTTTGGTACTCTATTATAAATCTAGGTTTAAAAAATAGAGAAATGAGAAAGTTGAATCTACACCGACTTCTTAAAAAGTAATGTGTTATATGATATTGTTGTAGGAAGGGTGACCTCTTCCAGGGCCAAACTGGGCTCTTGTCTAACACTCGGAAATGAATTGTCTGAGGAGACACATGTGCTGACAAAGCAAGAGATTTTATTGGGAAAGGGCATCCGGGTGGAGAGCGGTAGGGTAAGGGAACCCAGGAGAATTGCTCTGCCGTGTGGCTTACAGCCTCAGGTTTTATGGTGATGCAATTAGTTTCTGGGTGGTCTTTGGCCAATCATTCTGACTCAGAGTCCTTCCTGGTGGTGCACGCCTTGTTCAACCAAGATGGATGCCAGAGAGAAGGATTCTGGGAGGTGGTCGGATATGTGGTGTCTTCTTTTGACCTTTCCTGAACTCTTCAAGTTGGTGCTGGCTGATTAGTTCCGTGTTCCTTACCAGGACCTCCTGTCGTAAAACAGCTCATGAAAATGGCTACTAAAAGGCCTGGCCAGGATGGGCAGTTTCAGTGAGAATGCTTTCCCTAACAATATCACTTAATATGTGGAATCTAAAAAATGATACAAAAAATTATTTACAAGACAAATAGACTCACAGACATAGAAAACAAACTTATGGCTATCAAAGGGGATAGTGGGGAACAGGAGAGAGTTAATTAGGAGTTTGGGATTAACATATACCCACTATTATATACCTAACAGGTTATCAATAAGGACCTACTGTGTGGCACAGGGAATTATACTGAATGTTTTATAATAACTTATAGTGGAAAAGAATCTGAATAAGAATATATATACATGTATAACCTAATCACTTTGCTGTACACTAGAAACTAACACAACATTATAAATAAACTATATTTCAATTAAATAAAGAATTTATTCAATTAAATAAAGAGGACTTTCCAGGTTTGATGCATGAGACAGGGTGCTCAGGGCTGGTGCACTGAGATGACCCTGAGGGATGGGATGGGGAGGGAAGTGGGAGGAGCTTCAGGATGAGGAACAAATGTACATCCATGGCTGATTCATGTCAATGTATGGCAAAAACCACTACAATATTGTAAAGTAATTAGCCTCCAATTAAAATTAATTAATTAAAAAAAATAAGACTTTCCTGGTGGCTCAGATGGTAAAGCGTCTGCCTATAATGTGGGAGACAGGTTTGATCCTGGGTTGGGAAGATTCCCTGAAGAAGGAAATGACAACCCACTCCAGTACTCTTGCCTGGAAAATTCCATGGATGGAGGAGCCCAGTAGACTACAGTCTATGGGATCACAAAGAGTCGGACAGGACTGAGCGACTTCACTTTTACTTTCTTTCAATTAAATAAGGAAATATTGAAATTAACACCCTCATTTGTTCTGTGAACTGCTCAGCACTAAGATGGTTATTAAAGAGAGATTTCAGTGATTATATGGTTTACAAAATTACCTATTAACTGTATGTTCTAGTATTTAAGTAATATTAATTCAATCTGAATTTTGACAAGTATTTACCAATCTGCCACTTGGTATAACTCACTTCTATAGAGATCTCAAAAGAGACCAAAAAAATCTTTGGGCCAGTCTCTGTTCACAAAAGTTTTCATATTTGATTGTGAACCAACCCTCTATTGGATCTGTTGGACAAATTCTTACCAAAATGCATGTCTCTGATGTGAGGTGTTTTTGCCATGGAAACAAACTGCAGTGTGGCTGAACATTGCCAGTTGGATACATCTTGTGGTCACAGAAATCATTCAACTGGGTTCAGATCCTTAAATTTAGGGTGGAACAAAAGGGAAAAATGAGAAAATGACTCAAGGGGATAATTTAGAGGCTTCTTTCTAACTTTCACTCAAAATCTCTGCCGGATAAATTACTTAACCTTCATGTCAAGAGAATGAATGCTCCATTTCTTAAATTTCCACTATGCCTAGCCAGATGGTCTAATTACTCATTACCTTATTTTCACTCATCCACAAAATGAGAATAATGACTTCTGCCCACTTACTTTTCAGGGTGAGCTCTGGGCTGACAGGAAAAAATTTCATTGTTAAGAAAAGGTACTTATTATCTAGCCCCACTGCTTCTAGTAACATACAGCTGGTGAGGAAAAAGGAATTCTCCTTAGTAACTTATAAATGTATAAAATTAACTGCTCTGCCCAACTGCATACTTCATATAAAGGCCAAACTGGAGTGTGTGAAATGAGAGCTGGAGAGGAAATTCATGCAGTTGGAATGTGAGTGCTTCATAGGGTCTTTGGCAGAGCTGACTACCAGGGAGTGCCCTAATGCATAGTACTAATGTCAAGGTTCCAGCTGGGATCTGCTTGCAGTGAGTGGAAATGTTGGATGGTGAGAATTCCACTCGGTTTGGTGAACACCGGGGTTTCTGAGCTGAGATTATGAGCCATACCCAGGCCATGTGCCAAGGGAGCATCACTACTTTATAAGAAGCCATGAGATTAGGTGGAGAAGGAAATAGCAACCTACTCCAGTATTCTTGCCTGGAGAATCCCATGGATAGAGGAACCTGGTGGGCTACAGTCCATGAGGTCACAAGGAGTCAGACATGACTGAGTAACATGCACACATTAGATTAGAGGCCTAAGGCAGGAGGCTCACCACGAAAAGCAGTGGGGGTGAGATGTGCTGTAATCGCAGGCAGGCACAGACTGTGTTCTGGACACCATTTCGTGGTGATGAGAACTTGGTCAAGCCCTTAACTTTGACCTCTTATCTATAAATACGAGTGGGTGGTATTCTATTTGTGTTTTCCAAAGCCTAGGGGCCTAGGGACAATTCTCAGTTTTCAAAATGACCAGTAGAAACCCTGCCTTTATTTAGCAACATAGAATAATGGATCCTCACCCTTTCTCCACTTTGAGCTGGAATGATTAAAGCTCAGTGTGGTCATGTTAATGACTTCATGCTAAGCCAAAGCCTATGTTGGCAGTTACATAAATCTTCAATAACATGGAAAATATTTAGGAAATATAGGTAGTGATATTCTTTCAAAGCAGAAGTTCATAAGAAAAGTATAATAAAAGGATATTCATATACATATACCCTTATATTCCTATATTTTATGACAGAGTGATTGGATTGCAAAGGATGCTCTCCATTTTTGGGTTTGCAGTCAGGCTGACTAGTTGCACAGCAAAATCTTCCTCATCATCTAGTTCCCTCTGGTTTTCAAGGGGAGGCCTCGGCAGGTGTGTAGTTTTGCAAGCAGCAGTAATGCCTTCTGTTTTTCTATTTTGTTTATATTCTTTTCACTGCTGTTGGCAGTGACCCACATACTGCTGTTGGCTTAGAAAGATGTCATTATTTTTTCTATGAAGTGATGATAAAAGTGGGAAAGTGTAACTTTTTAAAAAATGTATATTTATTTATTTGGCTGCATTGGGTCTTAGTTGCCACAGGATCTTTTGTTGCAGCTCCAGGACTTACTTGCCCCACATATGTGGGATCTTAGTACTTCAACCAGGGATACAACACGAGTCCCCTGCTTTGAAAGGTGGATTCTGAACGACTGGACTGCCAGGGAAGTCCCAACTTGTTTTTAAAATGAAACTAAGCCAATGGTAAGGTGTAGTTTAACAATACAATTTTAAGAAGAATGGTAATATTAATAATAAGCAGGACCAAGGATTTATAATCCCAATTCATATACCTAGGATGACTTGGAAGGGCAGAAGGAAAAGGGCTGCCATATTGGGGATGGGGGCGGGGAGGAAGGAGAAGAAGAAAATCCATGCTTTCACCTAAAGGAGCGTCAGTTATAAGGATAATGTTAGGCCCATCATGGAACTAACAGAACATGGTCTAGTTTGATTATGCCCTTGGTGAACAATGCCTTTACCACACTTGGAGTCTTCTTTCTTGATACTAGGGAACTATTTTGCAACAATGGCACGGCAAGTTGCATTTCTAAGTTAAGATCTGAAGGACATAGTTATGCATGAATCACTTCTCAAGTATTAAGAGGTCAGCCAAACCCCAAATTCACTGTGTTAGTTCGGGTTTGTTTACCCACTTCTATGCATGTCTCTCACACCCACCCCTCTAGAGCTAAGTAAACCAATATCTCCTCCTGTGCTCAGGATACTTCTGCAGGTTTCACACCTCACATGGGTTTCCCCCCAGAGTCCTTGAGGAGCAGGAACGGAGAATCAGAAGGTCTGAGTCCTGTTTATTATTCCTATTTTTCTTAAAATGTGAGCAAGTCATTTAATTTCTTCAAGTGTCGTCTTTTCCCATTAAAACACAAGAGCCACATTTTGCCTTAAAAACACAAGTGTGCCTTCTATTTGCAGCCTTAGTGTTTAAAAGCACTTATTCATACGTTTCTTCATTTAAACTGCAGAGTGGCCTTTCTCCTCTCCCCCAGTCAAAGAGTCATTATTCCGATCAAATCTCCCATATCTAGAACTATGGAGTGTTGGTGCTCCTGAGGTATTTGTTTTGGGTACATAGTCTTTTTTTGATTAATTATTTGGCTGTGTGGGGTCTTAGGGCACTCGGGACCTTTGATCTTCACTGTGGCATGTGGGATCTTTATTTGAGCAAGCAGGATCTGGTGCTTTGACCAGAGACTGAGCCCAGGTCCCCTGCAGCGGGTATACAGACTGTAGCCACTGGGCCACGAGGGAAGACCCTGGATACACAGTCTTTAGAGAGACAATTTTACTAACAAATATGAACTTTATATGTGTAGCTTTTATTTGTTCACCTTTAAAGCTGTTCTCAGTGGCAAATACACCTATTGTGCTCTGACATCACAAAGTTATTTTTAAACAGCAGTGACAGTGTGAAGTCAATGATATCACACATCATCTGACTAGGTAGGAGTGTAATAAAACACATCAAAGAGAAATACTGCCATGTACAATACAGCAATTTGTGTGTCATGCTCGTAATTGTCACCTTTTAGAGCAAAATACGGGCTTCCCTCAGCTGACTCATTTGAAAAGTCCTTGATGCTGGGAAAGATTGAGGGCAGGAGGAGAAGGGGACAGAGGATGAGATGGTTGGATGGCGTCACTGACTCAATGGACATGGGTTTGGGTGGACTCTGGGAGTTGCTGATGGACAGGGAGGCCTGGTGTGCTGCAGTTCATGGGGTCGCAAAGAGTCAGACACAACTGAGCGACTGAACTGAACTGAACTGAATGGACTTCCCTTATAGCTCAGTCGGTAAAGAATCTGCCTGCAATGCAGGAGACCTGGGTTCAGTTTCTGGGTGGGGAAGATTCCCTGGAGAAGGAAATGGCAGCCTGCTCCAGTATTCTTGCCTGGAGAATCCCATGGACAGAGGAGCATGGCAGACTACAGTCCATGGAGTCACAAGAATTGGACACGACCTAGCGACTAAACCACCTCCACCAGAGCAAAATACAAAGTTCTATGAGGAAGAAGGGCTGATTTGCATCCACAGATGGTCGATTCTCCTGCTAGGGGTTCTGACCTCAGAATCTCTCAGTGAGCGGGCCTGGTGTCATGGGGAATTACTGGTTGGGTAGAGAACAGTGTCTTCAATGTAGACTTTGCTTTCATATTTGCATACTGATAAAAGAATTTTGGAATCTTAGCTGTTTGTTGAATATTTTCCTTCAGATAATCTTGTCTGGAAGGACTTTATAAAAAGAAAGTAAAATCTGTCTCACTTTCTCACAATGTTCTTTCATCCATTTAGATAGAACCACACCACCTCAGTGGGACTATTCCAGGCAATGCTGGGCTTTCATTCATTTATTAAAATGTGAATGTTCTTATTAGGGCAAAGCAGCGGAGGTTCATGATTGGAAAAAACTTTAAAATATAGACATAGCAAAAAGAATATATACAAAGTCTCTTCTATCACATCTATTCACTCTTGAACATCTTCTTGTATAACTTTCAAAATCTCTTTGAATATGTTTTCACATACACATGTATGCACATGCATGCATTCATATATTCTTTTATATATAATGTATATTTCAGTTCAGCAAAAATTCTTTTTTAATAATGGCTGTGTTAAGATGCAATTCATATACCATAAATTGACTTTTAAAGTGGATGGTTCAGTGTTTTTAGTATTAGAGTTGACCTTTGAACAACATAGGGGTTAGGGGTGCTGACTATTCCCCCCAGTTGAAAATCCAAGAATAACTTTAAGGTGGCTTCTTATATCCCCAGTTCTGCTTCAAGGAGCACATAGTTGGAGAAGGAAATGGCAACCCACTCCAGTATTCTTGCCTAGGAAATCCCATGGACAGAGGAACCTGGTGGGGTATAGTCCCTGGAGTAGCAAAGAGTCAGACACAATTTAGCAACTAAACAACAAGTATTGTAGTAACTATTTATTGAAAAAAATCCATGGATAAGTGGACCCTTGCAGTTCAAATCCATGTTGTTCAAGGGTCAACTGTATATTCATAGAGTTGTACAACCATCAGTTCAGTTCAGTCGCTCAGTCGTGTCCGACTCTTTGCGACTTCATGAATCGCAGCACACCAGGCCTCCCTGTCCATCACCAACTTCCGGAGTTCACTCAGACTCACGTCCATCGAGTCAGTGATGCCATCCAGCCATCATCCTCTGTCATCCCCTTCTCCTCTTGCCTCCAATCCCTCCCAGNGACTAGTACTGAAGCTGAAACTCCAATACTTTGGCCACCTGATGCGAAGAACTGACTCGTTTGAAAAGACCCTGATGCTGGGAAAGATTGAGGGCAGGAGGAGAAGGGGACGACAGAGGATGAGATGGTTGGATGGCATCACCGACTCAACGGACATGAGTTTGAGTAGGCTCTGGGAGTTGGTGGTGAACAGGGAAGCCTGGCGTGCTGCAGTCTGTTAGATATTATTTATTGTTTAGATATTATTTAGATATTATTATTAGATACTGGTTAGATATTTATGGAGGGTTTTTTTGTTTAGTTTTTTAAATAATTTTGTCTGTGTATTTACTTTTGACTGCACTGGGTCTTCGCTGCTGCAGGGCCTTTTCTCTAGGTGCGGCGAGCAGGGTCTACTTCCTAGTGCAGTGCTTGGGCTCCTCGCTGCCGTGGCTTCTCTGGTTGCGGAGCACAGGCTCTAGGGCATGCGGGCTTCAGTAGCTGTGGCACGTGGCTCAGTAGTTGTGGCTCTTGGGCTCTAGAGCACAGATTCAGTAGTTGTGGCTCAGAGGCTTAGTTGCTCTGTGGCACGTAGGATCTTCCCAGATCAGGGATCGAACCTGTGTCTCCTGCATTGGCAAGTGGATTCTTTACCACTGAACCACCAGGGAAGCCCAGAATTTTACTTTTTATGTGCTTTCTGGTATCATGCGATGTTCTAGGGTCACTGTTAATTTTCTTTTCCCCAGCGTTGAAACTAACTAGAGGGCTAACCAGAGAGCTTTGTTTTTTAAAATTAGTAAGATGTGTAGAAACCAAGATCTGGATATGAGGTGTGCACGTTGTTACCGGTGTGTTACTGCTTCTACACCCTTTCAGTGGACAGAGCTAGGAGTTACATATATATCTGTTAATTCCTGTATAGACACACCTCATATATGCACAAATGTTTTTTTTCAGCTGGAGTAACATTTGGGGGAGGTATTAATTTTTTAAGGTGAGTTTTGGTAGCGCTGGGGCTTTCCTGGTGGCTCAGGTGGTAGAGAATCTGCGTGCAGTGCAGGAGGCCCAGGTTCAATGCCTGGGCAGATCCCCTGGAGAAGGAGCTCGCAACCCACTCCAGTATTCTTGCCTGGGGAATTCCATGGACAGAGAAGCCTGGCGGGCTGCCATCCATGGGGTCGCAAAGAGTTGGACACGACTGAGTGACTAACACTTGGTAGCACTAATACAGTCTTCTAGACCATAAATTTATTTCCTGTTGTGATATGAGCTTTCATGAAACCTATGTTAACTTTTGCTCAACATTCTGGAACAATTTCACTAGTGAGGAAAAAATATATTAAATGGTACCTCTGACATATTGACTAAGTGGTCTTAGTTAGTGGAACTGCCTGGTTTCTGCTGCGTAAGCTCCTGGCCAAGGGGGCTGAAAATCCAGCCTGGGCAAGCTGTATCTGTTGAGAGTCAGGGAGCCTCTTTCTGCTTCTCAAAAAAGAGTTGTTTGCATGATCTAGCAGATCCTTGATTAGATCCCTCCCGCCAACAGGGTGTAACGTGCCCTGGGGAAAGCCAACTCATTGAGTCCCATGTGTCCTGCCAGTTTCTCAAATGTCATAAGCGTATCGTATTCTCTCAGTGGTTTTCCCATCCTGTGCTTAGTTGTTCAGTTGTGTCCGACCCTTTGTGACCCCATGGACTATATAGCCCGCCAGGCTCCTCTGTCCATGAGGATTCTCCAGGCCAGAATACTGGAGTGGGTAGCCTATCCCTTCTCCAGGGGAACTTCCCGACCCAGTACTCGAACCGGGGTCTCCTGCATTGCAGGCAGATTCTTCACCAGCTGAGCTACCAGAAAATCCCCCCTCCCATTCCTAGATGCTTAGAAAATACATGTGGAAGTAAGAAATGAATATTAGCTTGAGAACAGTATGGGTTTTAATTAGATTTTCAATGCATATCTTAACTGTGGGATATGGAAGCAATTCTCCATTACTTTCATGTTGCACTGTGTACTGTGTACAGAGTAATACCAAATAAAGTGGGGCGGGCAGAATGGTAAACAAGGAGAACAGTTTAGCCTCCCTCCTGCTCCTTCCTCCCTACCCCCCATCCCATTCCTCCAGGTCATTGCGGAGCACCAGACTGGGCTCCCCATGCTACACGACAGCTTCTCACCAGCCATCCATCTTTCTTCTCTTTTTCGTGCAGAGTATTAATTTAACACTTACGACACCTGGCACTGTTCTAAAGCACCTTTCACAAACTGACTTCTTAATCTTAACAACAATTTATGAAGGAGGGACTCTTGGCACGCTCATTGTCTCAGTGAGGACACTGAAGCACACAGGAGTTAAGGGATTTGTTCAAGGTCACGCAGCGAGTAGGTAGTAAAGCCAGGTACACTGGCTACAGAGTTCATGCTCTTCATTTCTTTTTTAAAAAACTAAAAAAAAAAAAAAAAATTTACGATGTTGTGTTGGTTTTTGCTGTACAACAGTGGGGATCAGCCTTGATCCATTGCCTCCCTTCCGGCTCTCCCTCCCCAGCCCGCATCCCATTCCTCCAGGTTATCACGGAATGGGCTCCCCATGCTACTCAACAGCTTCTCATCAGCCATCCATCTTAGCACCTGACAGTGTATCTGTGTTCTTGCCGCTTTCTCCGTTGGTCCCATCCTTTCCTGCCCCCACTGGGTCCATGGGTCCATCCTCTTCATCTGCATCTCCATTCCTTCCCTGCAAATAGGTTCTTCAATACTGGTTTTCTAGTTTCCATCTACATATGTTAATATACTCTGTTTGCTTTTCTCTTTCTGACTTACTTCACTCTGTATAACAAGCTCTAGGTTCCTCCACCTCACAGAGTTCATGTTCTTACCTGCCATGCTGTGCTCACAACTGCTGAGCCAACTAGTCTTCCCTCAAGAGTTCCAGCCAAGCTCTGTGCCACCTCACTAAAACTCCATTCATCACCTTGAAGCCATTGATTGTCATGTCTGTATCCTTATGAAATCATGAGCTTCCTGAGGGTGGGGCCACATTTTCCTGCTATTTGTTTTCCCTGCGGCAGCTTATCATGGACGCTTCGTAGATACTTTTTGGAGAAGCGTTCAAAGGGCAGCCCTGTCGTAGAATTATCCTGCTGGAGCAACACCTTGATGGAAGTGCTGTTTGACAACAACAACAACAAAAATACCTGACTTTCAGTAACCTGCCTTTGGAGGACAGGTATGGCCTCGGTGTGTTGAATTTCAAAGTAGGGATGCCTAATGCAGTGGCTGAGACTGATGGCTAGGGCTGGGCCACTGGCAGCTGCAAAGGGCAAAGGAAGATCCTTCCTCTACAGGCATGAGAGGGAACGGGCTTTGCCGATGGCTTGATTTCAGACTTGCAGCCTCCGGAGCCACGAGACGATAGCTTTCTGTTGTTCTAAGCCAGTGTGTGGTACTCTCTTATGACAGCTTGTGTTAGTCCTTTTGGGCTGCTGTAACAACAACAACAACAACAACAAAATAGATTGGATAGCTTCTAAAAACGGGAAATTTATTCCTCACAGTTCTAGAGGCTGAGATCCAAGGTCAAGTGTGGGCAGATTCAGTGTTTCGTGAGGACCCACGTTTGCTCCTGGCTGTTTTATCACTGTCCTCACAAGGTGGGAGGGATGAAGGATTTCCTCGGGGCCTCTTCTTTAAGGGCACTAATCCCACTTGTGTACTTGAAGCCTTCATCCTGATAACATCATCTAGTGGGTTATGTCTTTACATGAATTGCCAGGGCACGGCGCAAATACTCAATCCCAGGCAGTAACTTCAGCTTTCAACCAGATAACCAGCCTCCCGGTCAGTCAGCAGTGTTTGTTGACCAGTGTGTGAGTTATGTGTGTGTGTGGAAGGGTGGAGGATGCAGGCATTGCGTAAGGCTCTCAGGTGGTTCTAGGGTCTCTGCTTTTGAGACTTTGCAATCTGATAACTCAAAATTAGTCCCTAAACAGAATAAGGAGAGCTCTCGGTTGAACAAATATTTAGGGATCACTCACATGGAGAATAATCCTTAAATATGAAGAACATTTCAGTGGGGCATAAAGTAAGGATTGCTTAACATAGGTGTGGTGGTGGAAGTTTGGGGGCCCTGGATACCTTATTACATGGAATCAGTGTTCTGAAGGAGTCCTTCACTGGTCAGGGTTCTGGAGGCAGCGTTGGGAAAAGGATGAGGTGGGGCTGTGAAATGAAAGGGCCAGTTCACTGTGTCCGGGGATTGGCTCTGCAGAGACTAAATATGACTGAAGGCTTGTGTGCACGAAAGACGTTGGTGGCAATGATTTTACACAAGGAATTTAGGTGGCTGATAAAATTTTAAAAGAGTGAACAAAAGAGTTGAGGGCATTGGGACAATGAGAAAATAAAGCAGTAAAGAGTGTAATTATTTCATAAGGACATTAATAACTGAAATGGAATCGAGAGGGAAATGCTTGATTGGCGGACTGAATCAGGTCAACGTCAGACTCTCTTGAAGACACTAACTGGCCTTTAGCAGCTCAGTAGTTGGTGGCTGGATGAACAAATTATCAGAGCAGACCTGCTTTCATAAAGCTAGGCTTTGGGATGAAGCTCTAAAGAGGAAGTGCTTTGGGTTTGGGGCGTTATGTGGGCAAGCTTAAGTGTGGCCTGGCCTGCCTCGGAAACCTGGGTTTGTTTGTAAGCAGGCCACTTACCTGTAAGCACAGGTACCAAGTGACCCTTTATTGCCAGTGAAATGTCAGCACTGTATATAGGGAACAAGAGAATAGAGGGGCAAATAGAGGGAAGAGGGTTTTATGGAAACTGGGTTTTACTTGTGCTCTGTTGGTGGGGATGTAAATTGGTGCAGCCGTTGTGGGAAATAGTATGGAGGTCTCTCAAAAAATTAAACGTAGAGCTATCATGCATGCTTGCATGCTGCCGCTTCCGTCGTGTCCGAATCTTTGAGACCCTATGGACTGTAGCCCGCTAGGCTCCCTGGTCTGTGGGGTTCTCCAGGGAAGAATACTGGAGTGGGTTGCCATTCCCTTCTCCAGGGGATCTTCCCAACCCAAGGGTCAAACGTCTGTCTCTTCTGCCTCCTGCATTGGCAGGTAGGTTCTTTACAATGAGCCACATGGGAAGCCCCCACTCCTGGGTATATATCTAAGAAACCCAAGAGCACTAGTTTGGAAAGATGTCTGCACCCCAGTGTTTATAACAACATTATTTACAGTTGCCAAGATATGGAAGCGACCTAAGTGTTGATCAATAGATGAATGGAGAAACGCCCCAGTGATTCTAGTGTTGGTGTGATCACTGTGGACGGCACTTCATTGAATCTTCGTGATCACTGCCTAGGGTGGGTAGTGTTAGCCCATTTAAACAAAGAGAAAATGAAACCCGAGGGAGACTGAACAGTTTGATTAACATTTTGAAGCTGTGGCTGGAGGAGGCAGAATTTGGACCTCCGTTGTTCTACGGCAAAATTCACCTATTTCAACCAAATTGAAAGAGAAGAATAATCTCTGGAATTTGTCCTGAGTGGACATAGTTTTTCAGTAATTGGTGTACATTCTGCACGTATTTGCCTTAAAAAAAGACATACCTGGAACCAACCTAGAACCTTTTTTTTTTTTTTTTCCTCTCTCGAGTCCCTTCCTCCAGGAAGCCAGCACACTGGCAGGCGAAGTTCCCCCTCCATGGGGTGAAATCTGTTGGGGGGG